>SJYX01009701.1:13351-31101 GCA_006410675.1 Oreotragus oreotragus | reverse complement strand
TCATGATTATCTGGGTCGTGAAGATCTTTTTTGTACAGTTCTTCTGTGTATTCTTGCCACCTCTTCTTAATATCTTCTGCTTCTCTTAGGTCCATACCATTTCTATCCTTTATCGAGCCCATCTTTGCATGAAATGTTCCCTTGGTATCTCCAATTCTCTTGAAGAGATCTCTAGTCTTTCCCATTCTGTTGTTTTCCTCTATCTCTTTGCATTGATTGCTGAAGAAGGCTTTCTTATCTCTTCTTGCTATTCTTTGGAACTCTGCATTCAGATGCTTATATCTTCCCTTTTCTCCTTTGCTTTTCGCCTCTCTTCTTTTCAGTGCTATTTGTAAGGCTTCTCCAGTCAGCCATTTTGCTTTTTTGCATTTCTTTTCCATGGGGATGGTCTTGATCCCTGTCTCCTGTACAATGTCACGAACCTCATTCCATAGTTTATCAGGAACTCTGTCTATCAGATCTAGGCCCTTAAATCTATTTCTCACTTCCACTGTATAATCATAAGGGATTTGATTTAGGTCATACCTGAATGGTCTAGTGGTTTTCCCTACTTTCTTCAATCACAATCATTCCCATATCCCCATTGTCAAATATGGTCTTCAAGGAATGCTAATATGACATAGGAAACACAAATAATTCTCATAATGGAAATGTCATGCGAAAAATATACTCCTAATTACTTTTTCTTTTCTTTTTTCATTTTTCTTAATTTCCTGAGAATGAGAAATGGCACTGTGAGTTCCGAGAAGGCAAAAATACCCAATCCTCTCTAAAATTACAGCAACTTACAAGTGAAAAAGTGTACTATTAATAATTAAGCTGGGAAATCAGAAGTAAATCAAGAATCCCAGACAAATCTGAACATATAGAACCCTACACAGAGTTTATGGGCACAAACTTCGGTATCAGAAAGACTTGCGTTAATTGTGAGTCATTCATTGTGGAGGGTGGGGGAAGGTCTTTGAGCCAGCAAGTACTGCAGCCTCTGTCTCCTTTTATACTGTTTAGTGGTTTGTTTAATCCTTTTTTTTTGCTCCTTTTAAAAAAGATCTCTTCCATGCAGTCTATTCTGTTATGTTGTTCATGTCATGTATTTTGGGCTTCCCTGGTGGTTCAGTGGTAAGGAACCTGCCTGCCAATGCAGGATCCCTGGGTTGGGAAGATCCCCTGGAGGAGAGACTGACAACCCACTTTAGTACTCTTGCCTGGAAAATTTCATGGACAAAGGGGCCTAGCGGAGGACAGTCCATAGGGTTGTAAGAGTTGGAGATGAGTGAGCAACTAAGCAACAACAACAACAACAAAGCATGTATTTATGAACACAGGCTTTGGAGTCCAAATAAATATGGAGTCTAATCTTGCTCTAGCGCTTACTGGTTGTATGATCTTGGACAAGTTATTCAACCCTTCTGAATTTTAGCTTCCCCATCTGTAAAATGGATATAATGATTGTATCTATATATATATAGTTTTAAAGACTGTAGAGGTAAGCATAGAAGACTTTCCAAGTGGGAATGTGTGAGACAATTTTGATTAGAGTATAGAGTGTATCCTGGTGTGTGAGTGAGGAAGAGGATTGGCTAGGTTAGGTGGGTCCAGGTTGTGAAAGGCTTTCAAAGTCAGGCAGAAGTGTTTGACCTTGATATATTAGTAACAGTAGTGCCAATCTCTTTTTGAGGGCTTTGCTTAGTTTTCACCTCCTCAGTGAGGACTTCCCTGACAATCTCAGTGGTGAACAAAAAAGACAAAAATCCTTGCCCTCATTGAGCTTTCAATCTGGGGTGAGGGGATAAAGGAAATGATCACAAACTAGATAATATTGAAGATTGCCGTGTCATGAAGAAAATGAACAGGATGCTAATGGGGATTAATGGTAGCACGTGGGGGGGGGCACTGTGAGCTACTTTATATAGAATGATCAGGAAAGTCCTTTCTCAGGAGGTGAGACTTCAGCTGAGATCTGAAGGCTGAAAAAGAGCCACATGAAGAGAAGGGGAGGAGCATTCCTGGGAGAGTGAATAGCATATGCAAAGACCCAGCGGCAGGAAGGAAAACTTGAGAAGAGGTCATCTTGACAGGAGAGTAGGGAGCTATGAAGACAATAAAAGAGGGTGATGTGATAGAAAGTGACAGGGGTGTGGGGAGAAGGGACAGGTCCTTTAAATAAGGGCTCAAGGAAGGCCTCTCTGAGAATGTGAATTAAGACATTGGAGACAAGGAATCAGCCATGCAAAGAGCGGGGAAAGACATTTCCAGACTGAAAAAATGGCCACTGCAAGGACTCCTAGGTACAGCATGCCTGGTCTGTTGAAGAGAAAGCAAAGAGGCCATCGTGGCTGGTGTAGAGTCAGCAGGGGGGAGGGAGTGGGAAGAGATGAAGTTGGAGATATAGGAAGGAACCAGATCATACAGAGCCTTGCAAGCCATGGTGAAGCCATTGGATTTTACTCTAAGTGAGATGGAAAGCATTATAGGGGTTGGGGGGGGAGGTCTTCGCACCAGAGAGTTTTCCATGCAGTCATGCCTTTTTACACTGTTCATTGGCTTCAAGGGTAAACTAACTTACTCTGAGCTATTGTTGGTTGAGCACATCCTGTTTTGCAAACTGAACAGTCGAGTGCCAGGTATTTGGATATGAAGTACACAGCACGGTGATAGAACCTCAGTGTGTGTGTATAGGGGGAGAGGATTGTGTCTTGATGATCCTGGTGAAGTGATGAAGCCCTAAGCTAGAAATGTAAGTACAGAAGACAAAATGCATTTTTAGCATAATCCACAGTTTAGATGTTTTAGGAGTAATGCTAGGACAAATTGGTAGACGTACTTACTAAGTTATTGTGTGTTTGGCTTGTGAGGACTAGTCCCAATACAATTATTGGGACAGAATCTTGGGAGCACCTTTATTTAAGGGTATAGAAAAGTAGTACCTTCTTCACTGGACTTTCTGGGCTCAATCTTCATTTTTAGGCACAGCTACTTTCAGACTCTGATTGGGTAAGACTTTCCTGGCTTCCTATTGATAGTGATGGCTCAGAAACAAGTATCTCCTTTAGCTGAAGTGAACTGTTTCTTTTGGCTGCACTAGGTCTCTGTTGCTTGGCACGGGCTTTCTCTAGTCGTAGCGAGCAGGGGCTACTCTTCGTGGTGGTGCGTGGGCTTCTCGCCGCAGGGGCTTCTCTTGTGCAGCACAGGCTCTAGGACCGTGGGCTTCAGTAGTTGGAGCACACAGGCTCAGTAGTTGTGGCTTGTGGGCTTAATTGCTCCAGAGCCTGTGGAATCTCCCTGGACCAGGGATTGAACCCATGTCCACTGCATTGGCAGGCGGATTCTAATCCACTGTCCTTCAGGGAAGTCCCTGAAGTGAGCTTTTAAGCAGTACATGCTCTTTTCCAGAAAGGCCTCAAAATGTAATAGTAATAATAACATTAATAGTTAACACTTTAAAGTGCTTCTTATTGTGCTTTATCTTAGTTATTTCATTTAAGCCTCACAACAATCTTGTGGAACAGAAAATCATACTATTAATATTATTATTTTATGAAAAGAAAACAGATTCAATGAGGTTAAATTATTGCTTAAAGCCACACAGCTAGCAAGTGATGTAGCTGGGATTTGAACCCAGGTCTACTTGACCCCAGAGTACAGGGATAGCCTTAAAACACAGGATAACCTTGCAGAGTAGATGCTCAATAATGACAATTGATTTGAACTCAGTTTCTAAAGCTGGGGATAATATGTGATGGACTCCTATTCCAGCCAGACAGGGCTACTCCGAATTTCTATACCATTTTGTGGGGGGCAGAGACTGGTTTCACGGGGTCCATGAATATGTTTGGGGTAAGTGGAAGGGAACTGCCATAAATTTTCTAAGTCTTATGAATGATATAAGAAGGGAAATGTGAGATCTGTCCACCACCTACCTTCTCTACTTCATTCAGTAATACATTTAGTCTATGAAAATCTGTGGTATTTTCTTAAAAGTGAGGGAGTCAAGGGGAAGTGCCATAATTTATACTTTGCCAGTCTCATCAGTGCCTTAACATAGCTCCCTAGTCAGGCAGGGAGAACTGGATACTCTCTCTGGGAATTGGGACACATGCCAATGGTTTCAGAGAGCTTGGCAGCTTTGCCTGTATACTTAGGTCTGGACCGGCCACTCTAGCATGTGGATCAGATCAGAAGCTAGTAAATGCCATTTTGTTTAGACACTGAATTGAAATGAGGGGAAATAAGGTGTCTGTTTTATGAGATTAAAAGGGGAAGAATTCATTGGCAGAGTCTGAGTTTGGTGTACCCTTAACAGAGGAATATGTAATCGATCCAGGCTGGGTTTAAAGACACGTACAATGGTTTAAAACAGGAATTGTCACAAACCTGACACTAGTTTAGTTGTGTAGAGTTGGAAAGGGACAGAAAATGTATAAGAGCCTAATACTAAGCACTTCATGTTCATATATAGAGAGAGGTGCTTTTACATGTAGCTACAAATCCATCCTGTAGAATAGTCAAAAAAGTCTATTTTGTCTACAATAATAATGCAGTCAATGATTGTTGAGCCTTTTGCCAGGCTTTGTGCTGAGCACTTTACCTGCATTGGTTCATTTAATTCTCACAATGGCCCTACGAAGTAAGTATTATTATGTAGTATTTATTGTTGTGGAAAGTGAGTGTGGTTATGTAACTTGCCCAAGATCACACAGCTAGTAAGTGGCAGAGTCAGAATTCTGAAGTGAATTCCTGGCCTGCGGAAGGCTTTTAATAAGGGTAGAGCCACAACTGTGAGGATGAAGACCTGAACAGTTTATAAAATGAAGTACTGTAGAGGAATATATCCCAAGGGCTCTGCCATATGTGTGTGTGTGTGTGTGTATTAAATTCTTTAACAGAGAAAGTGGGTAACTTTCATTGTGCTCCTTAAATGATGATTGCCTAATTGGTTTTAACACTTACAGCCATTTAGTAGTTAAGTGATGTTTGTTAGGAAGTTCTCTTGGCAGTCCCTTTTTGAGAAAGATGATCAAAAGCACATCAAGAATGCCAGTTAATGCCATCATTATTTACTTAGTATAAATTTACAATAACAGGAAAATATGTTCAGGGAAATAAAATATCATCTAAAGAATTTAAAGAATTGAAAATGATTCCCATCTTTGTTGTTTGGCCTTACCTTCCTTTAAAAAACAAACAAACCTGTTTATCACTTTGTCATAGGAAACAATGACTGTGTTGATAAAAAAAGAAAGGTAAGCTTAGGTAGGAATAATAAATAACTATCATCTTGGATGAAAAGCCTTTGTAAAAAGTTTTTTTAATCCTTGAAATGTTCTTTTGAAGACAGTCATGTGATTTTAATGGTTAATTGAGAAATCAAACATCCAGGAACTCTATCTATGCCTGCTGCTGCTGCTGCTAAGTCGCTTTAGTCGTGTCCGACTCTGCGACCCCATAGACGGCAGCCCATCAGGCTCCCCCGTCCCTGGGATTCTCCAGGCAAGAACACTGGAGTGGGCTGCCATTTCCTTCTCCAATGCATGAAAGTGAAAAGTGAAAGTGAAGTCACTCAGTCGTGTCGACTCTTCGTGACCCCATGGACTGCAGCCCACCAGGCTCCTCCATCCATGGGATTTTCCAGGCAAGAATACTGGAGTGGGGTGCCATTGCCTTCTCCGATCTATGCCTACCCACTGCCAAAATAACATGAAAATTGATAGTTAAGCTGCTCCAAAATGAGGTCAACTTAGTTGCTGTCACTTTCTCCTTTATGGACACTTTGTTCCCACTGAATCATTTGCTATTCAGTTGTACCCTATGATTTCCTTTGGCTTTTTTAATGTTTTGGTTTTTTTGCCCATGAGACATGTGGATCTTAGCTCCCCAACCAGGGATTGAACCAGCACCCCCCTGCGTTGGGAGATGAAGTCTTAACCACTGGACCACCAGCGAAATCCATATACGTGCTTTCCTAACTTGCTGTCTTTGTTCATGCTGGTCCCTCTTCCTAGAATTCCTTTTTCCTCTATCCTCACATATCCAAATCCTAGTCATTTTTCCAGACTAGCTCAGGTCCTACACCCTCTATGAAGCTTTTTCTGATCTCTTCACAGAAACACTCTCTCCTGTCTCTCTTTCCCCACCTCTATTACCTTAACAGTCTCATAGCATTTTGTTTTTATATTTCTTGAGGCTCACTTCACTTTCCACCTTGAAACTTAGTTTTTAATATATTTGTCTTATATCTTAAAAAAAAACAAACTAGTATTTGATTTCCTTCAAGCTAAGAAGACTACATTTTCACTCAACCTTTGGTGGTCCTCAAAAACCAAACATGGTGCTTGAATATAAAAGTCACTCAGAAACAGGCATTCAGATCTGAGTGCCTACCATGTGCCAGACACTAGGCTTGCAGAGTGAATGAAGCATTTACTTCCCTCAAAGTATTCATGAGAGATGAGCACATTACTGAAGAGTTTTAATATGATCTGGCAAATAATAAGGTAGATTCATTACCTACTGATTCGGGTTGTCTGAAACTTTTAGTTTTTAAGTTGCTTGTGTACTTTTAATGCATATCTGCCATAGAGCTCTTCAGGACAGCACTCACAGAAGAAAAAGTAGTAATATACTTGTTTTTAAAGTACATAATTCATATTATCCTCTGTTACTGGCTAGTAGGGTTTGGGTTTTTTTTTAAAGGACATTAATGTGTTCAAACGGAGAAGGCGATGGCACCCCACTCCAGTACTCTTGCCTGGAAAATCCCATGGACAGAGGAGCCTGGTAGGCTGCAGTCCATGGGGTCGCGAAGAGTCGGACACGACTGGTCGACTTCCCTTTCACTTTTCACTTTGATGCACTGGAGAAGGAAATGGCAGCCCACTCCAGTGTTCTTGCCTGGAGAATCCCAGGGACGGGGGAGCCTGGTGGGCTGCCGTCTATGGGTTCGCACAGAATTGGACATGACTGAAGTGACTTAGCAGAGCAGATGAATAGGGAAGTACAGGAGCCCAGAGTTGGAACTTGACTAGGGAGCAGGCCTAGTTCAGAAGATATGTGGTTTTGTTAGAAAGTGAGATGTCCAAATTTAAAATTTCAAGGTGAAGGCGTTCTGGAAGATACCAATATTCATCTGACCATGAGAGTTGAGTAAGCCAATGAATGTGAGTCTCGAATGTGAGTTAGCTTTTCCATGTGGCCAATGGTGCCAGGAATTGGGGTAGAGAGGATATGAGGGAGCCAGATGCCTGAGTCCTCAGTGACGGAAGGGTGTGTCCAGGAGAAGGGCAAATAGACCAGGGAAAAGTAGAAGATGGTACCCCCAGATGGAATAAACATTATAGGCAGATGACCTCTTCATGAAGCTGCAAGAATGGCCTTGTAAGGCAGGCGGGAATCAACACCCTCTCCACTAGAGAATTTGTGTGTTTAGAGATCAAGCAGCTTTAATCGGTGAGAGTTGCATACGAGGCTCATAGTCTTTGTAGAGAGCCAAGTCTTTATTAGGGCAGGAAGTAGAATGGCCTCTGTGAAAACACCGAGGGTATACAGGTGCTTACCTATAAGTTGAATAAATATAGATAAGGCTGATAAAAAAGCTATTGGGGGGAACCTCAATGATATAACCTAGTTCACGTTTATTTTATAGTTGAAAACTCTGAGCCTCAAGCAAAGGAAGTAACTTTTCTCCTTGTGTGCTTAGTTGCCTAGTCATGTTCCACTCTTTGCAGCCCCATGGACTGTAGCCCACCAGGCTCCTCTGTCCATGGGGATTCTCCAGACAAGAATACTGGACTGGGTTGCCATGCCCTCCTCCAGGGGATCTTCCCAACTCAGGGATCAGACCCAGGTCTCCTGCACTGCAGGAGGATTCTTTACAGTCTGAGCCACCAGGGAAGCCCATTTTTCTCCTTGGGCTTCAACAATTAAATTTCTTTTCTTTTTCAAGCAGTTATTTTGATACATCGATCAGTGTCTTCCTAGATATTTATGATTCCTTCCCCCAGACCTAACCCAACAGTGTGTTTCTGACATATGGACTTTGAAGTTTCCACTCACACCACCCTGCTAAAACAGCTGTCTCCCTAAGGCCACCAATGACCATCAGGTCACTAAATTGAACAAAAACTTTCAATCCTCATCGTATTCAACCTCTAAGCAGCATTTGATACTGACAATCAAGCCTCTATTCTTTTTTGAGTTTTTATTTTATGTATTTATTTTTGGCTGTGCTGGGTTCTGTTGCTGTGCACCGGCTTTTCTCTGGCAGCAGTGGGCAGGGGCTCCTCTCTAGTTGCGGGGTGCGGGCTTCTCATTGTGGTGGCTTCTCTTGTTGTGAGGCATGGCCTCTCGGGGCCTTGGCTTCAGTAGCTGTGGCTCACAGGCTCTAGAGCACAGGCTCAACAGTTGTGGCACATGGGCTTAGTTACTATATGGAATCTTCCTGAATCAGGGATTGAAACCGTGTTTCCTACATTGGCAGGCAGAGTCTTCACCACTGAGCCACCTGGGAAACCCAATCCTTCCTTCTTGAAGTATATTATATTGTTGCCTTCTATAAATGATAGCCTTTTGGGATTACTTGGTCCCTTTTGCTCTCCTTTGCGGGTTTATTCTCCTCTACTTGGTTATTAAGCACTGAAGTTCAAAAGGGTACTACTCTAGATTCTCTTGCCATCTTACTCCATAATCTGTATTATGTTAGTCACTCAGTTGTGTCCGACTCGTTGGGACCCCATGGACTGTAGCCCGCCAGGCCCCTCTGTCCACGGAGTTCTCCAGGCAAGAATGCTAGAGTGGATTGCCATTTCCTTCTCCAGGGGATCTTCCTGACCCAGGGACTGAACCCAAGTCTCCCACATGGCAGGTGGATTCTTTACCGACTGAGCCACAGTGATTTAATCCATTTCCATGGCTTAAAATACTATCTTCATGTTGTGAATAGCAAGATTTATATCCTCAACCCAGGTTTCTTCTCTGAGTTCTAGACCCCCTGTGTGCAACTCAACATCTCTACTTGGTTATCACAAGAGTATCTCAAATTCGAGTTGCTTGTGACTGAACTCATGATGGTTCCACCCATACTTGCTCTGCCTCCAGTGTTTTGCATAACAGTGAGTGCCAAAGCAATTGACTCCATTGGACAAGCAAAAAGTCGAATCATCTTCAACATTTCCCTTTCTCTCAACCTTCACATCAAATTCATCAGTATGTCCTATTGATTTTTACCTCCTAAATATTTCTCAAATTAATCCACTTATCTTCATCTCCATTAACAACATATTTAGTCAAACCATTCTTGACTAAAAGGATGAGATGGCTTTATGGCATCACTGATGCAAAGGACATGAACTTGGGCAAACGTCGGGAGATGGTGAGGGACAGAGAGGCCTGGCATGCTGCTGCCCATGGGGTTGCAAAGAGTCAGACATGACTGGGCTACTGAATAACAACAACAGGCCACTGAGGTACATATTTTTCGGTAACAGTTTTTTTGAGATCTAATTCATATACCATAAAATCTACCCATTTAAAATATACAATTTAATGGTTTTTTGTATATTTAAACGATGTGTAACCATCACCACTATTTAATTTTAGAACATTTTCATCAATTTTATAAGAACCCCATAACCTTTTGTACTCACTCGCCATTCCTTTGTACCCACCCCATGCTCAGCCCTGCTGCTGCTGCTAAGTCACTTCAGTCGTGTCCGACTCTGTGTGACCCCATAGACGGCAGCCCACCAGGCTCCCCCATCCCTGGGATTCTCCAGGCAAGAACACTGGAGTGGGTTGCCATTTCCTTCTCCAATGCATGAAAGAGAAAAGTGAAAGTGAAGTCGCTCAGTCTGTGTGACTGTTAGCGACCCCATGGACTCCAGCCCACCAGGCTCCTCCGTCCATTGGATTTTCCAGGCAAGAGAACTGGGGTGGGGTGCCATTGCCTTCCCCGATGGTCAGCCCTAGGTAACCATTAATCTATTTTCTTTTTCTATAGATTTGCCTATTCTGGACATTTCATTTAAATGAGTTCATACAATGTGTAGTCTCTCATGACTGGCTTCTTCCACTTAGCATAATATTTCAAGTTTCATTCATGTTGTAAATGTATTAGTACTTTCTTCCTTCAATGGCTGAATAATATTCCCTTGTATGAATATATCATATTTTATTTATCAGTTGATGGATAATTGACTTGTTTTCACTTCTTGGCTATTATGAATAGTGCTGCCATGAACGTTTGTGTACTAATTTTTGTGTGAGCCCATGTTTTCATTTCATCTTCAGTATATACCTAGGAATGGGATTTCTGGGTCATATGGTAATTTAATGTTCAACTTTTTTGAGAAACTGCCAGACTCTTCTAAACCAACTGCATGATTTTACATTCCTAAGAGCAGTATATGTATGGTTTCAGTTTCTCCACATCCTTGCCAACACTTGTTGTTATCTGACATTTTAAAAAAATTAAAGTACAGTTGATGTACCAATTATATGTTATAGATGTACTATATAGTGATCCACAATTTTAAAGGTTATACACCATTTATAGTTATTATTAAAATATTGAGTATATGCCATGTGTTGTACAATATGTCTTTGTAGCTTGCTGCTACTGCTAAGTCACTTCAGTCGTGTCCGACTCTGTGTGACCCCATAGACGGCAGCCCACCAGGCTCCCCCATCCCTGGGATTCTCCAGGCAAGAACACTGGAGTGGGTTGCCATTTCCTTCTCCAATGCATGAAAGAGAAAAGTGAAAGTGAAGTCACTCAGTCTGTCCGACTGTTAGCGACCCCATGGACTGCAGCCCACCAGGCTACTCCGTCCATTGGATTTTCCAGGCAAGAGTACTGGGGTAGCTTATTTTATGCCTAATAGGTTGTACCTCTTAATTTCCTATCTCTCTGTTACCCTTCCCCCTTTTCCTCTCTCTACTGGTAGCTGCTAGTTTGTTCTCTATACCTGAGTCTGCTTCCTTTTTTGTTATATTCACCAGTTTGTTGTACTTTTTAGATTCTACATATAAGGGATATCATATAGTATTTGTCTTTCTCTGTCTGATTTATTTCACGTAGTACAATACCCTACAGGTCCATCCATGTTGCTGCAAATGACAAAATTTCATTCTTTTTTATGGATGACTAGTATACCACATCTTCTTTATCCATTCATCTGTTGATGGGCACTTAGGTTGTTCCATATCTTGGAAAAAAATAATGCTGCTATGAACATTGGGATACATATATCTTTTTGAATTAGTGTTTTCATTTTTGGAGGGTACATACCCAGGAGTGGACTTTTTGATTCAAGCCATCCAAGTGGATGTGAAATAGTACTCATTGATTTTGATTTGTATTTCCTGAATGACTAATTATATAGTCGTGTGCTTATTGGCCATTTGTATATATTTATTTTGTTAAGAAATATCTATATGGTTCCTCTTCCCATTTAGAAAACCAGGTCTTGATACTTTTATGATTGAGTTATAAGAGCTCTTTACATATTCTGGATACATATCTTTTATCAGATGTGTGATTTGCAAATATTTTTGTCCCATTCTGGGGATCATCTTTTCACTTTATAGTGTCCATCAAAGCATAAATCTTTATAATTTTGATGCTCTCCAATTTATCTATTTTTTCATTGACTGCCTGTGCTTTTGGTGTCATAACTAAGAAACTCTTGACTAGCTCATGATAATGAAAGTTGATATCTATATTTTCTTTGAAGCATTTTAGAGTTTTAGCTCTTAAAATTAAGGTCTATTTTGAGTTAATATTGATATGTGATATTAAGTAGGAATTCAAACTTATGCTTTTGCATGTAGATGTCTGGTTGTCCCAGACCCATTTTCCAAAAGGACTATTCTTTCCCACTGAATTATCTTGGTACCATTGTCAAAAATCAATTGACCTTGAGTGAGAGAGTCACAGTAGTCACTTTCTTGTATTTTCCTGAGCCACTCCTAGGCCATTTCCCATTCCATTTCCCACAAGGAAGTTAGAGTGAACTTTCTGAAGGGTGTATCCAATCCTATCACATCCTCCTCAACAATACACTTAAAGCCCTTCAGTGGGTTGGTTCTCATTATCTTTAGGATAAAGACCAAAATTCTTAAGATATGATTAAAGGCCTTGAATGGCATTCTACTGAGATATACACATTAATTAAATAATCACACACCTAAATGTAAAGCTTCAACTGTGACAAGTACTACAACAAAATGTGTCATGCAAGTCTGTAGTGGTGAGATTTCGCTCAGTCACAGGACTTTTGCATGTATTATTTCTTTACCTGCAGGGAAGATGTCTGTTTTCTTCATTGTTATATCCTCAGACAAAACCTTAAAGACTAGCTCAAGACTCTAGGTTCTAGTTTGATTCTACTCAATGTGAGGAACAGGGGGAATAAACACCAGTTGGCTGGCTTAAAACTCAGCTTTCAAAAAACTAAGATCATGGCATCTGGTCTCATCACTTTATGGCAAATAGATGGGGGGAAAATGGAAATAGTGACAGACCATTTTCTTGGGCTCCAAAATCACTGCAGATGACTGCAGTCATGAAATTAAGACACTTGTTCATTGGACAAAAAGCGATGACAACCCTAGACAGCATATTAAAAAGCAGAGACAGCACTTTGCCGACAAAGATCCATATAGGCAAAGTGATAGTTTTACCAGTAGTCATGTATGGATGTGAGTTAGATCATAAAGAAGGCTGAGCACCGAAGAATCGATACTTTTGAACTGTGGTTGTGGAGAAGACTCTTGAGAGTCCCTTGGACTGCAAGGAAATCAAACCAGTCCATCCTAAAGGAAATCAACTCTGAATATTCATTGGAAGGACTGATGCTTAAGCTGAAGCTCCAATACTTTGGCCACCTGATGTGAAGAGCCAACTCATTGGAAAAGACCCTGGTGCTGGGAAAGACTGAGGACCTGAGAAGGGGACAACAGAGGATGAGATGGTTGGATGGCATGACTGACTCAATGGACATGAGTTTGAGCAAACTTCAGGAAACAGTGAAGGACAGGGAAGCCTGGCATGCTGCAGTCCATGGGGTCACAAAGAGTTGGACACGACTGAGCAACTGAACAACAACAAGAAGCAATATTAGGCAAATCAAATATAAACGGCTAAGAGTAAGATTGCCCACATCTAACCAGTTAGTGGTAAGCGTCTTGGAAAAGAATTACTATTATTAAATCTAAAATCAAAATAATAAAACTTTATCAAAGAAGAAATGATTTCATCAAAACTATAGGCACTCCAAGTCAAATGTTAGAGACAAATGAACCAGACTTCCAATCAAACAAAGTAATTAGATTGGTTCGTGTTTAAGACTTGTGTGAGAGGCATCCCTTTCTTCTAGGACTCAATGAACCTTGCACAGTCAAACATCTCTAGTACATACACTCCAGACTTTGCAGTTTTATAGTTTGACCCATTTTATCATATCAAAACTTAAAAGAGCACAATTTCCTAGATGGTAAATTTCAGTTGGTTTTAGTAACTGCTGCTATTTATATGTTCAAAAATAAAAATCATAGAGACCAGACACATTTTGCCTGTTGTGTGATATAGACATATTTTTTTTTCTATTTAGATTAAGGAATGGTGTTTGGGAAGATATTTTTGTTTAGCTTTTGCAGAACTTCTTGGTTCTAATCAATACCTGGTTAGGTTTTCTGCCTATAGTTACTAGACATTAGACAGAGAGCTAAAGGTGAGCAGCTATGTGGAACATATAGAACACATAAGACAGATTTAGCAGAATGGAGTTTTACTATAAAAGTTTTTAAAACTCATAATGCTCTGCTTCTTATTTAGTTGAACTTTTTCTTACATGTACATTTTCTCATGAGAAAGTATTAGAAAATACTCTGATGAGGAAAAAAACTTGCATTATAATTTCTGAGCAGAAATCATTGATTTCAGTGGTATTCACTTTAATTTTATCATTTTAGACAGAGCAAGGTAAAAAGAGTAGAAACAAATGTTTCTTGACAACTCAATTATTGATCTTGTGAACTGAAGCAGGAATTATGATGTTTAAAATGTTTTTTTGTTGTTGTTTTTTGCTTAAGTCAGCTTCATTATTCCCCATCCCTTCAATGTGATGCTTTTGAAATAAATGAAAAAAGAAAAACCCACAATTAAAGAATTCCTAAATAACAAACACACAATATAAAATATCTTTAAATTTCAGGTTAGTGTACATCTGGAAACTTAACATCTAGGGCACAAATTCCCTCTTTTTTGTACAGCAGTTATTTACTACCTTTTTTTAAGCTGGAAAAGTCCTTAGAGGCTTTTTATTAGCAGATCAGGAAATTTGGGTTTGGAGAGCTTAATAAACAAGTCAAAGGTCAAAAAGCTAGTTATAGGCAGACTCTGGATTTGAACCCACGTCTCTTCACTCTCACTTTCGCCTCTTTCAGTAAAGATTCTGTAACAAGAAAGAGTAAGAGGTACATATATGTTCTCAAAATATGTAATATGTATTTTTTTCTGATTATAAAAGTGATCATAGTAAAAATATTCAAACAGCAGCCAAGTTCAGAAAATAGAGTGAATTCTGACCTTCTAATCCAAAGTCCAGGTATTTTATATAGATCTAAAGGAAGATAAATTACCTTAGTATAGCTTAGAGTTTAAAGCAGGGAAAAGTCTAATTTTTTGAACTTCTGCTTCTTTCTCATACCATAGGAAGGCATTCATTCAAAGTCTGTCATTACTGCAGACTCAAATTTAGAAAGTTATGGCTATGATANCTAAAGGAAGATAAATTACCTTAGTATAGCTTAGAGTTTAAAGCAGGGAAAAGTCTAATTTTTTGAACTTCTGCTTCTTTCTCATACCATAGGAAGGCATTCATTCAAAGTCTGTCATTACTGCAGACTCAAATTTAGAAAGTTATGGCTATGATATTGCTACTCTTGAAGGAAGACATCACACAGAGCAGTTTTGCAAAATGTTGTGAAATTGAGTGCTATGGAAACAGGACACCACCCGATTCCCCTTTGGAACACATGAGGTAATCATTTGAATTATACCTTTGCAAAGGCATGTTAGAATGCATTTTTAGATCGCTGTTTGAAACAGTGATTAACATGACCCTTTTTTGGGGAGGCTTGATCTGCTTGTCAGCTGCCTGGAAACACAACAGGCTCTAAGAAAGGGTTTATTATACAAGTAATACAACCCAAAAGGCAAGGTGTATGCAGAAAGGAAAATGAGATTTTGTTCTGTCCTGGGTCGGTCTCAGATATTTATTAATCGAGATGGCATTTGCAGTGGCAAATCCCATTTCCCTGTTCACACCCCCTCTGGCTGGCATATGATGATAGCATTAGAGCTGATGCCACTTGGCTGATCATGCATTGCTGATCACCAGTCAAGGCAAAAAGAAGAGACAAAAGAGAAGCCGAAGCAGTCCCCAGAGCACAAATGTGAGGGCGAAATTGCTCATTTGAAACGTTTGAAAATTTCATCCCATTTCTAAACAATACCAAAATGTATTAGTTTCCTTTATTCTTATATGTTGTTAGGTGGCATGCAGTCCATTATTTATGACCCACTTGCAAGGCTGCTCCTCCCACCTCTCTCTTCCAGTCCCCATCCTAAATACTGCGCTGTCTTATTTAGTAATCTACCCTTTATTCCACCCTATGCTTCTAGTTTAAATATGTTAGGGTTCTATGAGATTGGTCATGTTAGTGTATCAGGTGCCAGAAAAAAGAGAAAAGAGCTAAAATCCTTATTTATAAATAATATTTGCATTCTGTGGGTTTCTCATAGTTTGACTAAACATTCATTGCTTCATGTTTAGAATTCATTTGACTTCATTTAGAATTCATTCAGGATTCATTGCTTGACATAATAAGGCGCTATATAAAAGAAACGATTAGACATTTTCCCTAATTACCAGTTTTACTCTTTAAAGAGACAGATAAAATATTTATGGGGAAAAGTGTGAGGTTCTAGACCTACTTCCTAACTGATTGGAGTTTCTGTTAAAGGGTCATAAAAGTACTAAGTTTTAAGAAAGTTCTGCAAAGATCTCTATAACTACTATAGGAATCAAGAAGTTCATGAGAAGAGAAATCTCTAGTATATAGTACCATCCTGGATACCCTGCTAGTTTTTATGCAACAATTACATTATGGCTTCCTTTCAATATTGAATTAAGTCATAATAAGGAGGAAATCTAAATATAAAACCTGGAACTCAGAAAATACCACCTGCTTTTCTCTTCCTAAAAGCTAGGCATTGTTCTAGGCAATGCAGCAGCAAACAAAATGGACAAAAAAACCTCTGCTCTCAGGCAGCTTGCATTCCAGTGAAAGAATGTTAATTGATGGACTAAATAATATAAATATAGGTATGTGACTGATATTTCTGATATAATGATGAGAAAACTGGAGGCTGCCTCCATTCTATAACAGTTTATGTATAATCCTCTAAAGACATTTGGCTCATCACTCTCATGTAGATTTGACAGCTGATATAAATGATTTGGGATAAGTTTCTGACAAAGCTTGCACATCAGATTACATAATTCAGATGAGAAAGATGTGGGAGGAATAATTCAGTTGCAAATAGTACGCATTGATATCAGTTTATTTCCTTCCTGTGAATTTTCTCCAATGACTGACTGCTCTTGAGCAAATGGGATATGTCTAAAGAATTGGGATTTTCTCGATATGTTAAAGATCAAGTGACACATTCAAATAATTTTTTTCTAAATCTCTTCCCTTATTTACAGTCTTGAAGAAAAAAAATTGTATCTTTTGCAATAAAAGATAGATTACTAAGAAAAAGACAGTCTTAATAATCAGGAGATGGAGGTTCTGACTAGAACCAGGGGTACTTTTCACAAACTGAGTAACTTCATGCTATTTGTCCTTTCTGTGCCACAATTTTTCCATCTGTAAAACGAGGAGTTTGGCTGATCATCCCTAATAGCCCTTCCAATGAATACATTCCATGCTTCTATGACTTGATGAGTTAGAGTCATATAGACGATCCTTCCCAGACTACAAATACAGAGTTTAATTTCTTCCTTTAAATTATATTCTTTCTTGGAATCAATTTAAACACTTTCTTTAGAGTTAAAAGACATATAAGCAGCCAAGAAGAGCTCTTTTATTGGATTCCCAAAGTTCCAAGTAAAATAGAAATTATCTTTAAGATGAAGTTCATTTCTGATCACTGTTCCAATCTTATAAATTCTTTATATTTTAACATAGAAGATGTCTTTTGAATGCAATAGAAATAAGTCAGTGATCCAGTGTGCTCAGAATAGTCATATGCTTCCATATCGAATAATTTTGTGAATATTCAGTTCAGTTCAGTCGCTCAGTCATGTCCGACTCTTTGCAACCCCATGAATCGCAGCACGCCAGGCCTCCCTGTCCATCACCATCTCCCGGAGTTCACTCAGACTCACGTCCATCCAGTCAGTGATGCCATCCAGCCATCTCATCCTCGGTTGTCCCCTTCTCCTCCTGCCCCCAATCCCTCCCAGCATCAAAGTCTTTTCCAATGAGTCAACTCTTCTCATGAGGTGGCCAAAGTACTGGCGTTTCGGCTTTAGCATCATTCCTTCCAAAGAAATCCCAGGGTTGATCTCCTTCAGAATGGACTGGTTGGATCTCCTTGCAGTCCAAGGGACTCTCAAGAGTCTTCTCCAACACCACAGTTCAAAAGCATCAATTCTTCGGCACTCAGCCTTCTTCACAGTCCA
>SJYX01009701.1:0-10115 GCA_006410675.1 Oreotragus oreotragus | reverse complement strand
TTCTTTGGAATTGGAATGAAAACTGACCTTTTCCAGTCCTGTGGCCACTGCTGAGTTTTCCAAATTTGCTGGCATATTGAGTGCAGCACTTTCACAGCATCATCTTTCAGGATTTGAAACAGCTCAACGGGAATTCCATCACCTCCACTAGCTTTGTTCGTACTGATGCTTTCTACGGCCCACTTGACTTCACATTCCAGGATGTCTGGCTCTAGATGAGTGATCACACCATCGTGATTATCCGGGTTGTGAAGATCTTTTTTGTACAGTTTTTCTGTGTGTTCTTGCCACCTCTTCTTAATATCTTCTGCTTCTGTTAGGTCCATACCATTTCTGTCCTTTATTGAGCCCATCTTTGCATGAAATGTTCCCTTGGTATCTCTAATATTCTTGAAGAGATCTCTAGTCTTTCCCATTCTGTTGTTTTGCATTGATCGCTGAAGAAAGCTTTCTTATCTCTTCTTGCTATTCTTTGGAACTCTGCATTCATATGTTTATATCTTTTCTATATTTTTGAATATTAATACTAAATAATAATCACATTCATAATACCCATCACCTACTGAGTGACATCAGTATCTCTGGCAATGTGCTAAGCTCCTCGCATACCCCAAGTCTATATACCTCAAGTCTCTATACCTCATACTTTAAGTTGGTACAACTGATATTTGTTTACTTTGGCTGTGCTCTGTCTCTGTTGCTGCATGCAGGCTTTCTCTGGTTGCAGCGAGTGGGGGCCACTCTCTAGTTCTGGTGCATGGGCTTCTCATTGTGGTGACTTCTCTGGTTGCAGAGCATGGGCTCTAGGTGTTCAGGCTTTAGTACTTGTAGCGCGTGAGCTCTAGAGCTCAGTAGTTGTGGTGCACGAGCTTAGTTGCCCTGCAGCATGTGGAATCTTCCCAAACCAGAGGTTGAACCATGTCCCCTGCACTGGCAGGTGGATTCTTTACCAGTGAGCCATCAGGGACGTCCAACACTAAGATTTAGATATCATTGTGCCATTATTTGCAAATGAGGAAACAGATATAAAAAGGCTAAAAACTTGATAAGAGTAATATACCTACTAGGGCTTCCCAGGTGACTCAGATGGTAAAGCGTCTGCCTGCAATGCTGGAGACCTGGGTTTGATCCCTGGGTCGGGAAGATCCCCTGGAGAAGGAAATGGCAACCCACTCCAGTATTCTTGCCTGGAGAATCCAAAGAACAGAGGAGCCCTGTAGGCTACAATCCATGGGGTCGCAGAGGGTCGGACATGACTGAGTGACTTCACTTTTCAATATACCTACTAAGTGGCAGAGCCTGGATTCAAACCCAGGGCTCTGTGATTACAAACGTCTAATGCTTTTATGCATATGCTATCCTACCTCATTTGATCCCCACAAGAATGTGACATAGGTAAGGCATGATAAGCCTTACTTTGTAAATGAGAAAACCAAGTCTAAGAGTTTAAATGACTTGCCTCAAATTACAAAACTACTAAGGAGAGGAGCAAGGTCACAGTACACAAGTATACAATCATATATAAGCTTCCATTTTGTTCTTTTACATTAGGCCAACAAACACTTGTGAGAACAATTAAAATATTGTGCCTAGTCATAGTATCAACTATGAGAGTGTTTTAGGTTTTGGAGCAGTGTTGAAAATAGATTTAGGTCATAAAATTAATTTACAGAGGATATTGTGTGTTATAATTATTCTATGAATCAAGACATATTGAGGGCATCTCTGTGTCCAGCATTTTTCTGGCATCCATGGGTGTACAGAGAAAGGTATAACATGGTGTCTGTCTTTGAGGAGTTCGTAATTTAGGTAGTATCTTACTCTGCTTGGGCTGCTATAACAAAATACCATAGACTGGGTGGCTTTTGAACTGTGGTGTTGGAGAAGACTCTTGAGAGTCCCTTGGACTGCAAGGAGATCCAATCAGTCAATCCTAAAAGAATCAGTCCTGAATATTCATTGGAAAGACTGATGCTGAGGCTGAAACTCCAATACTCAGGCCACCTGATGCGAAGAACTGACTCACTGGAAAAAAACCCTGATGCTGGGCAAAATTGAAGGCAGGAGAAGGGGACAACAGAGGATGAGATGGCTGGATGGCATCACTGACTCGATGGACATGAGTTTGAACAAGCTCTGGGAGCTGGTGATGGACAGGGAAGCCTGGCATGCTGCAGTACATGGGGTCACAAAGAGTCGGACATGACTGAGCAACTGGACTGAGCTGGGTGGCTTAAACAACAGAAATTTATTTCTCATGGTTCTGGAGGCTGAGAAGTCTAAGATCAAGGTGCTGGCAGATTTGGCATCTGATGAGGGCCTCAAATTGCCTTTACCTGGTGGGTGTTCCTGGAGCGAGATTTCTCTCTTCCTCTTCTTAAAAGGGTCTGACTCTCAGGACCTAATCTAAATCTAATTCCCTACCAACCGACCCACTTCTAAATATCATCAAATTGAAAGCTAAGGTTTAGACATGGATTTCATGGTCTGGGGCACAAACATGTAGTCCAAACCATTCTGCCCCCTCCCAAATTCATGTTCTTCCCACATGTAAAATATATTCATTTCATCTCAACAGTCCCCAGAATTTTAACTCATTCCAGCATAAACACTAACATCAAAAGTCCAAAATCTCACCTAAATATCCTTCTGGTAAGATTCACCCAGAGACAAAATTCTTCTCCAGTTATGAACCTGTGAAATAAAACAAGTTACACGCTTCTAAAATACAGTGATGGGACAGGCACAGATAGACATTCACATTCCAAAAGGAAGGAAGAAAGGGATACTAGGTCCCAAGCAGGTCCCAAACCTTGTAAGGGAAATTCTATGAGACCTTAACGTTTGTGAATTATTCCCTTTAGTCTAACGCTCTGCCCTCTAAGACCACTGGGGTGGCCATGTCACCCCCATGGCTCAACAGAACACTGCCCATACTGAAGGTCCCTGCAGGGACCTTGCCACTGAGGTACTTGGGGAGGGTACCTCTGGCCTGCCAGTCTGGAGAGGTGGCCCCACCTTTTGAAACCTAGGAGGAACTGGCCCTGTCCCCCAGCCTTGGTGGGAATGGCAGCCCTGGTGATATCTGGATCACCTTTGGGGTCATTCTTCCCTTTTCATAAAGGGAACAGGCTCCAGAAGGAGCTGGGGTTGTCCAGGGTTATAGCCTTCCTTCCCATCCCCACAGCTATGGCCTTAGTCCAGAACTGTGTCACCTCCCTCCTAGACTCACACCTGTGCTGGCAGCTAGTATGGCTTTCCCTCCAGGCCATCCTGTAAGGCCACAGAAAGACTCTGCTCCCCAAAAACCAATCTCAGATACCTGTTCAAGGACTACAGTGGCTGCCTAGGCACTTCACAATTTATCGTTGCTTGAAGTCCAACTCCCCCTTTCCACTGTTAAAATGGTGTATAATTCCCAGTGTCCAGCCACTTCTTTGAGTCTCATTTCTTCTCTGTAAACTCCCATACATGTAAAATATTAGTAAAAATTGTATGCTATTTCTCTTGTTAATTTGTCTTTTCTTAGTTTAATTCACAGACCCCCAAGGAGTTAGCTTAAGAGGCTATAAGAAAACTCCTTCCACCTTGACATTGTCTTCTTCTTAGTCTCCAATCTGGGACAGACAAATTAACTTCTGAGTTAACTAAGGTAATGCAACTTGGGGCTTAGAGGTAATTATAGACAAAACCCTAGAGTGCAGGTAAGAGGAAGAATTCACATTAATATCCTATAGAATTTGATACAGTCTACATGAGTAAAAACTAGTTAAATTTGCTATTAACATTGACTTTTTGGACATCTGTAGTACATTTTAAGATGACTTATGTATGTAAATTGGGATTTGAATTCAACACTAATAAAATCAGATTTTTTTTTCTTGAAATAATCATTTGAAATACTTGAGAGAAATGACCAGATTTATGGTTACAAATAACATTTTCTCCTCCTTTTCTCTCTTTCCTACTTTTGCATTTCCTTCATTTTTCTTCCCTGCTGAATCCTCATTCTTTCTTCTTTATGCTGACTGTTTGGCCACTTGTTCAAATTTTACTGAATACCTCCTATTTAGTTTTTACGTTGTCCTTTAGGGGCTTCCCAGGTGGCTCAGTGGTAAAGAATACACCTGCCAGTGCAGGAGATGCAGGAGATGCTGGTTCGATCAGGAGATGCAGGAGATGCTGGTTCAATCCCTGGGTCGGGAAGATCCCCTGGAGGAGGGCATGGCAACCCACTCCAGTATCCTTGCCTGNCTGCCAGTGCAGGAGATGCAGGAGATGCTGGTTCGATCAGGAGATGCAGGAGATGCTGGTTCAATCCCTGGGTCGGGAAGATCCCCTGGAGGAGGGCATGGCAACCCACTCCAGTATCCTTGCCTGGGAAGAATGGACAGAGGAGCCTGATGGGCTATGATCCCTGTGGTTGCAAAGAGTTGAACACGACTGAGCGACAGCACTGAACTTGTCCTTTAGAAATAATTATAACAGTGAGTGAAATATTTTAGTTCTCCCATTATATTCTTAGGGAAATAATTACTAGAAAATTAAATCAACGTATACGGATATTTGCTTTGGGCAAGCTCACAAGATGTTGTCGTTTTGACTTTCTATTTTATCACAAACATTTATAGAAAATACTGTTCAGATTCTGGAATACCCATATCTATCTTTCTGAATTATACATATCTGCAGATGTATTAAAATACTTCAAGCACTAGAATGAATTTAAATGGCAGCTTCTAATTGACAGGGATGATTTAGTGAAATTTCTTTAAACTGCCTTTTTTTTCAGGGGAAAAAGCTTGACTTTACTCTGAACTTTACCCTTGTCTCTTTGAAAAAAAGTTTAGTGAGAAAGACTTGGTGTCAGTTAACAAAAAAATGACTGAAGATTTGCATACTTTTACCAATGGAATAAATGAACAAAGTTTGCAATTGAAAAGGCAGTTTACACCTTTTGTTGTTTTGGCCTGTAGAAATCCTATTATACTTCAAGCACCGCTCTAAGGAATGTGCAAACAAGTATTAATTAGATCAATGACATGTCTTTGTAGTTTCTTTTATCAGGATATTTAAAACTGAATTTTCGAGCTTTCATTCATATATCACACACCCGTCTCACCAGTATATTTATACCCTAGTATTTTAATTGCTCAAGCTTATTTTCCAGGTGAAAATCCTAAACGCGTTGAAACCTGGGCTACAGAGTCAGCAGTGTCCTCCAAGGTGTTTGTGATTTAAGGGGCCACTGACTTTAAGCCCTTTAGCATTTGAAATCATTGTATGTTATCTACTGCAAATGGTGACTGCATTCAAAGGAATTCATGGAAAGATACTCCACGAAAGCAGTTGATTTTAGTTAGCAAAGTGGAGATGCACAAAAGAGCTTCATAAAATGGGATCAGACTTTGTAAAAATGTAACAGTTGGGTTTCCAAAAATATCCATAATCTAGATGGGGATTTTTCATAGGCCTCGGCAACATATACCTACTTTCTGCCTAACTTGTATTAGTCTTTTTGATCCAGAGGAAATGTCCTGCATATGTATTGACAGTTCAGCCTTGATCATCTTAAATTGTATTTTTACAGGCAAAGCTGAGACAATCAATCTGGTTACACGCTTAATCACAATTCATACAGATAAGGCATTTTAGGCAAAACTACAGAATATTTTAGTAAAAACCATATGACAAATTATATACTTCAGGGAAATAAATCTCTACCTATCCATCTACCATTCTAATTTTTCCTACTTCATAGGCTTCTTGACAACAAATACAAGTTTTTTTTTTCTAGTACGAAATTATATGCATTATGCATGAAATAGACCAAAGTTGGGTATTTCTCATGTTTTAATAGTGCTTTTGGATTTCAAATTAACACTTTCCTTTCTGAAGCAGAAAGGAAAATTGTAAGAACTTTTCTAATGGTGATTTGTATTTTTCTCTTCTGTAAAAATCTAGAGTAATAAACCCTACCAATAGCTGTAGCATATTTTCTTGTGCAAAATGAAATGGAAAACTGTGATGTAAAAAAGTAAAGCAACAGAGAACGTACTACATCTTTGAAAGAATTTAAAGGTAGATCTCATTGGTTAATATCTCATGCTTAAATGTTACATTGACAAGCTTTCTCAGGGGTAAATACGAAAATAAAATATTGTGCTGTTTGACGAATAAGCTGAACTGAAAAAAAAAAGGAAAGATAAAGCATACAAATACATATGTTCGAGTATTGCCTATAGGGTTATTTTCATTAGAAAATACACATACACATTCAATCTGAAATAATAAAATTATATTGCAACACAATTACATTGAACCACTTTATAGTTGTTGTTGTTGTTGTTGTTGTTTTTTTTTACTCTGGGAAAGAAAGTGCATTCCCAGCTGTTTCTCAACTCCTGTTATTTAAAGAAGTAAACCTTTTGTTCTTAAAACTTACTTAGTTCCTTCTAATTCTGTTGATGGACATCCATTTCTACTGCCTTATTTTATGTTAATATCTAACAAAGGAATGCTGTTAGCCTCCTGCCAGTAAAGGCCCCGCCTCCTTTGTTGGGAGGGTGAAGAGGAGGGGGGGTTCTTTTTTAGCCTTTTACTTTACAGAAGACGTTAAACTTCCTCTCTCCACATCTAGTCAAGAAGAGAATTTCTGCATGAGCTAAAAATTCCTAGGAAAAGGCTATAGCCCCCAAGTGTGGAAGGTGGTTCTTAGCTGTCAATTCCCTTTTGTTATTCGCTCAAATGGAATTATGAAATGTTCGTGGCTTTGTGGGGCAGAACGCATTTCTCCCGAGCAAATGCAAATGCATTAGGTGTGCCCAGGTAATTTGAAATGCTCATGCTGGCAGCTTTTCTGCATGAGTAAAGCTGTTTAATTAATGCATTTTCCCCTTCCTTCTGATTAGTTGATTCTGATTTTCTTTGAATAAATTAAACTCTCTGTAATATGCTTCCTATAGCTTCTTGGGTTACCCAAGGCCTGATACCTCCCACCAGGAGGGCAGATGCAAAGAAATGAAATGATGCCTCTGCATATTTCTCACAGAGATTTCTCTCCTATACAAAAGACTCTGATTTTCCTTGTACCATGGCTTGGATGAGTGATGTGTTCAAAGAGGATCTCAGGGTTTCTGTTGATGTTGCTCACTGATACTAGTCCTTCCCACTTGAATCCCGGAAATGGGTGGTGGTTCCGTTCAGTTTTGTTTTATTGAGATTTGGGGAGTAAACATTCAGTGAGGTAGGAAAGAAGTGGCCTAAACACTTTCCCTAATAACAGTGCTCATGTTAACTGTCACTGCTTAGTACTCATGCCAGCTTCTATACTTGGCGTGGGGTTAAAATTTTTTCCCAAGTGTCACAGGTTTCTAAAGGAAACCTTTGATTTGTAAAAATAATTTATTTGCATCAGAAAGGCAGAGTAGCCATAGAAAGAAGGCTAGGCCTGGACTGGGAAGGACTGTGTTTAAAACCCTAACTGCCACTAACCAGTTTTGGTCAAATCAAGGTCTTGTAAAGGCCCTAATCTCTTAAATGGGAACATCCTAGCCCCTGTATTCTCAATATCCTTACAGGATACACATACTAAGAGCTGATATAAGGTCCCAAACTGCTGTCCCATCTTAGGTTTTTGCTTCTATAACCACGAGAGAAGTCCCTTAAGAGAATGTTCTTGTTCTTCTTGCCCCACTCCATTTGGCCACACTGCAGAGGTAATGCAATCATGTTCTTGAGAAAATTATTAATAAGTGTAATGACAATACTTTGTAGCTCTTTTCTCCTAGATACTTGAGAATTGCCGGCAATCTTTTTTAGATCAGTTTTTGTGTATTTATGTCTTTAACAGATCCCTTGACTTCATTTTTAACACTTTTGTCAAGGACATTGAAAGTTAATGCCAAAGAGACCCAGGTTTGATTCCAGGCTCAGGAAGATCCTTTGGAGGAGGGTATGGCAATTCACTCCAGCATTCTTGCCTGGAGAATCCCACAGACACAGTAACCACTGGGTCAAAAAGATTGGACACAACTGAATTGACTTAGCACGCATGTACTGTTACAATCAGATTCTCAATTTTTTATTAATACTTTTTACCCACCTCCATTGTTCACTTAATAAATCCAGTAACTCTAGCTCAGGGCTAATTGACATACTTTGCAGAAACAATTATAGCTCACTTTATACTCCAGAAGTGTTGGAGAAGTTCTGTATGATTAAGAATAGGTCAAGAGGGCAACAATATTTTTATACTGACCCTTGTAATTATGTTAAAATAGTTTATGTTATGAATGGCTTTCCTTGAAGTCTCTTATGACACAAAGTAGTTAATGAATTAAATGTAGTAGTGTTAAAGTAGACTAGTTAATTGCCAAATTCAGACTGAAAATGAAGAAAGTGGAGAAAACCACTAGACCATTCTGGTATGACCTAAATAAAATCCCTTATGACTATACAATGGAAGAGAGAAATAAATTTAAGGGACTAGATCTGATAGACAGAGTGCCTGATGAACTATGAATGGAGGTTCATGACATTGTACATCATGAAATGTTCCCTTGGTATCTCTAATATTCTTGAAGAGATCTCTAGTCTTTCCCATTCTGTTGTTTTGCATTGATCGCTGAAGAAAGCTTTCTTATCTCTTCTTGCTATTCTTTGGAACTCTGCATTCATATGTTTATATCTTTTCTATATTTTTGAATATTAATACTAAATAATAATCACATTCATAATACCCATCACCTACTGAGTGACATCAGTATCTCTGGCAATGTGCTAAGCTCCTCGCATACCCCAAGTCTATATACCTCAAGTCTCTATACCTCATACTTTAAGTTGGTACAACTGATATTTGTTTACTTTGGCTGTGCTAGGTCTCTGTTGCTGCATGCAGGCTTTCTCTGGTTGCAGCGAGTGGGGGCCACTCTCTAGTTCTGGTGCATGGGCTTCTCATTGTGGTGACTTCTCTGGTTGCAGAGCATGGGCTCTAGGTGTTCAGGCTTTAGTACTTGTAGCGCGTGAGCTCTAGAGCTCAGTAGTTGTGGTGCACGAGCTTAGTTGCCCTGCAGCATGTGGAATCTTCCCAAACCAGAGGTTGAACCATGTCCCCTGCACTGGCAGGTGGATTCTTTACCAGTGAGCCATCAGGGACGTCCAACACTAAGATTTAGATATCATTGTGCCATTATTTGCAAATGAGGAAACAGATATAAAAAGGCTAAAAACTTGATAAGAGTAATATACCTACTAGGGCTTCCCAGGTGACTCAGATGGTAAAGCGTCTGCCTGCAATGCTGGAGACCTGGGTTTGATCCCTGGGTCGGGAAGATCCCCTGGAGAAGGAAATGGCAACCCACTCCAGTATTCTTGCCTGGAGAATCCAAAGAACAGAGGAGCCCTGTAGGCTACAATCCATGGGGTCGCAGAGGGTCGGACATGACTGAGTGACTTCACTTTTCAATATACCTACTAAGTGGCAGAGCCTGGATTCAAACCCAGGGCTCTGTGATTACAAACGTCTAATGCTTTTATGCATATGCTATCCTACCTCATTTGATCCCCACAAGAATGTGACATAGGTAAGGCATGATAAGCCTTACTTTGTAAATGAGAAAACCAAGTCTAAGAGTTTAAATGACTTGCCTCAAATTACAAAACTACTAAGGAGAGGAGCAAGGTCACAGTACACAAGTATACAATCATATATAAGCTTCCATTTTGTTCTTTTACATTAGGCCAACAAACACTTGTGAGAACAATTAAAATATTGTGCCTAGTCATAGTATCAACTATGAGAGTGTTTTAGGTTTTGGAGCAGTGTTGAAAATAGATTTAGGTCATAAAATTAATTTACAGAGGATATTGTGTGTTATAATTATTCTATGAATCAAGACATATTGAGGGCATCTCTGTGTCCAGCATTTTTCTGGCATCCATGGGTGTACAGAGAAAGGTATAACATGGTGTCTGTCTTTGAGGAGTTCGTAATTTAGGTAGTATCTTACTCTGCTTGGGCTGCTATAACAAAATACCATAGACTGGGTGGCTTTTGAACTGTGGTGTTGGAGAAGACTCTTGAGAGTCCCTTGGACTGCAAGGAGATCCAATCA
>SJYX01009698.1:101521-169850 GCA_006410675.1 Oreotragus oreotragus | reverse complement strand
CCCTGGGATTTCTTTGGAAGGAATGATGCTAAAGCTGAAACTCCAGTACTTTGGCCACCTCATGAGAAGAGTTGACTCACTGGAAAAGACTCTGATGCTGGGAGGGATTGGGGGCAGGAGGAGAAGGGGACGACCGAGGATGAGATGGCTGGATGGCATCATGGACTCAATGGACGTGAGTCTGAGTGAACTCCGGGAGATGGTGATGAACAGGGAGGCCTGGCGTGCTGCGATTCATGGGGTTGCAAAGAGTCGGACTCAACTGAACGACTGAACTGAACTGAAGTACAGAAAAAGAAATTCACCCACTAGAACATATCTGAGACTAAAAAAAAAACTAAGTAGGTTAGCATGCATGGGATCTGGGGGCTTCCCTGATGGCTTAGTGGGTAAAGAATCTGCCTTCCAATGCAGGAGACACAGCAGACTTGGGTTTAATCCCAGGGTCAGGAAGATCTCTCCTGGAGGAGGAAATGGCAACCCATTCCAGTATTCTTACCTGGAAAATCCCATGGACAGAGGAGCCTGGCAGGCTATAGTCCATGGAGTCACAAAGAGTCAGACATGTCTGAGCACAGATGTATGCAACTATTTGCAATGAGTTTTAGATTTTAGTCACATAGATTTCACTACAGGCTAGAACACTTAAAAAACAGTAATCATCTTCCTATTTCAAGGCAAAGAGGAAGAGGGACATTCTCTTGAACTTCCCCTCCCAATTCTGAGACATTGTTCTATCATCTTAGTTCAATAAGCCCTATGTCTACAAAATCCAATCAATTAAACTGTTTTCTAAACCTTATCATCTACAAGTACTTCATCAATTCACTGGACTGACTTGGCAGTTAGCTTGTTTTATCCTGTTTGTTTTTTTCTCCTGTTGCTTGTTGCTATCCTAGATGGTTTGGATGACTCATTCATCTATTTAGCTTCAAAATTCTTTTGCCCCTATATTCAGTGACCTACACTCCCACACAGCTTTGGCAATCCACACCCATAGACACAAAATGGATTGTTTCTATAACAAAAGCACTCTACCGTACTATCTAGAATTGTGAAATTCTCTTCTCTCATCCTCTATCCCACTCATGCCCACAAAATTCCTCTTCAGCGTGAAAGGGTAATGCTTTCCACTGCTTTGTCCTTCACATTTTAACAGTCTCCAATCCTTCCTGGCTTCACTGTCATCTCTGCTTAATTTTGATCCCCCTGATAACACAGTTTCATGGGTGCAATTGATTCTTCCATTCTTTGACCTTCTCTCACAGCTGCCTTGCCAATCCCACCACCAAATCAATCCTACCATCTGTTCACTCTCCTCCTCATCCTGGGCTGCCAAGAGTTACTGAGAAAATTGAATAACCACGCTGATTGACTTTGCTACAAATTTATGATTTCCGATGTCAGCTGAACTCTCAGAGCTGCTTAGCAGCCCTATTACTCATTCCTACTTGGCTGGTCTTCCCATTCCACACAGCAGCTGTTCCCACCACACCCTCCTCAGATCTCCCACTCCCACCCCCATCCACCTAAACCCCAAAACATGATCTCACCTCCTACTGCTGAGAACACTGAGGCTATCAGGCGTGACTCCCCTCTGCTTCCCTCCTCTGTGTCTCCAAATTTATCAGTATCTTTACTCATAAGTACTTTATTTTGCATCTGAGAAGAAGAATCCTTATTCTTTTGTTCATCTGACCTTTTCATTCCATTCCTAGTTGACTTTGCCAAGATCTTGTTTCATCAATGGGGTTTCTATTTTCTGTTCAGTCCCTAAGCTTCTTTCAACCCACAAACCTACCTGAAGTTCCCTATTTTGTAAAAAAAAAAAAAAAAAAGTGTTTTTTCTCCCTCTTTTCCACCATCAAATTACTGTTTTATCTTCCTCCCTGCAAAAATTCTTGGCAAAGGACCTTTATTTCAATAAGTCTTTTTGCTTAAAACTGATTCCATACAACCTGATGAAATCTTACTTGGCCATCATGCTGATGAAAATATTAGAAATGCTATAGAAAAGAGGCTTTTCTCGCTCTTCAGTTTTCTTGATCTGAATGCTGGGAGTTTGGCTTTAATACAAATTATTTACTGTTTCCCCCCATTTTTGAAAGGCGTTTAGATTACCTAGGATTTGGTTCCCTCATATTTCAGTTGCAGATGTATGGGTCAATTTTAAGAATACTCTGGGTTCTTTTGGGCTTCCCTGGTGGTTCAGATGGTAAAGATTCTGCCTGCAATGCAGGAGACTTGGGTTCTATCATCAGGTCAAGAAAATCCCCTAGAGAGGGGAATGGCAACCTACTCCAATATTCTTGCCTGGAGAATTCCAACAGAGGAGCCTGGTGGGCTATAATCCACCAGGGATGCAATGAGTCAGACATGACTGAAGCAACTTACACTACTATTACTACTACAGGTTTCTTTGAGCAAATTACTTTCACCCACTGAATTTAGCATGGCAAAACTGTTATTTTTTTCTTCTTGTCAGAAAGTTGACAAGCAACTCCAAAAGGACATTTCAACATTCCCTCTCTGGAGTCTGAACAGTGAACTTGAAAGGAATAGTTTACCAGTCACTACTGACCTCTGAATTGACTTCTACCCTCTGGAGCTGGAATGGACCTTTTTCCTTCCTGAACATGTTCACCTTCCACAAAAGCTGATCTCCACCTCTTGGTTCCCAAAGCCATCTTCGGTTTAAAATACTAAATTGCAAACTTGGTTTTTACTGTTTGAAAATAAATTTTATTATTAGGATTAAGTGAGCTCTTCTGCATAATATTTTTATTGCAAAGTCTAGTTCCTAGTAAAAGTTAAGTAAATTTTTGCTATTATTATTTTTTGATATTGTTATTATTAGTATGTCTATGGACAAAAATGCTTTCTTTTTTTTTTCCAGCTTTTCACCACATAATTTTACTCTAAGTTCTAGATTTCTTCAAATTCTATCTCGTCATTCTTCCCATGTTCCCTCTACTCTAACCACACTGAATGACGTGCCTTTAATCAAATAAATGACGAACTTTAATGCTTTCATTATTTTGCTTATGATTTTTTCTCCAGGTAAAATGCCTTTTTCTTCCCTCCTTAGTGTAAGTACATTTAATATAAGGCTCAATGCAAAAGCTGTTTGTATTATTCCCAAAAGTCTTTCTCTCTTTATCTATCTCTGTTGTCCTATAGAACTTGTAACACATTTGACACTCTTGGTAATGAGTTCCTTGAAAGCACAGATAGTATCTTTCCAATATTTATATCCCAGACTCAAGCACAGTTTCTGGGATAAAGCAGGTATTCAATAATTATTTTTGAGTAGTTATTTCCCTCTAGTGATCTTCAGAATGGAAATATACAATCTGAAATTTATATATATATATATANTGACACTCTTGGTAATGAGTTCCTTGAAAGCACAGATAGTATCTTTCCAATATTTATATCCCAGACTCAAGCACAGTTTCTGGGATAAAGCAGGTATTCAATAATTATTTTTGAGTAGTTATTTCCCTCTAGTGATCTTCAGAATGGAAATATACAATCTGAAATTTATATATATATATATATATACATATATATGCTGCTATATATTAATAATATATATGGACATATAAATGAATATGTGAAATATACATACATGAGGAGAAAATATATATTTAAAGTATTTATTATATATCAAAACGTGTATCCAAAATAATTCAGAATTTCTATACTTTTATGCTCCATTGGTTTAATGCTTCAGCAGTCAGTATATGATTCAACACTGACATTAGTATTCCTGATACACTTTACTTATGATATCAAGGAAAGTTATATTCAGAATTAGCAAATCAAACATTGAGAAAATTCTAAATTAAATGAAATGGTAAGATATTCTGAAAATATGAGACATCAGAGGTTGCATATTTTCATAATAATATTAGTAAGACAATTTTGATTTCTAAGTAACTTTTAAAAGTAAAAATTTAATCTTTTCAATTAGAGAATGTATGGTAAATTGTCACTTCATGGGTAACAGTAACATTAAAGACAAGATGGTATTCCTTCTGAAACCTATCAAACCCAATATAAATTTCAAACAATACAATCATTTGATTAAAAATTATATTAAAAAGCATACAAAATATGATTTATACAAGATTGTACATAAATATTATATTTTCATAATAATATTAGTAAGACAATTTTGATTTCTAAGTAACTTTTAAAAGTAAAAATTTAATCTTTTCAATTAGAGAATGTATGGTAAATTGTCACTTCATGGGTAACAGTAACATTAAAGACAAGATGGTATTCCTTCTGAAACCTATCAAACCCAATATAAATTTCAAACAATACAATCATTTGATTAAAAATTATATTAAAAAGCATACAAAATATGATTTATACAAGATTGTACATAAATATTATGCTAGAATATAAAACAGGCATTTTGAAAATTGTCCACTGAGAATGTGGATATTTGTCTATCAGTTCAGTTCAGTTTAGTTGCTCAGTAGTGTCCAACTCTTTGCAACCCCATGAACCTCAGCACACCAGGCCTCCCTGTCCATCACCAATTCCCGATGTTCACTCAAACTCATGTCCATCGAGTCTGTGATGCCATCCAGCCATCTCATCCTCTGTCGTCCCCTTCTCCTCCTCCCCCCAATCCCTCCTAGCATCAGTCTTTTCCAATGAGTCAACTCTTTGCATGAGGTGTCCAAAGTATTGGAGTTTCAGTTTCAGCATCATTCCTTCCAATGAACACCCAGAACCGATCTCCTTTAGAATAGACTGATTGGATCTCCTTGCAGTCCAAGGGACTCTCAAGAGTCTTCTCCAACACCACAGTTCAAAAGCATCAATTCTTCGGCACTCAGCCTTCTTCACAGTCCAACTCTCACATCCATACATGACTACTGGAAAAACCAAAGCCTTGACTAGACGGACCTTTGTTGGCAAAGTAACGTCTTTGCTTTTGAATATGGTATCTAGGTTGGTCATAACTTTCCTTCCAAGGAGTAAGCGTCTTCTAATTTCATGGCTGCAATCACCATCTGCAGTGATTTTGGAGCCCCCCAAAAATAAAGTCTGACACTGTTTCCACTGTTTCCCTATCTATTTCCCTATAGAACGAGTTAAATATTTTATATATATAGGATATGTGCAATATCTGCATTATATGGAATATTAAGAACAATCAGCAAAGCAGAATAACTTTATAGGCCATCTTTGTTGGAAAATTTAACAATATGAGTAACACATATTAATCATTATTCACAAACCAGGGATTCTAAATCTTGAAACACTGGATAGCCCATGGCATGCTATGGGCCCTTTCAGCTCTAACAGATTGAAGCTGAATTTCCTTGGTTGCAAGTCAAAGATCACACAGAAAACATCCAGGCAGAAGGCATCTAGTCTAATAGAATATGTATCTTTTAATTGGAATTAAAGATGAAAAAAGAAAAAAAACAAAAAACAGTAACTCTGCAGGCCGTGCCTTCAATACTGATGATCCTTAAAAACTCCACTGTTACAGAACTGTCAGAACAGTCTCACTACAAAAGAAATCCTATAAAAATTTTTTTTTCCAAAAGAAAACAGTAAGTCTTAAAGGGGTCAGGACTATGAAAATCATATCCACATTATCGGTGGCATAAATTCTTTTTTTCTAAACCATGAAACACAGAGAGTAAGCAGAAATCACTGAAAATACTTTAATGATATGCTACAAGGTCAAAATAAAATACTTTTGGGTAAGTATGAAATACTAATCAACTTATAGCTTAAACAGTGAGCTCAGACAATGATAGGGGTAGAAATGAGATGGCATCAATTTGATGAGTGACAATTCTTCAGCCTTCAGCCTCAAGATAGCCTCTGAGGCGTGACTTACCTGAGATCATAGCTTAACATCAAGGGAAGTCTTTTGTGACAGTCATTATTTCAGTGAGAAAATTTTTATATTTAAATGAGGCTTTCTATCTATATGCAAACATCATATAGATTTGCTACAGCACCACACATAAACATTTTAAGTTGAACTGAACTCCATGTTCAAAGAATAGTTTCAAGTCTATTGATTTTAGAAACATTTCTTTTGTTATTGTACTAAATCCTCTACTAAGGAAATAAGTCTCTAGAGAGGAGCAGTGTATTGGTACCAAGAAATGACCAAAGAGAGTGACTATCTCTACTACTTATTCCACATAAAGTGTGACCACTAATAGCACAGCATTCCAAGTCTAAGAGAAATATCTCTGTTAAAGAACAATCCAGATCCTTTTCAGGATATTTGTTTCTTCCTTTTCTTCATAAAGCTTTGAAAATTGTTCCCCTAAGAAATCAAGGCCTCCACTCCGCTATACTTAAAGACCTCTGCCATCTGACTCCAATTTCTCTTGGAATCATGTTGAATCTCCTTAACATGAACTCTAATGCTGTTTATATTTTGATCTATTTCCTGGTTTCCTTTTAGACCGTTCTGCCTTGGCATCTACTTGTACTCCCCCAGACCCCTTACTTTTGGCACCATGTAGTTATCACATCTGGTTAACATAGTTATCTTTGTAATAGGATTTCTGCAGAGTAGAGTAGATCCTGAGTAATACAGAACACAAGCTCTAACAAAGCTTATATGATTTATGATATATGTTTATCTAAATAGGTGTATATTACCTTAACTGTTACCCAAGATCTAATTCCTTATAGGAATTGACATCCTCCGCACCTAATCTATTGTAGAAATGCAATAAATATTTATTGAGGAACTACTTAAACATTTCAATGAATGACCTAGAATCACATAAAATTCCCATCTATATCATCAAATGAATTCAATCACTGTTTAATAAGCATTTACTAACTTAGAATTTATTAACCTACTATAGGAAGGCTTCCCAGGTGGCACAATGGTTAAGAATCTGCCTGCCAATTCAGGAGACATAAAAGATAGAGATTTGATCCCTGGGTTGGGAAAATCCCCTGGAGAAGGAAATGGCAACCCACTCCAGTATTTTTGGCTGGAGGATTCCATGGACAGAGGAGCCTGGGGAATACAGTCTGCTGCTGCTGCTGCTAAGTCGCTTCAGTCATGTCCAATTCTGTGTGACACCATAGACGGTAGCCCACCAGACTCCCCCGTCCTTGGGATTCTCCAGGCAAGAACACTAGAGTGGGTTGCCATTTCCTTCTCTAATGCATAAAAGTGAAAAGTGAAAGTGAAGGTGCTCAGTCATATCCGACTCTTAGTGATCCCATGGACTGCAGCCCACCAGGCTCCTCCGTCCATGGGATTTTCCAGGCAAGAGTACTGGAGTGGGCTGCCATTGCCTTCTCTGGGAATACAGTCTATGGGGTCTTAATAGTAGGACATGACTGAGCACACACACTTCAATCTACTATAAGCAAGGCACTTTGCACACAACTGAGGTGAGATGGCAAATATGTATCTGACTTGGACCATTCTTGTGAAGAGATTATGATATAACAATAAAATAAAATTTAATAGATATATTCACTTACATGCACAAAAACTTTTCCATCATTAAAGGTAGGAAGCCCCAGCTAACATAAAATCATGCAGATAAAGTGACTTAAAATTAGCACTCACGACCTGGTAATCAGAAACAGCTTAACAAAAGTAAAATCAAGAAAGGAAGGATTCACTCATGTAAAATTAGAAGACAGAGATTTGCTGGAGGAGATGAAAGTAAAGGTTAAGGTAAACTGGTAAGAAAGTGTGAAGCAGGCAAAGTCACTCAAAAGTTACCAGGCTTAACTGGAGCATAGAGTTCATTAAAGGAAGACTGAAAAGTAAAAATGTGAGAGGGAGATTAGTGAGAGAAATAAGATTCTAAATTAAGAAACTGGAAATTGATTAGAAATGAGCAGGCACTAAATGTTCCTGAGCATGGCCTAAGGAGAAGCAAATCGTTCTGTCCTTGCAATGTATGGGATACTTCAGCCTTCAATGTAATATCTGAATATATCATACATATTTTGTATACAACTTTAATAGCAGTTCAAACATGCTTTCCATGCCTACCATGACATATTTTATCTTACAGTCTTGATCAGCTGCCAGTAGCAAATAGAGAAAGCATTTCTTATTTAACACATATTTTTATGATCCTGTATTGCTAGATGGCACAGTAAGTGAAGTAACTTCCAATAACAGTTATCAGGGCATATCAATTTCTAATTCAACTAAACACAAAGTAATGGTGAGTACTGAAGGATGATGCTAGAGACATCTATGTGAAAAGCAATCAGTCTAAAGATCTAACTGTAACACATATTTTAGAACAAGTTAACTAGAAAAATTACAGCAAACTACTTCAAGAAAACTGAATAAAGCATTCCTCACAGTTAAACAAAACTGAGTGGTAACAGAAATGATGTAGCAAGAGCCAAAAAGAAAATACCACAGTGTAAAACGTGCCCTCCATAATCATGACAGTGATTAACATAATTAATCACTTTATTTTGATTAATATAATTCTAAATATTCAAAGAAAGTGGAGGTAAGAATATGAGCTCACCAAATTACCTTCCTGAAGTATACTTGAAATAAATAAATAAATCTGTTAGATGTTTCACCAGTGTTTGTTTTAATCAGTAGTTTCTAAATGCTAAGAGATATTCCTGGAAACAGTTCAACTATGTGTTAATAATTGATCATGTTTTACTATAATCTCCTTTATAAATATAACTATGTTTTATAAGCATGTTTATATGCTAAACATAGAAATAATCTAAACAATCCCCCAAATGCCTTTCTGAGACATACTGAACAGCAAGCTTATTTATAAAATGTATGAAGTCTACACCAAAAAATAATTCCAAAATCAAGTTTAAATTCATGTAAAGGTTTAAGGAAATCACGGTTTAAAGTCAGGCACATCTGAAGTTTGAATCTCAAACTAACTCATGACCAGTGTTTTGGTGTAAAACAAATGTTTATTTTTAATAGTACTCAGACACACATATAGTTATGGTGGACAGTATTGTGAATTGCATTCAGACTGCTTCTGGAATTTTAGCTCAACTAGTGAATGGCTACATGACTGGTGTCACACTTCTGAGCTTTTCTTTAATAATAGCTGTTATTTATACATTCTCACTTTATGCCAGGCATGGCCATAAGTGTCATAGATCAACTTGTACTTACTCATTATATGACATACAACTTATATAGCATATTAATGCATGCACATTTGCTAATGCTACCATAAGACTACTAATATCTTCATTTAAATACATGACAGGTTAAATAACTTGCCCAAAGTCTCAAAGATTGGTCCATAATCAATGCTCTAAACACTACATTTTTAATTCATGAATTATATATGCTTTTAAGTCATATTTTCACAGGAACTCCAAGAGAGGACAAAATACAATTCAAATGTTCAGTAAATGTATTTAAACTGAAAGATCACTCACACAGATCAGATCATTATCAGGTAACAGATTAAAAATTAAATTGCAACTTTCTGATTATCTAAAGATATAATAACACCATTAAAAGGAAAGAAGCTTAAGAATAACTTATCTTTATGTTCATCCTAGCAAAAATGTTTACTGAATTATTTTTTTTACCACAAGGTCAAATTAATACTTATTTTAGAAAACTGCTATTTTTGTTCAGTCACTAAGACGTGTCTGACGTTTTGTGACTCCATGGGCTGCAGCGTGCTAGGCTTCCCTGTCCTTCATTATCTCCTGGAGTTTGCTCAGATTCACGTATAAGAATAACTTATCTTTATGTTCATCCTAGCAAAAATGTTTACTGAATTATTTTTTTTACCACAAGGTCAAATTAATACTTATTTTAGAAAACTGCTATTTTTGTTCAGTCACTAAGACGTGTCTGACGTTTTGTGACTCCATGGGCTGCAGCGTGCTAGGCTTCCCTGTCCTTCATTATCTCCTGGAGTTTGCTCAGATTCACGTACACTGGGTAAGTGAGGCTATCTAACCATCTCATCCTCTACTGCCTACTTAGAAACTAAAACTTCCAGTTGATTATGCACTATAATTAAAAATTCATAGTTTTTATATATTTCTATCCATTTGCCAAAAATTTATGCTAAATGATAAGGGAGCAATTTGAATTGATATGTTAGATAAAAGTCAAAGAGAAAAAAAATTAAGTGTTTTTTTTTTCTCTTTATAACGTTTTGCTTAACAGTGTCTTTAGATTTCCATAAATACTCAGTTCTGTGTACAATAAAGTATCTGTGAGCAACATGATAAAAGTTATGTTCCAAATGGCATCCATACATTAAATGCCAAAGGAGGCTACATAATAATTTTTGAAAGTGAAAAAAAAGTCCTCTGGACCTTCTATAGTATGAAAGTCAAAGGAAACGGATAGCTTAATGATAACAGCTACGAGGAGGTGGCCACCTGCGTTCAGTGACTGGGAAAGAAAGCTTAACAAAATCTAGGTATATTAGTCAGTTCCTTAAAATATTTTATTTCTCTGCAAGTTCTGAATTGTCAGCAGTGTAAAAAGTACCTCCAGAAGGATTCTATATTTTATACCTCTATGTTCATAACTACTATAGCCATTTTTCATACTGTTGTAAAAAGGCAGAACCAATCAGCTAGCAGATGACTGTCTTTGGCTCAGCAGAAACTTCCATTTCATGTAATAAAGACAAATACACACAATCTGAGTACATTCTCACTGGGGAGGCATGGAGGGGTGGGAGACTCCTTTCATGTCATTTACTTTATAAATTATTTCTAAGACGCATATTTTTTTTCTTCAGGCTGTCCAAAGGCAGAGTTCCATTGTGCCTTTCCAAAATGCAGTCCTTTGTAAGTGATTTCAATGGCCCTTAATAGAATCCTATGAATCACATTATACATTCAAAAATATGATCACGCTAATACATATCTTTCATGTTTTTCTCTCAAAATCGTAAGCAGAACTTCTCTTTTACTGAAGTGTATCCTTTAGGCATTTACTTGTGGTCATTTGGCATTTAAAAGATACTTCATTTAACACTATTGCGCACATAGTTATTTGATAGGCTTTTAATTCATGGAAGGAGTCATACCATAAAAATGCTTTAAAAATCTGTTCTAGATTCAGATAAAAATGTGTATGTATGTTCTCTTCTTTTAAAATGAAGAATTATTTTTAATTCTGGTAGCATATGATATGAAAAGTGAAAAAAAAAGTGAAAATGTGAGTCACTCAATCGTGTCCGATTCTTTGTGACCCCATGCATGTGATAAAACCATCAACAATTCTAAAGCTCTCTTTCTTTTTTTTTCCTTGTCTCCATTAGACCCATTGGGAGTACAATGGCTTAGGTCACAACATGAAATATCATGCTAATTAATCTGCTAATTAACTGGTATAAGAAATATATTGCATGAAGCAGATTTCTGTATTTGTTTCAACTTTTATGTAACCACTAATTTAGAATCATCTAATCATGCTCTTTAATCCAAATGTTAATCTCAGATGGCAGTAACACATGATTGCTGAGGAGCTCCCATGTAAGACATGTCCTGCATTTCTTCCCAGTACTAAAAATGGTTTACTGAAAGATGAAAACATGCTTTGTTTACAGATCCTTGATATTCATTTGAATATAATCTCTTCTAATGCTGTACTAATAACAAGATATCCTCAAAAACATTTGCTCAAACATCTTCATCTAAATAGTGAGAGATCTGTTTGATAAGTTATCACAGGATTTTTATTAAAAAGGCTCATATAATCAATTGCTTCATCAATATTATTAGTATTTTCCTTAACACTTTTTTCGATTACATGACTTTATCAATCAAGTTTCAATTTGGGGTTCAAATAAATGACAGATTTGTAACTAATAAATATTAAGTGGTTTTAAAAAGTCAACCAGCAGAATAGGTTAGATTATGTTATACCCGCTTGCAATCTACTATCAAGAAGCAGCCAGTTTCTGATCTTTCTGAAATGGATATACCAAATATCTGCTGCTTTCATAAGCCTGACACATAGGGGAGAAAAAGTCCTTGCTGACCTACCTTTTAACTGCTAGACACAGAGAGAAGAAAGATTAGAGACCTAGGTCTCCCTCAGTTGCTACTGAGACAAATTTTCGCTGACACAACTGGGCAGTAGCAATTAAAAAACAAGGTTGAACTGTACCTGATCTCAAAACACCAATCTCTTAAAACAGGAAATGTTCACTTTCCCTCCAACATCTAAGGATTGAGTCTAGAAAGATATTCATTTTTAATCACATTAATCTTAACTCCTCATTAGAAATTCACAAAAAGCAGCACAAGATAGGTTATTATAGGGGAATTAACATCCACAAAAATATACAGTAGCCAGCTTTTTCATAAAAAAACTGTAGAAATTATTACAATGTATAGTCTAATAAAAATCTGTAGTTGGCTTTTTTTCTTTTCAGTTGCTATACTGTGATATAAACGTAAAATATAACTTTCTCTTGTTTTCACTAGCAATTCTATGAGTTTACAAGAACACAGAGCCACTTCTGAGGTCTACATTTTCCAAAGTCACAATTATTCAATATATTTCATCTAGAAAGTAGTTTAAAATAGGCCAAACTGAGCATTTTCAATGCTTATTTGTTTTCTTTTCTCCAATATGCTTACTTAACCAACTACTATATTTCAAATGAAAATTAAAGTCACTGGCTTCACCGATACTAAATATGATCCAATTCAATTCAGCACGTATTTAGTTTATATTTCATACATTCAGATCTTATCAGCTAATAAATGCAACACCATTTTATGCTTAGTGAAGGACTTTGAAAATAAAACCCTCATCATATTGAACATATATTAAATATTTTCAAAGAATAACAACTGCCTGTTTATGGATTGGCTGTTATAATCAGCATTACTCATAGTTTTTATGATAAGCTGATATATTTCCTATTCTTAAGTTTCGCAATTTTTAAGCTATTAATAATGTAAGAATTGCATTCCCTTATGATTGTGGATATAGTGATCTCCAAAAATTGTTTCTTAACCTTTTGGAAACTTTCATCATGTAACATAGGCTTGATTTCAGCTTTCACAGTTTCCTTTCACTTGTCTATGACTGAAGAAATTACAGCTCACAGAACTCCCAGATTTGAACTGTAGTGGATCAGAAACTGATGCATTCCCCTGGAGAACTTGTACCTGCACAATTTTTCTGAGTTTCACACCATGAAGTGAAGTGAAGTGAAGTGAAGTCGCTCAGTTGTGTCCGACTCTTTGCGACCCTATGAACTGTAGCCTACTAGGCTCTTCTGTCCATGGGATTTTCCAGGCAATAGCCCTGGAGTGGATTGCCATTTCCTTCTCCAGGGGATCTTCCCAACCCAGGGATCGAACCTGGGTCTCCTGCACTGTACACAGACGCTTTACCATCTGAGCCACCAGGGAAGCATACAGAAAAGAGTGAGGGCTTGGCATTACACTTTTCTGTGAGGTGCCTTTTACTTCACTTTTGCCAGTGATACTGAGTTTATTTTGGCCCATGAACATCTCAGCCAATAATCACCTCATTCTATTCACGTCAATTATAAAAACAATAAGAAAATTAATAATACCATTGTTTATTGAGTTCTTGTTACGTCATACTCACTTTGCCTGGATGAATCTCATTTAATCATCACAACTAATTTATGAAGTAGATACTGTTTTAACTCCATATTACATACAAAGCAATGGAGGCAGAGAGATGTTATTTGCTCAAAAGTCACTCAAGTTATGTGCATGAACCATGTTTCAAACTCAGGCAGCCTGGATTCCAGACCTTGAACTCTTAACCACTGTGATATCCCATCATTTAGCACATGGCACTGTAACATTCAGCCTGCGTGGCTGGAATTCCCATTAGACTGGGAGCTCTCCCTATTCAAAGAATGCAGCTGACGTATTCCTCAGTCCACTCAGATTCCAGCAGCAAAGTCTTTATTTAAAAAGAAGTTGCAGCAAATAGTACATTTGAACTCTTAACCACTGTGATATCCCATCATTTAGCACATGGCACTGTAACATTCAGCCTGCGTGGCTGGAATTCCCATTAGACTGGGAGCTCTCCCTATTCAAAGAATGCAGCTGACATATTCCTCAGTCCACTCAGATTCCAGCAACAAAGTCTTTATTTAAAAAGAAGTTGCAGCAAATAGTACATATTTATATTAATACACTTTAAGCATGCAAAACAAGTAAGTTAGGGAAAACTTTTCTCTTCTTCCCTTCGTACAGTATTTAGAGCAGACCTTTCATCACAGATTCCATCCTTATCCAATACTTCAGTGAACTAGAACATCTGAATACCTTTCACGTCTAAGTCATGCATTCTGAATCTGCCTCACACAGGTAGACCTTGAACTCTTAACCACTGTGATATCCCATCATTTAGCACATGGCACTGTAACATTCAGCCTGCGCGGCTGGAATTCCCATTAGACTGGGAGCTCTCCCTATTCAAAGAATGCAGCTGACGTATTCCTCAGTCCACTCAGATTCCAGCAGCAAAGTCTTTATTTAAAAAGAAGTTGCAGCAAATAGTACAAATTTATATTAATACACTTTAAGCATGCAAAACAAGTAAGTCAGAGAAAAACTTTTCTCTTCTTCCCTTCATACAGTATTTAGAGCAGACCTTTCATCACAGATTCCATCCTTATCCAATATTTCAGTGAACTAGAACATCTGAATACCTTTCACGTCTAAGTCATGCATTCTGAATCTGCCTCACACAGGTTAATAGATGTGTGATCTAGGGAACCATAAAATTTATCTCTGCACCCCAAATAGTTTCAGAACCTATCTTGAACTCCTAACTATAATAGTGTTTGCCATGAAAGCTGTGACCCACCTATTGAATGTGGCCTCTGAAACCAGAATGGCAGGGCTCAATGCTTGGCACTATCTCCTGCTAATTCTGTAGCTTTGCAAATTTACTGAAATTCTCTGCTCCTAATTTCCTCATCTGTAAAATGGGTCTCATGCAATAATAGTATCTAACTTCATGAGGCTGATATAAATATTAAACAGAGCAATTACCATATCATCTGTACAGAGTAAGGTCTTGGAAACTTAAGTTTAAAATATTATCAGAGAAATATGAAAATCTGTTTGACTATATATACCAAAACAGTGAAGTAGAATAATAGTAGCCCCCCAAAATAGCAATAACTAAAAACAAATTTTCATTCCCAATGATTTTTTTTATCCATGTATATTCTATCTGAGGGCTTCCCTGGTGGCTCAGAGGTTAAAGCGTCTGCCTCCAATGCGGGAGACCCGGGTTCGATCCCTGGGTCGGGAAGATCCCCTGGAGAAGGAAATGGCAACCCACTCCAGTATTCTTGCCTGGAGAATCCCATGGACGGAGAAGCCTCGTAGGTTACAGTCCACAGGGTCGCAAAGAGTCGGACACGACTGAGCGACTTCATCATCATCATCATATTCTATCTGATGGATTCTGGACATAATTTTTCAAATGGGATTCCCATTCACAATTATACTGCTCTGTGTAGCCATTTCCCTCAAGCCAAGTCTAGTCTCCTCTCCTTCCTCTCCTTTTTTTTTCCAAATGGATAGAGGCATAGGACAAGTGTAGAAGTGTTATGTAGAGATATTAAGACTTGGGAGAGGTTTGATAGATCCCATTTAAATTTTTAATCTTGCAAAATAAAGACCAAATTGACAAAATTAAATTTTATTATCAATATCAGTTCCATAAATGGCCAGAAATTCATCTAAATGGAAAAAAGAAATTCAGAGTGACCAATTTCTGCATAAGGATATTTGAAGATTATCCATGCCATCTCTGTGATATTGAAGGTGACACTATTTTGCAAGTCAGTATGCTGCAATGAAAAAAAATCCACAAGATATATATGCTTTCATTTTGCTTCCCACTGTTTCTCTGACCTTTCTCAGTTGGAGTGGTAGCAGGAAACTAAAATAAAAGTACTGTTTTTCTGTGTGAGGCACTTTGTGAATAAACAATCGTGAAATCAGAACAGTTGTAAGACTTCTCTGCCTGTTGCTTCTCCTAAGCAGAGAATTACTATTAGTCAAAAGAGCCTACGGCAATAAACATCAGGGGTTAGTGTTTCTTTCTCTTCTGAAACCAATCAGGCTGATCGAAGTTCAAAAATGCTTTTGAAGTTATAGAGACCTTCATGTGTTGATCAATCCTTGAGCAGTAAAGAGCAAGAAAAACTGGTTCTAGATCTTTAATACATTCTGTCAGGGAATGCATTCAACTCAATGAAGTACAAGAAGGTTTCCTCTATTACAAATTGAGTGATTTTGTACTTGGGTGCCACTTGGTTCAGTTAACTTGTTAACTTAGAAGGAGCTATTGATTCCAGACGTGATTATTTGTATGTCAGTGCATATCTCTATTAAGTCAAGCTAAGGCTGGAACAGCAACAACTGTAAATTCATAGTTTTTCTTGGTCCTAAGGCATAGGTTGAGATTTGGGTCAATTTTAGTGGAAAACAGCATGTGATTCTTTTAATAAGGATTATTTTAGAAGGAGCTATTGATTCCAGACGTGACTATTTGTATGTCAGTGCATATCTCTATTAAGTCAAGCTAAGGCTGGAACAGCAACAACTGTAAATTCATAGTTTTTCTTGGTCCTAAGGCATAGGTTGAGATTTGGGTCAATTTTAGTGGAAAACAGCATGTGATTCTTTTAATAAGGATTATCACTATTGACTATTGATATAAGCACTATTCTATAGCATGGTGTTAATATTTCTAAGATATCAAAACCTAAGAATTAAGTTAATTTATCAGGAGTTAAGAATGCAAATGATTTTAAAATTGATAGTTCAGTCCAAACTCATCCTTTATGGGTGAGAGAGCTTAGCACTGGGTAATGCAAAAAACGTATCCTCAAGTCTGGCTTTTTAGCACCAGAGTAAAATTTGGCATCAAGACTCCTGATCCTGTTCAGGGTGCTATTCTCCAAACATTCTCAAATATATCTCTGTCAAACCTTTTCTCTTTATCTTAAGTGGCTAAGCTCTTCAGTTTCAAATTGTAAAGATGCAGAAAATATAGTTTAAAACCAGCAACATAAATATACTTTACATCTCATTTTGTTTTAAGAGACTATTAAAAATACAGACATTTTATAAAGTAGACTTTATTATTTTGGCCACAGAAAAATATTCAATACAATAGAATTATACAGCTTGTAGACTTATAATTTATTATAATAGCATAAAAACCAAAATCCCTGTAATAGTATAGATAGGGTACCAGCTTCAATTGATTGTCACACAGAAAAAAGAGGTAAAAATTTCAACTCTAAAGTTAATCAGTAATATAAAGAGAAATGAACATAAATACCAGAGTACAATAGTTTCAAAATTATTATGGCACATAGTGACCTCAAAAATACATCAATCTGTTTGAAATACTATCTTATCTATGTTAATGCATGGTCACTTGTATAATTCAGATTTTAAAAAAATTGGGGAAAAAAACACATGTAACTTCTTGGCATATTTAAAAGTTAGAACACAAATATTTCCCCAGTCTCATCTGTAAGAGCAGCCATGATTCACATTCTCTGTCACTGAATAAAGAAATTTTAAGGAATATAGTAGGACTTTCCAACTGTCTTCAAACTGATTTCACAGGAGCCTACTCTCTAATGACCAATTTTTTTTCAGATAATAATTTTTCAGACATCAGTACTATCTTAATTTAAATGACTCAATTGCATTAAATATTAAACTTAATTGGCAAGCCTTTGCAGTAGTCATTCTATCTTCAGAACTGCTTCTTTTGTGATTAATAATTTTTAATATGATCATGACATATAGGAAATGGCTTAAGACGGTTTACTCTACCTCTTTACATTCTAGGTAATAAGCCAAAGTGCAAATGTCAATCGTTAAGTTTTACCTTCTCCCACTGATACATACAGGCACACACACAAATGCATACATATACACTCACGCCCATACACAAATTAGACTTTTTAAAGTATCTTCAATTGAGTAAGTAACTATAATGCAAAGAGTTACTTCCCACATGCAATTCACCTTTAATAAAGTCTAAAAAGTCCTCCTCTGCATACCTAAATGCATAGGACCACAAATGTAAAAGGCCAGTTTCCTATTAAATAATGGCCGTACATTCTTATAACACTTAACAAGGTTTACCCTAAATTCAATCAGAAATTGTATCTAATGTCTGTGAGATATATCCTGATCTTCTGCTTTTACACCATAATAAACTCTGTTTCAACCAGTATCAGATTGACCTAAATTTTATTTTCTCTTATGTCCATTAGTTTCTCATTTTCCCTGATTAGCAGTAGTATTTCTTCTTAGCCTTGTGAAATAGTATGGAACAAGCTAATTTTCTCAGAATTCAGTCCTGAGGTATACATTTCCATTTTCTTTGTTGATCTAGCACAGGCTCAGGTGATTTCTACATAATGCATCCAATTAGTTCAAGCAAGGCAAATGAAATCACATCTATAATAATTTTCATCTTATTAACTATACACAGTAAGTAAGAGGATATGTTTCTCCACTCTTTGCTTGAGTCCTTTCAAGTGAAAACCAAAGGAAAAGGATTTCCTGTTTTTTTCATACTCTTGAATGTGATGATATTTGATTCAGTGTCTCCATTGTAATTGATAAGATTGTAAAACCTCTCTCACATCCCTTTTCTATTCTATACTGAGAGCTTAATTTTCTTTTCCAGCTGTTTGCAAATTATAGTTTGATTCCTTTTTTGCCGAGAATTTATTTTAAAGCCATTTTGTTTTCTTCCAAATGAGAGCTTCATTTAACTCAGCTAGTGGTCCTGCCCCTTGGGAATCGATTTCTTTTTACACAGGACTAATCCAGGTTTATTAGGATCCAACACCTTTAGTTGGAACATTCCATGGATTTCACTTACGAGCACATACATTCATTTTACACGATTCCTCAATGTGGCCAGGGGGTTTCGTGGTCTGCACTGTATCCACCTATAAAAAATACAAAAATATATGTCTGCTTTACAGGGATGTGAGTAGGGTTTTGCTAGCCTAGATCCAAAACTTGGATGCATGTTTTGGCTGATAGTATTCTTTCCTTCTTTAAGATGTATTTGAAGTGGCCATAACCTCTTTTAGAATTCATAGAGACATAACTGTTCCAGCTACAATTAACAACCTTAGGGAATCTAAGTCAATGCTGTTGGCTAATCTCTTGGATTCCGTCTTTGACAAGGGATATTTGCATGGTAAAAGAAACATTGAATTATTGTTTTTCAGGCTTTGAGTATTTAAAGGAGAGGGGCTGTCAGGGAAGGAAGTATTGTTGGCTTTATTTATGTTATAAATACAAATAAGAATGAAATGGTAATTTTGTTATCAGTTCTTTTACAATTTACTGTCCCTAAACTCTCTGGGAGGTGAGCTTGATCTGAATGTTCACACCCTTCAAAGTAGCTCTCTAGTCTCTAAAAGTAACCATGGAAATCTGAGAACTTAACACATCATCAACAAATGGTTCACTGATTTATGGTCAAGGATGAATTATTAAAACTATCCCCTTCAAAAATATGACCACAAAAAGGTATTGTTTTTTTACAAATGAAAGTAATGATAATATTCCTTTAAAATGTTTTGGTGCCAATATGAGTTTTAAATAGTATTTGTTTGCTTTGAATTTGAGCCTGACCAATAGTCTGATTTCTGCTCTCTGACAAAAAATGCACAGAATATTGTTTCCAGTTTAATGATGCAATTGATGTCAGTAAAAGCTTTAATGAGTTTGAACATTGTCAAAAAGGATAATAAATCACTTCCATAAAATAAAAATGCTACAGTTCACTACCAAAAGAATCAGAATGTTTTAAGAATTAAAAAAAAAAAAAATTAGCACTGCACCTAATTTCCAATGTCACAATGCATCAGCATATGAGAATCAAGGTTAGAAAAGAAGTAAATGAATTCTTTCACTGAATAATCAACTAACTCACATTTGAAAGTAAATGGAACAAAAAAGTAATGTCTAATTTAAAAATTGCTTATATTCAAGAGCATAAGATGCTTAAAAATTGTTCTGACTGCAGATTATCCATATTAGCTGTATAAATTTAAGCAGCTTTAAAATGCCTTAATTTATTAAGTTAAATTTTATCTTTTCTAGAAATAGCATATATTTTCTTTCTCTAGAGAGTTTTAAAACTTAACATAATTTAAGATATTCTGGTCAATAACACATGGAAGACGAGTTTACCGTGGAATCTATGCTGAGTGAGTTTTCATGATTTAGATTGTAAGTTTAAGATGAACATGTGCTAAGTCGCTTCAGTCGTGTCCAACTCTTTGCAACCCCATGGACTGTAACTCACCAGGCTCCTCTGTCCATGGGATTTTCCAGGCAAGAATACTGGAGTGGGTTGCCATTTCCTTCTCTAGAGGATCTTCCCCACCCAGGGATTGAACCTGCGTCTCTTATGTCTCCTTTATCACTAGTGCCATCTGGGAAGCCCGAAGATGAACATGGGTTATCTAATCAGAACACAAACCATACACTACGCTTGTCATTTAAAAACTTCTTTATACAAAAATGAAAACTATATATTTAAAAGTTTCAGATACTGTTTTTTATTTCCAAACCAATGAGAATGATTTAGCCATAATGCACAACTAGACTACATTAGATCATCCTGTTGGGTACTACCTATCATGTTTGTGCTAAGTTGCTCAGTCATGTCTGACTCTTTGCGATCCTATGGACTATAGCCCACCAGGCTCCTCTGTCCATGGGATTCTTCAGGCAAGAATCCTGGAGTGGGTTGCCGTTTCCTCCTCCTGGGGATCTTCCAGACCCAGGAATCAAACCCACATCCTCTGAGACTCCTATATTGGCAGGCAGTTTCTTTACCACTGAGCAACCAGGGAAGTCCATATCTTTGCCTGGAGAATCCCATGGACAGAGGAGCCTGGTGGGCTATAGACTATGGGGTCACAAAGAGACGAACACAACTTAGCAACTGAGCAGGAGCATTACACACACAGACACACACACACATATATATACACATACATAATTATCTTTGTGAAGTTATTCACTTAACTGTTTTATCCTGTCAAGGCTACAGTGTAGTCTAGAAGAACAAACCTCATTATCATGGTTTACTACTTTATTCTCAGTGTTGGTACATGGTTGGCTTTCAATAAAACTGCTCTAATGAATGAATACCTGTTGGAAATAGCTAGGTAAACAAATCACAACACTGGTCACATCACAGTACCACTTTTGTCTAATTTTAATAATTTCAAATCATGTTTTTGACTTTCTATTATTTGTCATATGATTATGAAACAGACATTTTTGAGCTGTATTACCATTCTTCATTTTATTACCATTTTATTTTACCCACTTTTTCTATTTTTTTCAACTTGGTCTGTCCATTTAAAATTTCATTAATTTTCTCTTTTTAACTTTTTTCCATATAACAGTCATCTTTTCTTTCTTTAAAGGGAATATTCTATTTAAAATGTTCTGCAAGGTTTTCAATAAGTGAATAAGTGAAACAATAAAAACACAGGAAATCAGAGGCATCAAAGTGTTTCACCTTCTATTTTAAAGACTTGCTGCTGCTGCTGCTGCTAAGTCACTTCAGTCGTGTCCGACTCTGTGCGACCCCATAGACGGCAGCCCACCAGGCTCCCCCATCCCTGGGATTCTGCAGGCAAGAATACTGGAGTGGGTTGCCATTTCCTTCTCCAATGACATTCTTTTAAAAGCATACCCAAGAAACAGAATGCATTTACCACATTGCCATGAAACATAATGAAATCCTCTTATTAAAATACTGAGGAAAAGAGCTCTCTCATGTCATAAATTAACTATGGAAGGGCAGGTTTCACGTTTGTGGTTTCAAGCTTTGATGCACTGAACAAATGCAGCTGTGCACTAATATTCACCTGTCACTAAAGCCAAGAAAGTGGATTCTTTCCTCACCATTAAAGATTCGCGTTTAAAAACAAAAATGCATACCTCAAATCACTTATCGAGCTCATGGAGAACTACTTAGGAATCGCCATTTTGCAAACAGTCATTGATGAGGGTCAGGGTAGAAATGGATGTTACCAGGATTGGTTTGTTTTGATTTGAATCAGCTAATTAAAATGGCCCTGGAAGCAATTTTCAGATCACTGCCCACTGAGGAGATAGGCTCCAGTAAATCAAACCAAACCAATCTTTCAGTCAGGTCCAATTCTGCTTAAGTTGTATAGACGCAGCTTTTGTCTTCCCCTTCCAGCCATTCTCTTCANAAATCCTGGAGTGGGTTGCCGTTTCCTCCTCCTGGGGATCTTCCAGACCCAGGAATCAAACCCACATCCTCTGAGACTCCTATATTGGCAGGCAGTTTCTTTACCAGTGAGCAACCAGGGAAGTCCATATCTTTGCCTGGAGAATCCCATGGACAGAGGAGCCTGGTGGGCTATAGACTATGGGGTCACAAAGAGACGAACACAACTTAGCAACTGAGCAGGAGCATTACACACACAGACACACACACACATATATATACACATACATAATTATCTTTGTGAAGTTATTCACTTAACTGTTTTATCCTGTCAAGGCTACAGTGTAGTCTAGAAGAACAAACCTCATTATCATGGTTTACTACTTTATTCTCAGTGTTGGTACATGGTTGGCTTTCAATAAAACTGCTCTAATGAATGAATACCTGTTGGAAATAGCTAGGTAAACAAATCACAACACTGGTCACATCACAGTACCACTTTTGTCTAATTTTAATAATTTCAAATCATGTTTTTGACTTTCTATTATTTGTCATATGATTATGAAACAGACATTTTTGAGCTGTATTACCATTCTTCACTTTATTACCATTTTATTTTACCCACTTTTTCTATTTTTTTCAACTTGGTCTGTCCATTTAAAATTTCATTAATTTTCTCTTTTTAACTTTTTTCCATATAACAGTCATCTTTTCTTTCTTTAAAGGGAATATTCTATTTAAAATGTTCTGCAAGGTTTTCAATAAGTGAATAAGTGAAACAATAAAAACACAGGAAATCAGAGGCATCAAAGTGTTTCACCTTCTATTTTAAAGACTTGCTGCTGCTGCTGCTGCTAAGTCACTTCAGTTGTGTCCGACTCTGTGCGACCCCATAGACGGCAGCCCACCAGGCTCCCCCATCCCTGGGATTCTGCAGGCAAGAATACTGGAGTGGGTTGCCATTTCCTTCTCCAATGACATTCTTTTAAAAGCATACCCAAGAAACAGAATGCATTTACCACATTGCCATGAAACATAATGAAATCCTCTTATTAAAATACTGAGGAAAAGAGCTCTCTCATGTCATAAATTAACTATGGAAGGGCAGGTTTCACGTTTGTGGTTTCAAGCTTTGATGCACTGAACAAATGCAGCTGTGCACTAATATTCACCTGTCACTAAAGCCAAGAAAGTGGATTCTTTCCTCACCATTAAAGATTCACGTTTAAAAACAAAAATGCATACCTCAAATCACTTATCGAGCTCATGGAGAACTACTTAGGAATCGCCATTTTGCAAACAGTCATTGATGAGGGTCAGGGTAGAAATGGATGTTACCAGGATTGGTTTGTTTTGATTTGAATCAGCTAATTAAAATGGCCCTGGAAGCAATTTTCAGATCACTGCCCACTGAGGAGATAGGCTCCAGTAAATCAAACCAAACCAATCTTTCAGTCAGGTCCAATTCTGCTTAAGTTGTATAGACGCAGCTTTTGTCTTCCCCTTCCAGCCATTCTCTTCAATTTTTTTCTATCACCCAGGCAACAAGCCACACACGCACACATACACACACATACACACACACACACACACACACACACACAGATGAAACAAAGCCATTCCTGGAGCACGTTTTACCAGGCCATCTCTATAACTCACTCAGTTTTCATTTCCCAATCAAAGAGACTGAAATAAGCTTGGAATTAATTACCAAAAAGCATCACAAAATTGCAAAGCAATTATCCTCCAATTAAAATAATTTTCAAAATATCAGTAAAAAGTTAAATGATAAAAGCTTTGTTCTTTTCCAGATTTCTGTGGCCTTCTCCTTGGCTAGTGCTTGGAAAAGAAAGATGAATTATGCAGAGAACAGGAATAAGATTCAGATTTAAGTATAAGAATACAATGAACACTCATACAAAGGAATAAACACTCTCTTAATAATTCTGAAAAAATTCCAATCATAAACAAGGAAATGTATATATTTTGAAAGGAACATGTATCTATTTTGTACTTATTTTTATTAGTCATGCTTCAAAACTAAGTCACACACCTACGTAATTGGTGTAGATTAAGTACAAGTGTCTGTTGAATGTGTTTGCATATAAATGGAAATATGTAAAAGGAATCTATGAATATTCATTATTTTTTTTCTCTGACTGATGTTAAGATCTAGGTGAAAGTAAAAGGCATCATATAAAAAGTAGAGTTTATTCCATGGCCCAGAAAATGCAACTGATGGTAATTTCTGCAATCTAGGAACAGAATGTGGATTTTCATATTTTACAGCAAATGTATAATATCAGAGCTAAGTCAAGGGAGAGCCATCATCAAGACTGAAAGTTTACTATTTAAAAAAATAATGGAAAATCATTTGAAATAGAAAGTGAGACAGAAGGTTAACATGGGATTTGGTGAATGGAGGACTATGAGGATAATTCTAAATGAATGATATGATAGTGTTTTACTCCATTTTGACATATAAATGAGGTACCAAAACTCAAATTATAATTATTCGTTACTATATCATCTGCATAGATGTTTATTACAAGATTGCCCTAATTATTTAACTTTCCCTCAAAAAGTCTTTGTGAAGTAGCAATTATAAGTTTGCTCATTTTACATATGAGGGAATTAAAGATCAGAGAGCTTAATCTTCTTATATAAAAATCACATAGATAATGGGAGAATCAGGGCCCCAAACCAAGACTTTGGTTATTAATCAAAGATTGTTCTTCCTCAGCATTATGTTTCTGGATAATTGTTTTTTAAATTTAACTTTGAATCTTTTAAAAATATAAGTTATAACTGAAAATGTCTATTTTTGCCATTGTTTCAGGAATAAGCAAAACTATGCAAGCTTTCTATACTATTATAAATGAGTGTGTTATGAAGCTCAGTTCTAGAAGCCTGTGTATTTATTAGAGTCAGGATTCTATCATAATTACTTAAATTTGTGAATACATAAGAAGCAACTTCAACATATCTGAAGGTTGTCTAAACTAATAAAAAAAAGAAAAACATAGAAAGAAAAGGAATAAATAAGACAAATTCCACCTAATCAAAGAAAAGGATGTTTATAACCATTTACCTGTGTAAGAGTGCGTGCGCGCACACACACACACACACACACACAAGCCATTCATTAGCACTGTTTAATTTACATTCTTTGGAAAAGAGGGCTTTTAAATGGTGAGTCAACCTCTGAATTGGCCATGGAAAGAAAGGGATTGGATAATATCATACCACTTCCACATCATAGGTAATTTGCCCTCACTACAGAATACGAATGATGTGGGCCTTAACAAAAAAATGCCATGGGTTGGATAGCCAAGCAATCAATATTTATTGACTGGCTGGCTGTTAGAATCATGGAATCTCAGTGTTAGAAAGAATGCCAAAGGTTACAGAGTCAAATCACATGAAAGACATCGCGGGAGGCATGGGGAAATATAAAGAAACAAAAGTCACAGTCTTACTTCTGAGGAAATTTTTATGTGTACAAATATATACATATAAACAGGTGATTGATCTTGAGGAGGAAAAGACAAGAACCCAGGAGGTAAAACTATGAGGGCTCTGAAGAGTGAGAAGAGACTATGGTCAAGGGAGGAGAAAGAGGGCTCCTGGACTAACTGAACCTGAGTTGGGTCTTAAAAGCCAGATAAACTTGACACTTAGGGAAATGAGGTAAAACTGCATTCCAAGAAGAAACCTGTGAGGAAGATGGGTGTTGAAATCGGGAGGCAGTGAGTGGATTTCCCTTCCTAAATCAGAGATTTCTGTAATTCCATTCAACCTCACCCCAAGCTGTTTTCTCTACTTAGATCAAGTCTACATATAAAAGGATGCAATATAATAATTAAAAGCAATGACAACAAAGCTGTCCTGAATATCCTAAATTAGAAATACAAACTAAAGTAACTGTCAAAAGTCAGAGAGAGAGCAAAAATCGACTGTTAAAACTAACATAATCAAGTATTTGAGGATTTCTGCTCTAGAACTGCCTATTCCTAAAGGTTAAATTGTGTACATATTAATTCACAATTTTATTTTTTCTTGTTTTACTTCTAAATGACATTTTAAAGTAACACTCTTTCTAAACAAGGGAGGAATAGGGATCAATTCAAACAGACTGAAAGTGAAACACTTTGGGAATCCATGGACTATAGAGTCTATGGGATTCTCCAGGCCAGAATACTGGAATAGATAGCCTTTCCCTTCTTAAGGAGATCTTCCCAACACAGGGATCAAACCCAGGTCTCCCACATTGCGGCATGTTCTTTATAGCTGAGCCACAAAGGAAGCCAAAGAATATTGGAGTGAGTAGCCTATCCATTCTCCAGCTGATCTTTCTGACCCAGGAATTGAACTAGGGTCTCCTGCATTGCAGGCAGATTCTTTACCAACTGAGCTATCAGGAAAGCCCTCAAACAGATTGCTAGACATCAAGGAAGCAAAAACACTAGACTGAACCTCACCTTCAGTATACTGACAAAACGTGCTCCACCAGAGAAGGGAATGGCAAACCACTTCAGTATTCTTGCCTTGAGAACCCCATGAACAGTAAGAAAAGGCAAAAAGATAGGACACTGAAAGATTAACTCCATGGGTTGGTAGGTGCCCAATATGCTACTGGAGATCAGTGGAGAAATAACTCCAGAAAGAATGAAGAGATGGGGCCAAAGCAAAAGCAACACCCAATTGTGGATGTGACTGGTAAGGGAAGTAAAGTCTGATGCTGCAAAGAGCAATATTGCATAGGAACCTGGAATGTTAGGTTCATGAATCAAGGCAAATTGGAAGTGGTCAAACAGGAGATGGCAAGAGTGAACACCCACATTATAGGAATCAGCAAATTAAAATGGACTGAAATGAGTGAATTTAACTCAGATGATCATTAAATCTACTACTGAGGGCAAGAATTATTTTAGAAGAATGGAGTCGCCATCATAATCAACAAAAGAATCCAAAATGCAGTACTTGGATGCAATCTCAAAAATGACAGAATGATATCTGTTTGTTTCCAAGGCAAACCATTCAATACTAAGGTAATCCAAGTCTATGCCCTGACCAGTAATGCTGAAGTTGAATGGTTATATGAAGACCTACAAGACCTTTTAGAACTAACACACCAAAAGATGTCCTTTTCATTATAGGGGACTGGAATGTAAAATTATGAAGTCAAGAAACACCTGGAGTAACAGGAAAATTTGGCCTTGGAGTACAGAATGAAGCAGGGCAAAGGCTAACAGAGTTTTGCCAAGAGAATGCACTGGTCATAGCAAACACCCTCTTCTAACAACACAAGAGAAGACTCTACACATGGACATCACCAGATGGCCAACACCAAAATCAGATTGATTATATTCTTTGCAGCCAAAGATGGAGAAACTCTATACAGTCAGCAAAAACAAGACCAGGAGCTGACTGTAGCTCAGATCATGAGCTCCTTATTGCCAAATTCAGACTTAAATTGAAGAAAGTAGGGAAAACCACTAGACCATTCAGGTATGACCTAAATCAAATCCCTTACAATTATAGACAAGAAGTGAGAAACAGATTTAAGAGATTAGATCTGATAGAGAGAGTGCCTGAAGAACTATGGACAGAGGTTTATGACACTGTACAGGGACAAAGATAAAGATCATTCCCAAGAAAAAGATATGCAAAAAGGCAAAATGATTGTCTGAGGAAGCCTTACAAATAGCTATGAAAAGAAGAGAAGAGAAAGGCAAAAGAGAAAAGGAAAGATACATCCATTTGAATGCAAAGTTCCAAAGAACAGTAAGGAGAGATGAGACAGCCTTCCTCAGTGATCAATGCAAAGAAACAGAGGAAAGAAATAGAATGGGAAAGACTAGAGATCACTTCAAGAAAATTAGAGATACCAAGGGAATATTTCATGCAGAGATGGGCAAAATAAAGGACAGAATATTATGGACCTAACAAAAGCAGAAGATATTAAGAAGAAGTAGCAAGAATACACAGAAGAACTATACAAAAAAGATCTTCATGATCCAGATAATCATGATGGTGTGATCACTCACCTAGAGCCAGACATCCTGGAATGTGAAGTCAAGTGGGCCTTAGAAAGCATCAGTATGAACAAAGCTAGCAGAGGTGATGGAATTCCAGTTAAGCTATTTCAAATCCTAAGAGATGATGCTGTGAAAGTGTTGCACTCAATATGCCAGCAAATTTGGAAAACTCAGCAGTGGCTACTGAACTGGAAAAGGCAATGCCAAAGAATGTTCAAACTACCGCACAATTGCACTCATCTCACATGCTAGGAAAGTAATGCTCAAAATTCTCCAAGTCAGGCTTCAACAGTGCATAAACTGTGAACTTGCAGATGTTCAAGCTATATTTAGAGATGGTAGAGGAAGCAGAGATCAAATTGCCAACATCTATCCATTGGATCATTGAAGGAGCAAGAGAATTCCAGAAAAACATCTATTTCTGCTTTATTGACCATGCCAAAGCCTTTGACTGTGTGGATCACAACAAACTGTAGAAAATTCTTCAAAAGATGGGAATACCAGACCACCTGACCTGCCTCCTGAGAAATCTGTATGCAGGTCAGGAAGCAACAGTTAGAACTGGACATGGAACAACAGACAGGTTCCAAATTGGGAAAGGAGTACATCAAGGCTGTGTACATCAACCCTGCTTATTTAACTTATATGCAGAGTTCATCATGAGAAATGCTGGGCTGGATGAAGCACAGGCTAGAATCAAGATTGCTGGGAGAAATATCAATAACCTCAGATGAGCAGATGACACCACCCTTATGGCAGAAAGTGAAGAACTAAAGAGCTTCTTGATGAAAGTCAAAGAGGAGAGTGAAAAAGTTGGCTTATAATTCAACATTCAGAAAACTAAGATCATGGCGTACAGTCCCATCACTTCATGGCAAATAGAAGGGTAAACAAGGGGGAATAGTGAGAGACTTTATTTTTTGAGGCTCCAAAATCACTGCAGATGGTGACTGCATCCATGAAATTAAAAGATGCTTGCTCCTTAGAATAAAAGTTATGGCCAATCTAGACAGTTTATTAAAAAGCAGAAAAAAAAAAAAAAAGCAGAGACACTGCTTTACCAACAAAGGTCTGTCTAGTCAAAGCTTTGGTTTTCCTGTAGTCATGTATGGATGTGACAGTTGGACTATAAAGAAAGCTGAGGGCTGAAGAATTGATGCTTTTGAACTGTGGTATTGGAGAAGACTCTTGAGAGTCCCTTGGACTGCAAGGAGATCCAACCAGTCCATCCTGAAGGAAACCAGTGCTGAATATTCATTGGAAGGACAGATGCTGAAGCGAAACTCCAATACTTTGGCCACCTGATGCGAAGAACTGACTCATTGGAAAAGACCCTGATGCTGGGAAAGACTGAAGGCTAGAGGAAAAGGGGAACAGAGGATGAAATGGTTGGATGGCATCACCAACTCAATGCACATGAGTTTGAATAAACTCCGGGAGTTGGTGATGGACAGGGGGGCCTGGCGTGCTGCAGGCCTTGGGGTGCAAATAGTCGGACATGACTGAGCGACTGAACTGAACTGACTGAGCCTCAGCTTTACAGTGCCAATTACATGTGGTCAAAGTTGACCATTCATGCATCTCCATTCTTAAAGCTCAGAATAAAATGTAAATTGATGTTCACTTAAGGTGTCATCATTATCCTCCTCAGATTATGGTATTAGCCAGCTTTGGAAACAAAAGCAGAACTGGCTAGTATTCATTTACCAAAGCAACAAGTCACTGGAGAAAGAGAGACTAGATGTTAACAAGAAGGTGAAATGAATAGCAATCTTGGCTGTTCTTAAATGCCACTGAAATGCAATTGTGTGCCTCAAATATTGAGTCTACTTTGCGATTCTTAAACACTCACAGAGGGGAGTAGAAAACAGCCAAAGTGTTTCTAGATGATGGATAAACTTACTAAGAGTCTGATACACTACCAGGGAAGTGAAGGTAATGTCCAGTGAGTTTTAACTGTCTTGAAAAAGTAAATAATGTGCAATAGGACAAAATTACAAAGTCCAACCAACCAGTTTCTTGCTCATGAAAGATAATGTTAAAAGTGTAAGAACTGTTACCATGAGTATGTTTGTAGTTCAGTTCAGTCGCTCAGTTGTGTCTGACTCTTTGAGACCCTGTGGACTGTAGCACGCTAGGCTTTCTTGTCTGTCACCAACTCCCAGAGCTTTCTAAGTTGAATATTCTTCTCTTTTAATGTGATTTGTGGTAGATTAGCTTTAAAAATCTATGCTTTCTGATCATTAGAAATTTCTAGGACTGTTTTTTACAAATACTTTCAGAAATACTAAGTGGTGCTGATTTAAAGACTGACATGAGTATATTAGCATAATGACTTTTAGGACACAGAAAGATATTATATCAGCAACTAATACAGAAATACAATTTCAGAGATAAGGAACTCACCTGAAACCATCCTCTACCAAATTATTCACTTTACCAGTGATAACACTGAGTCCCAGGGGGATGACAAGACATTTAGTGTAACACCGCAAATTTAGGATTAAAACTAAATGCTCTTGCTCCCAAATCAGTAGTTTATTTCCACTTAATTTATGAGAATTACATCTCAAAGAAATGTAAAACTGGGAGATGAGATTATTTAAAGACCAAGTAGCTCTAATTTCAGGACAGTTCAGTTGTGAAATACAGGGAAGACATACAAGTTAGATAGACTTATTTTTAATTTACAGTGGATTTTGCACTCATAATTTCAGTGGGTTCATCAAAAACAATCAATGGCAATTATATGATAAATACAAAAATGAGATTCTTTGTAACAAAAATGTTTCTGTGTGGGCTATGTTACAGAATCTCTTTTTATTTTGAAACATTTGAAAAATCAAGAAATTAATAAAAATTACTTTAAGTCAAGCTTTTTTATAGCTTCATTTCAAATTTTGGGGGGATGATTCCAATCAATATTGCATAGAATTTTTTAATATGCTTTGTATGAAAAGGACTGTAAATCTTGCACTTTAAAATAGGTCACAAGTCTTAAGGAACTTAATAAAAAAGCAATATGGTGTTTTTAACATAGAAAAGATTATTTGCTTCTTTTTTGCTCCTTTGTCTTATACGTTCAGTGTGATGTATTAGTTTAATTAAAGTCTACCAAATTATCATAAGGATTTTATGTGCTGCAAATAATTGGCTTTGTTCTCGTCTCACTTTTTCTTAATGGGAGCAGAACATTCTTTCTTTTTTTTTTTTTAATGATACTTAGTATAAGATACCAGAAAATTACAGGGAGGAAAAGTTAAATGAGGTGCCTAATGAAGTAACCTTTGTCATCTTGGACATGAAATAAAATTAAGCCTACACTAATGCAATGAATATAAGTCAATGTTTCCAAAGAGTTAAGAGGACAGGTAATATTATGGCTCAGGGCCAAATCGTACCAAGAATCCTTCCATACATAAAAATGACAATCTTATTAATATGAAAAGCTGATAGGCCCTAAAATGAAATAAAATGTATAAATAGATCATGTTATAAGATTTTTTTGTAAGCTATAATGAATCAATCTTTTTCACGGGACAGATTTAGGTGATAATCCAGATAAAGCATATATTTGATAAGAGACAATTTAAGTATGTAAGTGAACAGAGAATTAACAAATGTGACATATTAAATCAAAGTTGTTTCAGAAAGTAACAATACTAACATAACCACTCTTGCCACAGTTGAGTGGGAACAAATTGTAGTTAAAATATACAGTCATTGACAAGACTACTATCCCTAACAGTAGCAAAACAAAAAACAGAATAACCTATGAACATGAAATCAGTTAACTGACTATTGTATGAAATCTGAAAGATGGAAATTACCAGTGACTTTCTTATAGTATACTTCTTAAAGTATGTTAAAGACTATGTGTAAGATATAAAAGATAATCAGCAGTGCTTCTTTTGTTAGAAGAAAAAATGTGATCACTATTCATTTACCATTGTCTTTAAAGAAACATAATCTATATATTATGGACTTCCTGAAAAATTTTGAGCTTTTAATTTGTCCTCTGAATTACTTTTTGTTTAAAATATGCTTCTATCCCTGACTTCATAATATGATAAGTGTTTTCAATTGCTAATAATAACAACACTCTATTGAGTGTTTATGAGATCTCAGGCTAATTCATGCAATCCCTAGGAAGTAGATAATATTATTAACCCCACTTGACTAAGAAGGGACTCGAACAGAGAAATTAACTTGCTTAAAACACAGTTCTAAAAATGGCAGTGTTGGAATTTTAAACCCAAGAAGTCTCATCGTTGTGTCTCTGCTTTTAACTAACTACTCTCTACTGCCTCTCTAGTGATAGAATTGTTCTAAAAAGCAGGTTGTATCAAATTTGCTATACCTTTTCAAATATACTCGACAACATTTTTTCAGGTAGAGTATTATTGCATTTTTAATAGAACCAGAAAATATTTAGCATATGATTTTAAGTTTATTAAAATTCTCTTCTCAATGCACATGAGTTTGAATAAACTCCGGGAGTTGGTGATGGACAGGGGGGCCTGGCGTGCTGCAGGCCTTGGGGTGCAAATAGTCGGACATGACTGAGCGACTGAACTGAACTGACTGAGCCTCAGCTTTACAGTGCCAATTACATGTGGTCAAAGTTGACCATTCATGCATCTCCATTCTTAAAGCTCAGAATAAAATGTAAATTGATGTTCACTTAAGGTGTCATCATTATCCTCCTCAGATTATGGTATTAGCCAGCTTTGGAAACAAAAGCAGAACTGGCTAGTATTCATTTACCAAAGCAACAAGTCACTGGAGAAAGAGAGACTAGATGTTAACAAGAAGGTGAAATGAATAGCAATCTTGGCTGTTCTTAAATGCCACTGAAATGCAATTGTGTGCCTCAAATATTGAGTCTACTTTGCGATTCTTAAACACTCACAGAGGGGAGTAGAAAACAGCCAAAGTGTTTCTAGATGATGGATAAACTTACTAAGAGTCTGATACACTACCAGGGAAGTGAAGGTAATGTCCAGTGAGTTTTAACTGTCTTGAAAAAGTAAATAATGTGCAATAGGACAAAATTACAAAGTCCAACCAACCAGTTTCTTGCTCATGAAAGATAATGTTAAAAGTGTAAGAACTGTTACCATGAGTATGTTTGTAGTTCAGTTCAGTCGCTCAGTTGTGTCTGACTCTTTGAGACCCTGTGGACTGTAGCACGCTAGGCTTTCTTGTCTGTCACCAACTCCCAGAGCTTTCTAAGTTGAATATTCTTCTCTTTTAATGTGATTTGTGGTAGATTAGCTTTAAAAATCTATGCTTTCTGATCATTAGAAATTTCTAGGACTGTTTTTTACAAATACTTTCAGAAATACTAAGTGGTGCTGATTTAAAGACTGACATGAGTATATTAGCATAATGACTTTTAGGACACAGAAAGATATTATATCAGCAACTAATACAGAAATACAATTTCAGAGATAAGGAACTCACCTGAAACCATCCTCTACCAAATTATTCACTTTACCAGTGATAACACTGAGTCCCAGGGGGATGACAAGACATTTAGTGTAACACCGCAAATTTAGGATTAAAACTAAATGCTCTTGCTCCCAAATCAGTAGTTTATTTCCACTTAATTTATGAGAATTACATCTCAAAGAAATGTAAAACTGGGAGATGAGATTATTTAAAGACCAAGTAGCTCTAATTTCAGGACAGTTCAGTTGTGAAATACAGGGAAGACATACAAGTTAGATAGACTTATTTTTAATTTACAGTGGATTTTGCACTCATAATTTCAGTGGGTTCATCAAAAACAATCAATGGCAATTATATGATAAATACAAAAATGAGATTCTTTGTAACAAAAATGTTTCTGTGTGGGCTATGTTACAGAATCTCTTTTTATTTTGAAACATTTGAAAAATCAAGAAATTAATAAAAATTACTTTAAGTCAAGCTTTTTTATAGCTTCATTTCAAATTTTGGGGGGATGATTCCAATCAATATTGCATAGAATTTTTTAATATGCTTTGTATGAAAAGGACTGTAAATCTTGCACTTTAAAATAGGTCACAAGTCTTAAGGAACTTAATAAAAAAGCAATATGGTGTTTTTAACATAGAAAAGATTATTTGCTTCTTTTTTGCTCCTTTGTCTTATACGTTCAGTGTGATGTATTAGTTTAATTAAAGTCTACCAAATTATCATAAGGATTTTATGTGCTGCAAATAATTGGCTTTGTTCTCGTCTCACTTTTTCTTAATGGGAGCAGAACATTCTTTCTTTTTTTTTTTTTAATGATACTTAGTATAAGATACCAGAAAATTACAGGGAGGAAAAGTTAAATGAGGTGCCTAATGAAGTAACCTTTGTCATCTTGGACATGAAATAAAATTAAGCCTACACTAATGCAATGAATATAAGTCAATGTTTCCAAAGAGTTAAGAGGACAGGTAATATTATGGCTCAGGGCCAAATCGTACCAAGAATCCTTCCATACATAAAAATGACAATCTTATTAATATGAAAAGCTGATAGGCCCTAAAATGAAATAAAATGTATAAATAGATCATGTTATAAGATTTTTTTGTAAGCTATAATGAATCAATCTTTTTCACGGGACAGATTTAGGTGATAATCCAGATAAAGCATATATTTGATAAGAGACAATTTAAGTATGTAAGTGAACAGAGAATTAACAAATGTGACATATTAAATCAAAGTTGTTTCAGAAAGTAACAATACTAACATAACCACTCTTGCCACAGTTGAGTGGGAACAAATTGTAGTTAAAATATACAGTCATTGACAAGACTACTATCCCTAACAGTAGCAAAACAAAAAACAGAATAACCTATGAACATGAAATCAGTTAACTGACTATTGTATGAAATCTGAAAGATGGAAATTACCAGTGACTTTCTTATAGTATACTTCTTAAAGTATGTTAAAGACTATGTGTAAGATATAAAAGATAATCAGCAGTGCTTCTTTTGTTAGAAGAAAAAATGTGATCACTATTCATTTACCATTGTCTTTAAAGAAACATAATCTATATATTATGGACTTCCTGAAAAATTTTGAGCTTTTAATTTGTCCTCTGAATTACTTTTTGTTTAAAATATGCTTCTATCCCTGACTTCATAATATGATAAGTGTTTTCAATTGCTAATAATAACAACACTCTATTGAGTGTTTATGAGATCTCAGGCTAATTCATGCAATCCCTAGGAAGTAGATAATATTATTAACCCCACTTGACTAAGAAGGGACTCGAACAGAGAAATTAACTTGCTTAAAACACAGTTCTAAAAATGGCAGTGTTGGAATTTTAAACCCAAGAAGTCTCATCGTTGTGTCTCTGCTTTTAACTAACTACTCTCTACTGCCTCTCTAGTGATAGAATTGTTCTAAAAAGCAGGTTGTATCAAATTTGCTATACCTTTTCAAATATACTCGACAACATTTTTTCAGGTAGAGTATTATTGCATTTTTAATAGAACCAGAAAATATTTAGCATATGATTTTAAGTTTATTAAAATTCTCTTTCTCTGTCTCTCTCTCATATACACACAGAGACATGCAAATTAATAATTACTTTATTACATTTCTGAAGAACATACAATAGGTGTACATAATGTTATACTCAGATGGTGTTAAGCCAGGAGATTTCTTTTTACCTTTCTTCATAAAGCCACACTATATACTTGTGAAATCCCATGACCTCAAAATGTGCGTAAAAGAATGAAGCAAAGAAAATGATAGTCTACCCACCCTGTGATACATGGTTTTATTTTTATTTTTTAATATAAATTTATTTTAATTGGAGGCTAATTACTTTACAATATTGTATTGGTTTTGCCATACATTGACATGAATCCGCCATGGGTGTACATGTGTTCCCCATCTTGAATCCCCCTCCCATCTCCCTCCCCTGTGATACAGTTTTTAAAAAGTAATTTTTTAATTGGTTGTCTCAGAAGGAACATTGCTAGGAAGGAGTGCTTCCTCAGAGAGTGCACATGCATATTTTGAACAGATATACCTGATTTACTCCATTTGTTTTAAGCCAAAGAGTGAAAGGGAATCTTTGACAAAACTGTCATCTTTAAAACACAGTGATATTTCATTTTCCCCTTCTGCACTATTTAGATTGTCTGGAACTGAAATGCTTCCAGCAGCTCCTGTGTCCAATTTTTCAAAGCTGTCACTTTCTAGAAAATCTGCTTAAGCAAAATACTTATGCTGTTAAAAAACAGAACAAACACACATTATAAAATACATTCTTTTCTTCTTTGCAGGTCAAAGTCTTCTTCAAGAATGCAAACTTGGAAGAAAATGTGAAAAGAAATTAAAAGATGACTGATAGATTAGTGAAAGTCAATGAATCTGGTGCACCTCTGATAAGTTTCTAGAGATACACCTGGACTTAACTCAGTAGAGTTTTTCCACACAATAATCATATAATCAAAATGTTATTTTCAATGCATAGACGAAAGGTCATTAAACTGACAAAGAACAAATACAGAGGAAAATGGGACATTGAAAGATGACCATGGTTACTCTTCCTCAGATTCTGTCTATATCGAGCTATTATAATGTTCTTGTCAACCTTCTACGTCCCAGAAGTTAACAAAAAATTGTCAAGCATTATACTTGTTAGACCTCTGGCCTCTCTGAATTGTGCACATCATAACTCACATCCTCTAGTACCTGACTGTGTGAAAGCACAATGTAACAATATGCAAAATAATGATGATAAGAATGGTGTGAAAGACAATCAAATTTTTGTTATCAAAAGGGACTTCCAGGTAGATTGTCTCAAAAGGGACAATCAAACTTTTGTTATCAAGAGACTTCCAAAATGTGAGATGAAACATGTTTTGAAAAGGTTCAGTCATACTGACTTGAATATTACTCAATATTCTTAGCACAGAGTATACTTCCTTTATTCACACATATATACATACTTTAAATTGTCTATCTATAGATATGCAGAGTATATGTTTATCACACATGGACCTTTGTCTCTTGGATGCATGATCACACACTTCTGGCTTAATTAATCTTTCCAAATTTATGCAGTAAAAATTACATAAGACTTACAATTCTTTCCATTGCTTTAAAAAGCTAGTCCTCAGCAAAAACCAAGACTGCTTATGGAGTACAATCTGAAACCCAATTCTCTCTCGGCACTTTAACACTAGATCTGTCACCCTTTAACACCACAAAATCAATACCCTGGAATGTCATGGTTCTCTGATGGCCCACAAAGTCAAGGCATGATCAATTTCAACTTCCTTACTAGACAGAAATAGACTTAGACAAATAAAAAAGATTTCATTCAAGTTAAATTCAATAAAACAAAGGAACAAAGGTAGAGAGAGTCAGTGTTGTTAGAATTCAGTCCAATAAATTTTCACTTAAATTTAGATTCATTTTAAATCCAACTAAATTGCATACTCAGCCAAAAGATATGTATCAGAAATTAAAAGCAGCTTAGAATTTACTGCATTCCCTAGATTAAGAAATGCCATCAGTTAAATGTGTTTGTATATACATGTTTCTTTTATTGCATTCGTTAATAAACAGGAGGGAAAGGATGGGATCTGAGTTTACCTAGAAAACAGGGTAATTTTTGGCTTCAGTGGCTCAGTAAGAATAAGAATCTTGTCTTTCTTTTTATAAACTGTATACCCCATATTGAGAACAGTCCAAGACACAGAGTAAACCCTTAGTAAATATTTGATTAGAATATGAAACTCTATGCATACATTAAATATAATCTGATACATAAACTTAACTGAGGACAAAACTTCCTCTTTCTTGTTCACTGCCATATCGTCATTTCAGGATCATTTTCATTTTTCTGTAACTAACACTTTATATGTCAGCAGTTTTATTTTTCTCCTAAATTTGAACATATAAAACACAAAGATATTATTTAGAAATGCTTAGAAAAAGCCAGGCCTGAGAGTCAGGGAATGGAGTGCATTTTAGGTTCACTCACTCAGGCAACTTTGCCTTCCCAGGCTTCTGAGTCTCATCTATAAAATGTAAAAGAGGGACAGAAGGGGAACAGGATGATTCTCAGGTGACCTCCTGGGAATATGTAGGAATGTAAACTCGTGGGTATTTGTACAGCTATGGATTAAAAAAAAAAAAATCAATGAAAGGGGTTCTACAGGGCAGAGCAAAACAGGAAAGTGATCCTATTAAGAAAGTTAAAAGAAACTGGAGTCATTCAGTTGTTCAAAGAAAATGCTGAAAATGCCCAAGTGAAGTAGACCAATACAAGAGGACTCACAGGCATGTGGCACCCAGAACTGAGTTACTGATTTCTAGTTCCTTAAAGCATAGGGTGTAGTTTGGCTCACTCTCTTGTCTTCTCGCACCATCAAAACTAGAAAGAAAAATATTCACTCCCATCTAGCTTTCTTCTAGGGGAAGCCATGTGACAAAACGTTGGCCAATAAAATACAGAGCAAAGTCCTTGGGGAAGGACTCATTCTTAGGAGAGAAAGGAAATAGAATCAAGGGAAGTTGTTCCTTTTCCTTTTTGTCCCTCTTCTAATCTGAAAGAGGAACAGAGTGCCAGGAAAAGCAGCCATCAGCTTGGGAATATGAAAAGGAAAATAAAAACTAAGAGATCATGGTGCAAGAGAACAGCCGTACCATGATTCCTCAGTAAAACTTGCTGACCCACAGCTTCCTGAAACTTGTTACAGGGGAAAATAAACCCTTCACTTAACCATGATTAATTTATTACTTGCAGCTAAATGCATTCTTAAGTGATGTATTTGCTAAAGGGAAAATCAGAGAGAAGGATTGTCCAAAAAAAAGAGGGGGGGGTGGATAAGAAAAAAAAAAAAAAAAAGCTATGACTATAAGGGCTCCCATGATTACACACCAAATACAGGCGATGAGTCTGCAACTCCATCAGATCAATTGCCATGTTTCACAAAATTTTTATCACTGACACCCTGTAAAAAGGAGGCAACTTTTATGTTTAAAAGGCTCTAGAGCAGGAATCAGAAGACGGGCTTGAACTCTGACTCTGACATATAATAACTCAGTTTCAGCAAAAGTGTTTTAGTATAAAATGGAAATCACAACATTTCATTGATGAAGTGATTGTTAGGATTAATATAATGCATGCAAAGACACTTTAAATGCACAGTGTTTTACTAATAACTATTTTCATGGGATGATGCAAGTGAAACACTTAGACACAGGTTCTGGCATAGAGTAAGTGCTGATTTATTATGATCATTGTTATTATTTAATATAATCTACTCATATCTTCTTTAGAATATCTTGCTCATGACCTTCTCCCTCAGGCATGGCTGACTGAAAAAGTCAGATCTTAAGCTAGGCACAGCCAGAGTTTTTCTAGCAGGCATTTGAAATTGCTACCCAGAAAAGTTACTAGTTTTGCGGCAGGTGGGCATGTAACATGCAAATTAAAGAACTATGGAACTGTCAGCCATGGTTCATCATCTAGAGTAGAAAAAGATAAAAGGATCATCTCCAATGTAAGAAGAAACATGTGGATGCACAGAAAAGACGATGGAGAAAGAGAGAAAAGGAGAGGGGGAAGGAAGAAAAGAGGGAGGGAAGAAGAGAGGGGCAGAGAGGAGGAGGACGAGCGAGCATGAGCACAGATGCTGGTGGTATTGAACTTCGAATGCATTTATAAAGATTGAGTCCAGGTACTTCTATTTTAGCATGATATATTTTAAGCTGGTTTCTCTTACTGACAATCAAAGAAAGTGAAAGTGTCAGTTGCTCAGTCCTGTTCAGGGACTGTAGCCCACCAGGCACTTCTGTCTATGGAATTCTCCAGGCAAGAATACTGGAGTGGGTAGCCATCCTTCTCCAGGGGATCGTCTAGACCCAGGGATTGAACCCAGGTCTCCTGCATTGCAGACAGACTCTTTACTGTCTGAGCCCCAAGGGAAGCCCTGGGAACCAAAGAGCACTAACTAAATAAATATATTTGTTTTAGTTTTAGCATTGAAACATATTATCAAGTTAGTTGTAGAAAATCTGAATCTATAAAAGCTGTATAAGAAAAGGTCACACATACTCCCCTTCTGTTTCTATGATTTAATGTTAGCTCTATGATTCTATGATAAAATTTCATGAAGAATTTTATAAAATGAAATTTTATACAATTCAAAACAAAAAATAGTTTCTATTTATTTATGATTCCTGATAGCTGCAATTATTAAAGAAAATAGGAAACTAGTTAAAGTCTTAAGGCTATACAGTATTTTCTTGAAATTTTTAATCTGGTGTCTTCTTTCAAAATAAAGTCAAAGGAAAAATCACATTTATGTATACAAGAAGCTTTCCACGTCCCTCTCCCGTGAACAGCAAACAGTCCGAATAAGAAAATGCAGATTTTAGGTGCAAGGAAAATAGAACTGACAACTTCTAAACCCTCCCTGACAATTTAGAGAATGCTGGTATCCTCTGAGTATATCAGGGATCCAGACCCTAGAATGGGTTTTCTGAAGGTGGGTACAACCAAATTGCTAAATGCTTTTGGATGGAGTCCCAGAATGCAAGAGCTTATGTGTACAGTTTGTTTCGTTTTGTTGACAATAAAGAAAAACTCTTGGGTTTCACTGTAATCCTGGTTTAACAATAGTCATTTTTCAGATGTAGGGCTGTTCAAACATAGTCAGCTCCATGTAGTTAGGACAACATTTTGAATTTGTTCAAAGTAAGAAGAGATTAGGTATGAGAATAGCTTATGTGTACAGTTTGTTTCGTTTTGTTGACAATACAGAAAAACTCTTGGGTTTCACTGTAATCCTGGTTTAACAATAGTCATTTTTCAGATGTAGGGCTGTTCAAACATAGTCAGCTCCATGTAGTTAGGACAACATTTTGAATTTGTTCAAAGTAAGAAGAGATTAGGTATGAGAAGTACAGGAAAATATTTCCATCTGGTAGTAATAAATAGATCAAATGTGTCCTGTTTAAGACATTCAGGTACCTGGTTTTGTCAGTGAAATCTTAGCTTTTAATGGAGAGAAGTTTAACAACATATCTTTCCAGAACAGAGAAGACCCATATTTAGAGTGCTGATACTTTAAATTGTCACAGCTCAGATCTAAGCCACCTGCTCACTAGTGGGATTCAGTGGCAAAAATAATAGTGATATAGAGTAAGCCTATAAGCTTATAGCATACATAGTTTCTTTAATAATAAACATTAAAGTGTATACTGATTTTTTAAAGACAATTTATATTTCCCCCTTACAATGTTGTTCATTGTATAATTTCAACAATAAACAATGAGAGTTTTTGATAATTATTAAATGAAGCTTTCATTCAGTTTTCCAGTTTTTCAGTGAGGAAGCTGCATTTCATTCCTGCTTTTTTAAATAGGAATTTTGACAGGCTTCTAATTTATAATCATCTGGAGCACAGTTTATAACTTTAATTATAACTTCTACACTATAAGAGAAGTTAGCGTGATGTGGACACTCAACTAGTAGTTACAGGGTTAATGAATCTATTAAAAAAAGAAGAATATATGCTATAACTAAGCACTCTATCCCCACCTGAGTTTCATATTTCTCTTTCCATTTACTTTACCTGAAACAGTTTCCATAACAAACGCATTGGGTAACAGGGCTAAGACACTCAACACTTTTTTTTTTATTGTTAAGAAGCAGGAAGTCATAAACCAATTTCAAACCACAGTCCCATAAGGAAGGAAATCTGCCAAAAGACATGAAAGCCATAATGATTTATTTCTTGAAGGGAAAGAAAATCTGATGGGCTATTTCAAGCAAGGGCAACTGGAACTTGGTGCATTAGCAGTTATCTGTGGGATCTACTTTTAGAACAGATATTCCTTGTTTGAAAACAGAGCATAAAATGATGTTAATCTGTAAGTGGAGGAAGCTGTTCATGGCCCTTTAATCAGAGCATGGTGTACTCGAATTATCTGCCCTTCCATTTTCAACTCAGAATACCCACCAAGTCTGCACCAGCAGCCATTAGGAGTACTCCACCCTCAATAAATTCACTGGACTTTTGCAAGTACAAAGCCTACAGGATTGAGCACTTCAGAGTAAATTTTAGCTGCATAATCAAGAATATGGCCGAAATTGCCAATTAATGGTGCAAAGCACAAATAATCAAACTTTAGATATAGAAAAGCCCTTTATGGACTAAATATATCCACTATGCAATCTATCCCTGACTTTGCAGGGAGGCCCTGAATACTAACAATCAAAGCTATCCAAATAAATTCCTGCTGAAAAGCGACCTCTCGGCTAAAGAGAATTATGTAAGATGAAAATGAAGAGGGAAAAAAATGTCATTATATATTTAAATAATCTCATTTTGCTGTTATTTAATCTCGAAAGCAAACAAAACTCACACTATGGGAGATCTTCACAGATTAAGACATTCAAAATGGGATAGGCAACATGTAAAAGGGCCCTAATAAGCTTAACAAAGCGTACCTTAAAACAGAAGCATCTCAAAGTTAAGAATTATGTAACAGTAAGAAGTGCAACTAAAGGGAAAACATACCCAGGGAAAAACTTCATTTTGAGCCACGACCTGAGAAGGCAACTCTTAAAGCCAAATTGAGGCTTATCAGACAAATATATGCATGCCAGGCAAGCAGTGAAAAAAGCCCAGGAAAGAATATCAACACAGATGGGAACGAGATAGCTGACTTGCAGGAAACCATGCGGAGTGACAGCTCGGCAGTATTTCCACACCTGAGCTGGCAGCAGGGCCTGTGGGGGCCGGGCCTTAGCCAAGTCTGCAGGGGCCTTAGGCAGATGTGGCTTGGCACTGGGAGCAGTGTGCACAATGTCCTGACCCTACAAGCCTGCAACTCCGCGAATGGGGTCTCAAAAAATCAAATCAACGTAAAATCAAAACTCACTAGGGGACTCATCAATACTTAACTAGATGCAAATTATACTTCTATTCAGGGGAAACATTAGAAGGAAAAGTCTGCCAATAATTGCTATGAAAACATTTATCTGATCCTGATCCATGTTGCTCACCAGATTTAATTATTTTAAATAATGTATGAAAGTGGAAACAAAATCATTGCTAATCAATATTAGATTGATTTTGTTGTAAAAAATTTACATTTTGGAGAGTTACCTGAAACTATTGTTATCTCCTAAATCTGATTTAAGAATCTGATTTAAGTAAACTTAATTTAAGAAATTTATTTTAAAATAATGCATTATTTCTATTTGTTTTTACAGCAAATATCATCACCTATTTGCCCTATTTTGTAGTTGTGTTGCTAAACACAAGTCCTTCTAGAAGAGGTTTCTAGTTAATTTTAAAAACACAGGGGCAAGAGCAGAGTGAGAGAAATTGGAAATCAAGTCAGAAGTAAGATGGAAAATGTATGATATACCCATCAGCATCTGGTTAAATAAATTTACTGACATCATAAACAGCAAAATCGTTTGCACAAAGAACTTTTCTCATACGTGAAAACTTCTTACTCTAAAACTTTCACTCCATTATGATATTTATTGAGTGCAATTTCCTGCTTTAGGATGACTGAATTGCAGGGAGTTAATCTTGATTCAGGCTGAGGTCTTCCTGTTCACATCTCCTTTGCAAGTGGAGCTTCCTGGGGAAGCTGAAAAGGAACCAAATGTTTCACAGCTAAAGCTCTTCACCTGACTTTCTCTTTATGACATAATTTACTTATTTTTTAAAGTTATGAGAGTTCCAGTATTAAGCTAATGAAAGATGAAGATGTAAACATACTACTTAGAATATCCTGTATCTAGTAAAAATATATTCAACTGTGGAATTAATAAATTCAGAGACTGAATAAGTTATAATTGCTAGACCTTTAAAAGTTCCATTAGATTTATTGCAATGGCAGCCACATATTTATGTCTACTAAGAATCCTTTATCCAAAATTAGCACAGAAACTATTTTTAAAAAATTATTCTCAGTATCATATTGTTAAGGTGTTATGATGATTAAAAGCTTGTTAAACAATCTTCTCCAATGAAGTGGATATCATTTTCAACTGATAAAATTATCACAATATAGGATGGAAGGTAAGTTACCTAGATTATAATTTTGCCAGCTACTTTAATGGTTTTAGTGCACTAGGGCTTGAATTTTCCCTTCTGCTATTGTTTATTTCAATGCAGTAAGAAACAAGGATTAATGGGCAATGCAAAGGTTCTTCTGAGAACTTTAATTCTCTCAAGGTTCCATTTCAAAGTTGCAAGATAAATACCAAATTCTACCTTACCAGTAAGACTTGACACAGCTCTTTTATTAAATTCTAAAACCGTTTTTTACTCAGTACCTCTTGGAGACTAAGGGTTTCCTGATTGTTAGCTGAGCTACTAAATATTCGTGTGTGTGTGTGTGCACGTGCAGTTGTGTCCAACTCTTTGCAGCCCCATGGACTATAGCCTGCCAGGCTCCTCTGTCCATGGAATTTTCCAGGCAAGAATATTGGAGTGAGTTCCCATTCCCTACTCCAGGGGATTTCCTGACCCAGGGACTGAAACTGTGTCTCTTGTTACTAGTGCACTGGTGGGTTGATTNAAAACCGTTTTTTACTCAGTACCTCTTGGAGACTAAGGGTTTCCTGATTGTTAGCTGAGCTACTAAATATTCGTGTGTGTGTGTGTGCACGTGCAGTTGTGTTCAACTCTTTGCAGCCCCATGGACTATAGCCTGCCAGGCTCCTCTGTCCATGGAATTTTCCAGGCAAGAATATTGGAGTGAGTTCCCATTCCCTACTCCAGGGGATTTCCTGACCCAGGGACTGAAACTGTGTCTCTTGTTACTAGTGCACTGGTGGGTTGATTTCTTACCATTTGCACCACCTGGGAAGCCCTGAAGATTCATAGCCCCGGTGAAAGGAAGATTTTCATGAGTCCAAGATTTTTTTACTAACAAACTTTCACAGTTCTTACTGTAATCTCTTTCTCTTTTAAAAATGTACCTTAGACTTCTGCTAGCAAAAGGTCTCCAATTGTCTGGAATATACAACAGATACTACCCTGTTCTGTGAAGTTAACTGTTCAGTATTTTCTCAGAGGCAAGATTACCACTTGAAAAATCATCAGCAATCACTTTCTGTCCCACTGAAATTTTCCCTAGGGGTTCCTACTAACTAAAGGTTAATCATCCATGTTCTTATTTAGCTCTTGAGTTCCGATTAGATCATAGTTTATAAAGTGGATGACTGCAGACTGCTAATTCTTACCTGAAAACACAGTGAACAAATACAACATATTCAGGAAATATGTCTTATTTTTCATTTTAACAAATCCATACCTGACTATTGTATCATTAAATGTAAAATCTTGCTAAGTTTAGCTGCTCAAGAAAGAGATACTGATAAGATTTCAGTAGTCACATGTTATTCCCAATAGTGTGGGGATTCGTACTGGCTAAGTTATTTACAACCAATTATGTTTTGGCTTCCCTAGTAGCTCAGTGGGTAAAGAACCTGCCTGCAATGCAGAAGACCCCCCGTTCAGTTCCTAGGTTGGGAAGATCTGCTGGAGAAGGGACAGGCTATCGTCTCCAGTATTCTTGGGCTTCCCTGGTGGCTCAGCTGGTTAAAAAAATCCACCTGCAACTCAGGAGACCGGGGTTCGATCCCTGGGTTGGGAAGATTCCCTGGAGAAGGGAAAGGCTACCCACACCAGTATTCTGATCTGAAGAATTCCATGGACTGTACAGTCCATGGGGTCACAGTCAGATAGGACTGAGTGACTTTCACTGTCACTAATATAAAACTTGATATGACATTATGAAAATGTATCAGATGCAGGCTAATGTCAATAACAATGTATTATATAGGTCAAACTCACCCAACAAACATTGAAAAATAATTTAATGAAATATTTGAGATTATTAAATATTTTTATACATATTTCTTTTCCCTTGGTGCACCATCTCTTCTTAATATATATTTATGCACCTGTTTATAACTGAAATAAAATAGGATTAAATAGTTCCAAACTACTGCAATTTGAAGAGAATGTAATGAAAATAGTAATAATATAATAAAAATGAATCAGATATAATATTCTAGAAAATCATTTTTTGGTAATTTTTTACCACAAAATATTAATAAAATACAAAAGAGAGGTTTTTTTTTCACTAAATGAGCCATTGTTTTACTATTTTATATATAATTGGTCCTCTGCATTTGAGATTTTATATAATAAATATTTCAACAAATAAAATTATTATATAATATCTGTAAAAACAGCCATTTCTCAGTTAAGTAAATTTAAAAACATGTATTTTCTCTTGACACAATGAAGCAGTTGTTATAAAACTTAAATTTCAAATCACGTAACGTTATCGCTTAGCACATCACAAGTCTTGTCAGGTCAAATCACTTTGCAAGTGAAATATTACAAAAGAATAAAATAGCACCAAAATTTGAATTTTAGTTGCCCTTTTAAAAAGTGTATATAAAATTCTCTAAAATTTCTGATTGTTGCAAAACTTACAATACACATAGCATTTAATAATTAAGGGGGGGCTTTTCAGTTTCTTTTTTTTTCCTACATGTAAAGGAAAAGATCCCACTGGTATGGAGTCCCATGTCACTCTTTCTTGTGACGTCTTTTCTAAGCCCACTAGTGTCTCTAAACAGGCGTCACTGGGTTCCCTTCCGGTCTCAAAGGAGTTTGGCTCCTCCCAACTCCCTCCCAATTATAAATATGTAGGCTAGATAATTGACCCACCCTTTTGACTGCTGCATTGTCTAAATGGAACTGACTGCCTCCTACTAAACCACTAACAACAGGTAGGAGAGGAAGTACTAATTAATCACCTTGAATATCTGAAGTAATTATTGACTCAAATCCTTTGATACCTTCTTTAACTCTCCCAACTTTTAAACTCTCCCACACTCTATGGCACCTGCATACCTCACATTCTCCTTAAACAGCAAAGCATTTAAAAAATAAATAGAATTTGCCAATATATATATATATGTGCACATATGCATATTTAAGTTCCTTTTTTGGCATGCTAGTTTTACCAATCAGATCCCTCAGAGGTTAAAGCGTCTGCCTCCAATGCGGGAGACCTGGGTTCAATCCCTGGGTCGGGAAGATCCCCTGGAGAAGGAAATGGCAACCCACTCCAGTATTCTCGCCTGGAAAATCCCATGGACGGAGGAGCCTGGTAGGCTACAGTCCACGGGATCGCAGAGTCGGACACGACTGAGGGACTTCACCTCACCTCACAGTCTAGAAAATACAATAATGGAAATAAAGAAAACCTTATCCCCTTGGTCCACAGAGCATCTGTTCATGCCAATGTTTCCATCAGAAGTATAAGAGAAGCTCATGAAAGTGCAAAATCAGAAAAAAGTAGAACCCTGGACAAGAAATTCTAGTTACCTAGCAACTTTTGCTGCTGCTGCTGCTGCTAAGTTGTTTCAGTCGTGTCCGATTCTGTGCGACCCCATAGACGGCCGCTCCCCCGTCCCTGGGATTCTCCAGGCAAGAACACTGGAGTGGTTTGCCATTTCCTTCTCCAATGCATGAAAGTGAAAAGTGAAAGTGAAGGCGCTCAATCGTGTCTTGACTCTCAGCGACCCCATGGACTGCAGCCCACCAGCCTCCTCCATCCATGGGATTTTCCAGGCAAGAGTACTGGAGTGGGGTGCCAACGCCTTCTCCGTTACCTAAAGTTACCAAGTCCTAAAGATACATTCCAGGATGTAAGAACATAGAAAAAAATTAGTGTGTTAAAAATGATAAAGAAAAATCTCTGTGAGGATAACTTATAGCCTCTATTCCAGGCTAGAAGGTTATGATCATTAGATATAAAGCCACCAGATACCATGGAAAAGAGGCCTTTCTTGCTCTTAAATTTAAGGTTGCAAAATGCGATTCGTATATCAAAGTAGGAGGGTTTTCAAGTTGGCTATCTAATATCATGGCTTTATCATTCCAGGTAGTTTTCAGGAACAATGTGCAGGAAATGAGACACCTGAATACATAACTGTCACTTAACTTTCCATCTTACTTAGACTCAGGTACCTGAACCCATTCTAAGTGTCTGCAGACCTACTCCCCTTTCCCTTAACTGGCCTCTTAGTTACAAAGAAATTTCCCAAGCAGATCATGTATGTAAGTATACAGATAAGAGACCAAACAGTTAAACAGGTCAATTGTGTGCATTTTAGTAGAATTAGGACTGCAATCTTCATCTCACAAAACAACAAATATTTGGTGAAATTTAAGGCCAGTAGTTTAACACATTTCATTGGCACACTTGATTTCTTTCAATGTCATATCAAAAATTTAACAGTAATATTTACTTTGATGTCTTTTTAAAAAAATCTGCAGTTACGAATTGATTGGGCATTATTGCATAGATAAACATCTTAGGGTCAATTATAAACTATAAACACTTTATGATATGAAATTCTTGAGTCATTACTTAAAATTATATACAAAGATGGTTTACTTATGTTCATGAAAATTAAATCTATATAGTAATGTATCCATTAAATACACATTCAATCATTTGGGGTGAAAAATTTCCAAAATGTGTTCCATAGTGACCTGAATTCTTAAACAAAGGATACATGAAGACACTGAGATCAATATAAATACTAATCAGGTTGCCTAAGGTAGTGTCATCTGAAGTCAGTGAAGTATGTGTAACTTTATGGATCCAGAAAAAGATTTACTCTTAGATACATATGTTTCCCTCACATTTGAGAAATATTTCTTGATACCTCTCATATCAGAATACATATGTGGTGCTAATAATTTTTTATTTATATTCTATTCAGCTGTTTTTACTAAACTAGGAGTGGCAAATAAGCACACTGGTACAATCATGGATAAATGAGAACCAGCAGTTCTGAGGAGGGAATGAGAAGTGACTTATATGAGGTTTCCCAAGTACATTTGGTAGCATCTTTTTTTAGTTACTTGGTGCTCTTTTTCACTGTTTCTAGGTTTCATTTTTATTCCAAATAGAAAAGGTTATTCTGAGAATTATGCTTAAAATGTATAAATTTATCAAAATGCAAGTAAGTATTTATAGTAAAACAAAAAAGAAACTTAGATACCAAATGACTAGGATGTGAGCAGCATAATCTTCCTTTTTTTCTTTCCAAGTGGCAGCTGAGGATATTGAGACCCTATTTCATCATTAATGAAAAGGGATTTGAGAAATAGTGGGATCAAAAACAAAACTGATCCTGAAATCCCAGGCTAACAGAGCACCCTGGGATTATATCTCCTACTTGTGACTAGACAGCTATACCCATGAGGTAACAGCTGTACTTGATGTAACACTGTGATTTACCCACTTGGTAATGTAGCCTCTACATCAAGAGAAGTTTCTAAGCTTCCATGTTTATCTTATACATGGTAGGTAATTTTACATAAACAACAGAGCCATTGATATTCAAATAACTTACCCTGAATTGTCTACACATGAGAGATCTCCATGGTGACCCATCTANAACTCTCCAGGCAAGAACACTGGAGTGGGTTGCCATTTCCTTCTCCAATGCATGAAAGTGAAAAGTGAAAGTGAAGTCTCTTAGCCGTGTCCGACTCTTAGCGACCCCATGGACTGCAGCCTACCAGGCTCCTCCATCCATGGATTTTCCAGGCAAGAGTACTGGAGTGGGGTGCCATTGCCTTTTTCACTTTGTGACCCTAAGGACTGTATAATCCATGGAATTCTCTAGGCCAGAACACTGGAGTGTGTAGCCTTTCCCTTCTCCAGGGGATCTTCCCAACCCAGGGATGGAACCCAGGTCTCCCGCATTGCAGATGGATTGTTTACCAGCTGAGCCACAGGGGAAGTACTACCACCTTATTTTTATTGAGATATAATTGACATATAACACTGCTTAATTTTAAAATGTTTGATTTGTTGACTTGATAAACTTTTATTTTTAAGATGATTATGAACATAGTGGTTCTAACATATTTATCATATTACATAATTCTTATTTTTTTGTGATAAGAACAATTAAGATCTAGTCTCTTAGCAACTTTTAAATTTATAATAGTGTTATTGACTGTAATCACTAACTTGCACTGTAAATTAGATCTCCAGAACTTATCTGTCTACTGGCTGAAAGATTGTAGCCTTAAAATATGTCCCTGACTCCCCCACTCCCAGAACCTGGTAACCACCATTCTACTCAATATTTCTATTAATTTGGCTTTTCTTCGATTCCACATATAAATGATCTCATAAAGTTTTTATCCTTTCCTGTCTGGATGAGGGCATGTCAACTCACTCCAGTAGTCTTGCCTGGAGAATCCCATGGACAGAGGAGCCTGGTAGGATTGGAAACAGTCGAACATGACTAAAGTGACTTGGCATGCATCTGTTTAGACATATTTAGCATAATGCCCTCAAGGTCACCCATGCTGTTTTAAATGTCAGAATTTCCTTCTTTATTATGACTGAATAATATTCTATTGTGTTTGTATATATATATCATCTTTATTCATCTGTCGATAGACATTGTTTCTATATCTTGCTATTGTGAATAATGCTGTAATGAAATATGAGTGAAGATATATTTTTAATATTCCATTTTCATTTCCCTTAGACATATACCCAGAACTGGGTTTGCTAAATCATATGGTAATTCTAATTTATAATATTTTTAATTTTTTGAGAAATTCCCATGTTATTTTTATAGTGGCTGCTCTGATCTATATCCCCACCAATAGTGCACAGGGTTTACCTTTTCTTCACATCCTTGCCAATACTTGTCATTTCTTATCTTTTTGATAGTAGCCATTCTAAAATGTATAAGGTAATATTAATATCTCCTTGTGGTTTTATTTTTCATTTCTCTAATGATTAGAGATGTTGAGCATCTTCTCATGTACCTGTTCACCATTTGGGTGTCTTCTTTGGAAAAAAAAAATGTCTGTTTAGTTTCTGTGCTCATTTTTTAATTGTTTTGTTATTGAGTAGTATAGGTTATTTTTATGTTTTGGATATTAACTCCTTAACAGATATGTGTTACATGTTAGTCTCTCAATAGTGCCTGACTCCTTGCGATCCCATGGACTGTAGCCCTCCCAGGTCCTCTGTCCATGGAATTCTCCAGGCAAGAATACTGGAGTGGGTAGCCATTCCCTTTTCCAGGGGAATCTTCCAAACCCAGTAATCAAACCTGGTCTCCTACATTGCAGGCAGATTTTTTTACTGTCTGAGCCACCTGGGAAGCCCCAGACAGGTACATGGTTTACACACATTTTCTCCTATTTTGCAGGTTGCCTTCTCATTTTTTATTGTTTGCTTTGCTGTGTGGCAGACTTTTAATTTTGATGTAGCCCCACTTACTATTTTTTTCCTTTTGTTCCCTTTGTTTTTGTGTTACATCTGAAATATCATTGCTAAGACCAATGACAAGGATTGTTTCTACAATTTTTACAATATCAGGTCTTACTTTTAAGTCTTTAATCCATTCTGAGCTAATTTTTGTGGGTGGTGTAAGATAGGGGTCCAGTTTTATTTTCTGCCTGTGGTTATCCAGTTTTCTTAGTACCATTTGTTGAAGAGGCTGTCTTTTCCCATTGAGTATTATTGGCTCCCTTATCAGATATTAACTGACTGTATATGTGGGGTCTTTCTAGACTCTCTATTCCTGTCTCTTATACACATCTAGATGTGTATAAGAGACAGTCGTTAAGCCACTAAAAAAACCAATCATGTAGCTGGTTCATTTCTGGAGTACTCAGTATATCAAATAATCCATTTCTTTTTTAGAAGCCATTGAGACTTTTTTATTGCCTGTGACCCAGAGTCATTCTAACTTAGACTGAAATTGCCAGGGTAGAGGAAACAGATTCTAAGATGTACAGAATATCTACTGTTTGTCAGACATTATACTAGACACACTTTTTAATATGTATTTTTTATACTATTTCCCATCTTTTTGTGAGAGAAAAGTTACAATCCTTACTCTATAAACCAAGTGTCTGAGCCTCAAAAAAATATTTGATACATTTCTATTTATTCATGGGTGGATTCCACATATGTGTTAATATATGGTATTTATTTTTCTCTTTCTAACTTACTTCACTCAGTATGNTATTTTTTATACTATTTCCCATCTTTTTGTGAGAGAAAAGTTACAATCCTTACTCTATAAACCAAGTGTCTGAGCCTCAAAAAAATATTTGATACATTTCTATTTATTCATGGGTGGATTCCACATATGTGTTAATATATGGTATTTGTTTTTCTCTTTCTAACTTACTTCACTCAGTATGACAGTCTGTAGATCCATTCACATCTCTGTAGACAGGACAATTTAGTTCATTTTTATGGTTGAGTAATATTCCATTATATATATATTAATATATATATATCATGTCTTCTTTATCCATTACTCTGACAACGAACATTTAGGTTACTTTCATGTCCTGGCAATTGTAAATAATGCTGCAATAAACAGTTGAGTGCATGTATATTTGCAAAGTGGAAATAGACCCAAACATAAAATACAGATGTATGGACACCAAGGTAGGAAAAGAGGGTGGGATGAATTGAGAGATTGGGATAGACATATATATACTACTAAGTATAAAATATATAAAATCAGTTCAGTTCAGTTCAGTCGCTCAGTCGTGTCTGACTCTTTGCGACCTTGGACTGCAGCCCACCAGCCTCCTCCATCCATGGGATTTTCCAGGCAAGAGTACTGGAGTGGGGTGCCAACGCCTTCTCCGTTACCTAAAGTTACCAAGTCCTAAAGATACATTCCAGGATGTAAGAACATAGAAAAAAATTAGTGTGTTAAAAATGATAAAGAAAAATCTCTGTGAGGATAACTTATAGCCTCTATTCCAGGCTAGAAGGTTATGATCATTAGATATAAAGCCACCAGATACCATGGAAAAGAGGCCTTTCTTGCTCTTAAATTTAAGGTTGCAAAATGCGATTCGTATATCAAAGTAGGAGGGTTTTCAAGTTGGCTATCTAATATCATGGCTTTATCATTCCAGGTAGTTTTCAGGAACAATGTGCAGGAAATGAGACACCTGAATACATAACTGTCACTTAACTTTCCATCTTACTTAGACTCAGGTACCTGAACCCATTCTAAGTGTCTGCAGACCTACTCCCCTTTCCCTTAACTGGCCTCTTAGTTACAAAGAAATTTCCCAAGCAGATCATGTATGTAAGTATACAGATAAGAGACCAAACAGTTAAACAGGTCAATTGTGTGCATTTTAGTAGAATTAGGACTGCAATCTTCATCTCACAAAACAACAAATATTTGGTGAAATTTAAGGCCAGTAGTTTAACACATTTCATTGGCACACTTGATTTCTTTCAATGTCATATCAAAAATTTAACAGTAATATTTACTTTGATGTCTTTTTAAAAAAATCTGCAGTTACGAATTGATTGGGCATTATTGCATAGATAAACATCTTAGGGTCAATTATAAACTATAAACACTTTATGATATGAAATTCTTGAGTCATTACTTAAAATTATATACAAAGATGGTTTACTTATGTTCATGAAAATTAAATCTATATAGTAATGTATCCATTAAATACACATTCAATCATTTGGGGTGAAAAATTTCCAAAATGTGTTCCATAGTGACCTGAATTCTTAAACAAAGGATACATGAAGACACTGAGATCAATATAAATACTAATCAGGTTGCCTAAGGTAGTGTCATCTGAAGTCAGTGAAGTATGTGTAACTTTATGGATCCAGAAAAAGATTTACTCTTAGATACATATGTTTCCCTCACATTTGAGAAATATTTCTTGATACCTCTCATATCAGAATACATATGTGGTGCTAATAATTTTTTATTTATATTCTATTCAGCTGTTTTTACTAAACTAGGAGTGGCAAATAAGCACACTGGTACAATCATGGATAAATGAGAACCAGCAGTTCTGAGGAGGGAATGAGAAGTGACTTATATGAGGTTTCCCAAGTACATTTGGTAGCATCTTTTTTTAGTTACTTGGTGCTCTTTTTCACTGTTTCTAGGTTTCATTTTTATTCCAAATAGAAAAGGTTATTCTGAGAATTATGCTTAAAATGTGTAAATTTATCAAAATGCAAGTAAGTATTTATAGTAAAACAAAAAAGAAACTTAGATACCAAATGACTAGGATGTGAGCAGCATAATCTTCCTTTTTTTCTTTCCAAGTGGCAGCTGAGGATATTGAGACCCTATTTCATCATTAATGAAAAGGGATTTGAGAAATAGTGGGATCAAAAACAAAACTGATCCTGAAATCCCAGGCTAACAGAGCACCCTGGGATTATATCTCCTACTTGTGACTAGACAGCTATACCCATGAGGTAACAGCTGTACTTGATGTAACACTGTGATTTACCCACTTGGTAATGTAGCCTCTACATCAAGAGAAGTTTCTAAGCTTCCATGTTTATCTTATACATGGTAGGTAATTTTACATAAACAACAGAGCCATTGATATTCAAATAACTTACCCTGAATTGTCTACACATGAGAGATCTCCATGGTGACCCATCTACACAAAACTTTTTTTTTAAATTTTTTTTAGAGCTTCCATTTTACTTTATTTTACTTTACAGTACTATATTGGTTTGGGCATACATTGACATGAATCTGCCACGGGTGTACACGAACTCCCAAACATGAACCCCCCTCCCACCTCCCACCCCACATTATCCCTCCGGATCATCCCCATACACCAGCCCCAAGCATCCTGCATCCTGCATAGAACATAGACTGGTGATCCATTTCTTACATGATAGTATACATATTTCAGTGCTATTCTCCCAAATCATCCCACCCTCTCTCTCTCCCTCTCCCTCAGAGTCCAAAAGTCCGCTCTACACAAAACTTTTAACTCTAATTTAACTTTATATCAGGATGTTTCTAAAAATCTTACTCATTGACATATCACTTTACACTTAGGATCAGAAAAATAAAGATTTAAAAATTATATACCCATTTTAGGCCAAACATAACATATTTAACTTGCTATTTGCCATTTATCTATGCCCTTCTCATTCAATTGAGTAATCAAGTTGAGAACATTATGACTGTGTAGATTCATTCTATTGATAGATAAAAACAAATCCAACAAGTTGATTCTGCTTACAAAGACCAAGATAAATAACGTGTTTGTTTGATTTTATGCTTCATTCTACACAGTACCACTGGCTTTACATCTTCAAAGCACTTGGTGCCTTAATGTGAAGATCTAATGCAATCTAGTCCAAGATAATAACAATAGAAGACTAATGTTTTCCATTTAATATAATATTTTCCTTGGTCTTTGAAAGTCCTCGAGGGGTAAACTATTTTAATTTAATAGCTGCAATTGATCTCCAAGTATTCAGCAATATTAAAAGCAAAGGGAGTGCTTTTTTCTTTAATCACTCAACTTAAAACTAAAATAAATGAAGATGTTCATAGCATGTGCTCAGAAAGCAAGGGGAAAGAAGAGTAAATAACTTTTGACAAATAACCTTCTTTGAACAAATGATGATATGGTGAGAAAAACCACTGAAAAACTGTACCTCTTATAGTTTTATTATACATTGGCCCACTTTATTTCTTTATTTGTTGTTGTTCAGTCACTAAGTCATGTCCAAATCTTTGTGATCCCATGGACAGCAGCACACCAGGCCTTCCTGTCCTTCATTATCTGCTGGAGTTTATTCAAACTCACGTCCGTTGACTGGTGATGCTTTCTAACCATTTCACCCTCTGTTGCTCCCTTATCCCCCTGCCCTCAATCTTTCCCCACATTAGAGTTTTTTCCAATGAGTCAGCTCTTTGCATCAGGTGGCCAAAGTACTGGAGCTTCAGCATCAGCATTTCTTTATTTATTCATTCATATTTAAGATAATTAATAGTCACCAGTAAATGGGATTTTTATGTTATTGTTTATAATGTTTCCTATTGCCTCAGAGGAGGAAAAAACTAATCTTAAGGAAATATGAAAGTGAAAGTGAAGTTGCTCAGTTGTGTCCGACTCTTTGCGACACTATGGACGGTAGCTCACGAGGCTTCTCCTTCCATGGGATTTTCCAGGCAAGAGTACCGGAGCAGGTTGCCATTTTCTTCTCCAGGGGATCTTCCCGACCCATGGATCAAATTCAGGTCTCCTGCACTGCAGGCAGACACTTTACCCTCTGAGCCACAAGGGAAGCATAAAACTGTTTTTAAAAAGTGACCCATAATATTTTGGCATTTTTATAATAAACAGTCCTCCCAAGCATCTCATGCCAAGGATGCTTCTTCCAGTTCTGGAAGGTTAAGTGGCATGAGGGATTGATATATAAATATAATAAGTTATCTCTGCATTCTATTTTATGATATATTAATATGACACAATTCCTCAACATGTATAAGACTTTAAACTAGAAAAAAGGCATGTCTCATTTGTTTGAGAAATAAGCATGGTATTTTCCTTACCAAGTAGGTAAAATAGCATACCTGCTTCCTATTATTACTGCTTGGATTTAATATGATGCATTTTAAGAACTTAGCTTGGTACGAACCACATGATAAGCACACAAGAAAGTATGTTTTTACTTAGCATCAAGAGCTTATATACCAATTTGAAAGCAATTCTCTAAAGCTGTGTTGTCCGATATGGTAGTCACTAGCTCCATATGGTTACTGAGTACTTGCAGTGAGGTTAGTCCAAAATGAGTTGATGTACTGTCATTGTAAAACACACACCACATTCTGCAGACAATTTTTATGAAAGGAATGGCAAATATCTCATTAATAATTATATATTGATTAAATCCCCTAGAGGAGGAAATGGCAACCCACTCCAGTATTCTTGCCTGGAATATCCCACGGGAAGAGGAGCCTAGCAGGCTGCAGTCCCTGGAGTCTCAAAGAGTTGGACACAACTGAGCAACTGATGTGACTGAACACACACAGTGATTAAATATTGAATTAAAATGTGTTGGATACAGGAAGTTAAGTAAAGTATATGATTAAAATTAATTTTATAGGATTAATTTTTATTGTATTATTGTGCCTACTAGAAAATGTAGAATTACATGCATGGCTTCTATTGATATTTTATTAGATACTGCTGCTCTAGAGTATTTTCCACAAGAATAACCCAGGGTACTTTTTAAAAATGCAGGTATCTTGCCCATACCTGAGGTGAAGAGAAGCAGAACTGTACTTCCTAAAAGCTCCTCTGGTGAAACTTTTGTAGGCAAAAATTTTAAAAGGACCCATTTCCCTAGGTTACATACATTAGATGCTGCCAAGCATCCAGCCTCATCCTGTCCTGTCTAAGAGTCCGGAAAGATTTGACTATTGCTACTTAGTGTCTGGTGAGAATATAGCTTGACATAAGTAAGAGATGCCAATTAAAAAGCCAGCGGTTACTTTAGGAGGGCTTCCCTGGTGGCTCAGATGCTAAAGAATCTGCCTGCAATGCAGGAGACCCAGGTTTGATCCCTGGATCAGGAAGATACTCTGGAGAAGAAACGGCTACCCACTCCAGTATTGTGGCCTGGAGAATTTCAAGGTCAGAGGAGCCTTTACAGCCCCATGGCTGCAAAGAGCCGGACATGACTGAATAACTAAGTGTCCTTAGGAAGGCTGACTCAACCCAATGATCAACCTCAGGGGAATTCACAGACACCTGATTTTAGAAGTAGAAGTGGAGTTGAAGCAAGTGGGTCTTTCTTAACATAGGGTGCAGACAGAACTACATAGAGGATGAAGAGGAAGAGGAACTCTTCTGCAATTCATTTTTGGCCACCTCTAATACACACAGTTGAGATGCTTCAGAAGGAAGGGGAAAGAGTCAAAACAAAGGGATGCCTTACTGAGTTGTGCTTCTCACTTGTACTTTGAGGAGGGCTCATTAGTGTCATTTGTACTTTGAGGAATATCATGGCAAAGTGAAGTATGTAATAAATTCAATCAATTAGAATAAAGACAGTTTACATTGAGAAAATTAATACATGAAACTTGTTTAATATAAAATCATATAACAAGCATAAATGTACCCGAAAAAGTGGCCCTTTTTTTTTCTGATAATGTTATATTAAAAGTTTTCTGGTTGTTTATTCAATTTGAACATTTTTATTCTGTCATGTGACAGAACTATCAAAGAAGTGATAACAGGCAGCAGAAGTAGAAGCAAAATGTAAACAAGAAGATCCAAACAGAAAAAAATACGTGATTATTTTTCCTATAACTAAAAAATAATAATAATTTACTTTAGAAACAGAACGTTTCAGTCTAATTTCCAAATACTATCACAGAACTATCAGCCATCAACAAGAAGAGACAATCATTGATCAGGAGAAGAAACCAACAGATTTAATAGTAGCCAACACTTCTCAGATCCCTGGAAAGGGAGAGAAGAATTGGGACACAAAAATAAGAATTTGGGGAAAAAAGCAAGTTCATGACTCCAAGGAGGCTGTGAGGAGAAAGGAGGGAGGAGGAGAGCTGGCAGGAAGCCAACACTGAGGAGTGTTTGGAACAATAGAAGACCCTCTTCACCCTTTTCTCTCTTCTTCCCTTTAAACATCTTCAGTAACAGTTAGGATGGAGAAGAAAGCAACAGATTTAATAGTAGCCAACACTTCTCAGATCCCTGGAAAGGGAGAGAAGAATTGGGACACAAAAATAAGAATTTGGGGAAAAAAGCAAGTTCATGACTCCAAGGAGGCTGTGAGGAGAAAGGAGGGAGGAGGAGAGCTGGCAGGAAGCCAACACTGAGGAGTGTTTGGAACAATAGAAGACCCTCTTCACCCTTTTCTCTCTTCTTCCCTTTAAACATCTTCAGTAACAGTTAGGAAACAGATATCATGGGAGGAATTTTGGCAAGGGAATACCCACAAACATGCAGAAACACTGGGAATACTGTCCTTGAGAAAAAATAATGGAACTTGAAGCTTAACTCTTATACTTCTAGAAACTTTAAAATCTGATTTTTTCTTTTCAGTAATAAAAATTGTATACATGTGTACATGAACACTCTATTTCCAATCTACAGAGGTAATGCCAATATTTTAAAGGAAGAGTCTGATGAAAAGATAGGACTAAGTTTCATTACTGGGGATGAAGTTGGCTGAAGTGTAGGAATTAAATGAAAAGAAATAAAGACAGAAATACAACCCTAGCTTTTTGAGCCACATTTGTTTTTAACTAAAAAAATAATAAGTAGGATAGCTCTGTACTTAGAATGCAGATTAGTGTGTGAAAATTAAATGACGGTATTTTCTGATGTAAAGTAGCATTTATTTAAAAATATTTTTATTAAATTTGGTCATAATATTGTAGAAAAATGCTTTGATTCTATTATATTTATTTATTTATATTTATAGTAAGTGCTTAGTCACTCAGTTGTGTCCGACTCTTTGCGACCCATGGAGTGTAGCCTATCAGGCTATTCTGTCCATGGGGATTCTCCATGCAGGAAGACTGGAGTGGGTTGCCATGACCTCCTCCGGGGATCTTCCTAAACCAGGGATCAAACCCAGGTCTCTCACATTGCAGGCAGATGCTTTACTGTCTGAGTCACTAGGGAAGCTACATATATATAAATGTACATGGTATATATTGTAATATATTTATTTGTATTTCAGTGAAATCATAGTTAAGATAAAGAAATTTTTCTACAATTTATTTTATTTTTGTATAAAGATAAACCTGTGGCATCTGATAATTTATTATTCAATCTCTGTTTTTTCACTCTTCCTAGAAATTAGGAGTTTTTTCTTTCTTTATATAACATAGCTCAACATCAGTATATATTGTAATGTATTTATTTGTATTTCAGTGAAATCATAGTTAAGATAAAGAAATTTTTCTACAATTTATTTTATTTTTGTATAAAGATAAACCTGTGGCATCTGATAATTTATTATTCAATCTCTGTTTTTTCACTCTTCCTAGAAATTAGGAGTTTTTTCTTTCTTTATATAACATAGCTCAACATAAACTTGGCTGTTTGATAAGGTTTCTTTTGCCTATCAAAGAACCTTTACTTTCAGAATTCCCTAAAAGCTATCAACCAATTCTAGGAAACTCAATATCCTCCGTTTTACCATAAAAAGTATAAAAACAAAAAGGAATCAGGATAGAAAATAAACAGAGTGATTGCTGGATCTGTCCAAGAAGAAGGATGGCATCCTTGACACCTCCTGTCCCAGCATAATTTTCGTAGCACTTGCCACCATCTAATCATAATACTTTACTTATTTATATCATTAATTACCATTTGATCCCTCCAGCAGATACGATAGCAGAAACAGCAGTGATTTTTGTCAATGCTATTCTTTGCCATATCCCAATGCTTGGAGCACTCCCTGGCATACAACATACTAAATATGTACTAAATAAAATTTGGTTGCTTACATTCATTAATTTGACCACTGAAACTGTTCTATAAGCTTTTATTCAGAGTCTGCTATGTATAGGACACCATGAATTCAGTGATTAATCAGATATAATCCTATTTCCTGATCAAGTCCTATCATTGTGGGAATCAGTTCAGTTCAGGAATACAGTCGTGTTTGGCACTTTGCAACCTCATGGACTGCAGCATACCAAGCCTCCCTGTCCATCACCAAATCCTGGAGCTTACTCAAACTCATATCCATTGAGTCAGTGATGCCATAAAACCATCTCATCCTCTGTCGTCCCCTTCTCCTACTGCCTTCAATCTTTCCCAGCATCACAGTCTGTTCCAAAGAGTCAGTTCTTCACATTTCAATTCACTTCAGTTGCTCAGTCATGTCCAACTCTTTGCGACCCCATGAATCGCAGCACGCCAGGCCTCCTTGTCCATCATCAACTCCAGGAGTTCACTCAGACTCACGTCCATCAAGTCAGTAATGCCATCTAGCCATCTCATCCTCTGTCACCCCCTTTTCCTCCTGCCCCCAATCCCTCCCAGCATCAGAGTCTTTTCCAATGAGTCAACTCTTTGCATGAGGTGGCCAAAGTACTGGAGTTTAAGCTTCAGCATCATTCCTTCCAAAGAAATCCCAGGGCTGATCTCCTTCAGAATAGACTGGTTGGATCTTCTTGCAGTCCAAGGGACTCTCAAGAGTCTTCTCCAATACCACACTTCAAAAGCATCAATTCTTCGGCACTCAGCCTTCTTCACAGTCCAACTCTCACACTGATACATGACTACTGGAAAAACCAGAGCCTTGACTAGACAGACCTTAGTCGGCAAAGTAATATCTCTGCTTTTGAATATGCTATCTAGGTTGGTCATAACTTTTCTTCCAAGGAGTAAGCGTCTTTGAATTTCATGGCTGCAGTAATCATCTGCAGTGATTTTGGAGCCCCCCCCCCAAAAAAAAAAGTCTGACACTGTTTCCACTGGCCAAAATATTAGAGTTTCAGCTTCAGCATAAGTCCTCCCAATGAGCACACTCAGGACTGATTTCCTTTAGGATGGACTGAATGGATCTCCTTGCTGGCCAAGGGACTCTCAAGAGTCTTCTCCAACACCATCGTTCAAAAGCATCAATTCATCGGCGTTCAGCTTTGTCTATAGTCCAGCTCTCACAGCTGTACATGACTATAGGAAAAGCCATAGCTTTGACTAGATGGGCTTTTGTTGGAAAAGTAATGTCTCTGCTTTTTAATCTGCTGTCTAGGTTGGTCAGCTTTTCTTCCAAAGAGCAAGCATTTTTTAATTTCATGGCTCAAGTCACCATCTGCAGTGATTATAGAGCACCCCAAAATAAAGTCTGTCACTGTCATATACTCTACATGTAAGTTAAATAAGCAGAGTGACAATATACAGTCTTGACGTATTTCCTTTTCCTATTTGGAACCAGTCTATTGTTCTACGTCAAGTTCTAACTGTGGCTTCTTGACCTGCATACAGATTTCTCAGGAGGCAGATCAGGTGATCTGATAGTCCCATCTCTTAAGGAATTTTCAACAGTTTATTGTGATCCACACAGTCAAAAGCTTTGGCATGGTCAATAAAGCAGAAGTAGATGTTTTTCTGGAACTCTTCCTTTTTCGATAATCCAGCGGATGTTGGTAATTTGACCTCTGGTTCCTGTCTTTTTCAAATCCAGCTTGAACATCTGGAAGTTCATGGTTGACATACTGTTGAACCCTGACTTGGAGAATTTTGAGCATTACTTTGCTAGCATTGAGATGAGTGAAACTGTGCGGTATTTTGACATTCTTTGGCATTGCCTTTCTTTGGGATTAGAATGAAAACCGACCTTTTCCAGTGGCCACTGCCGTTTTCCAAATTTGCTGGCATATTGAGTGCAGTACTTTCACAGCATCGTCTTTCAGGATTTGAAATAGCTCAACTGGATTTCAATCACCTCCAGCAGCTTTGTTCGTAGTGGTGCTTCCTAAGGCATACTTGACTTCACATTCCAGGATGTCTGGCTCTAGGTGAGCGCTCACACCATTGTGATTATCTGGATCATGAAGATCTTTTTGTATAGTTCTTCTGTGTATTCTTGCCACCTCTTCTTAATATCTTCTCCTTCTATTGAAGTGAAAGTGAAAGACCTAGGATTTCCCTGGTGGCTCAGACAGTAAAGCATCTGCTTATAGTATGGGAGACCCGGGTTCAATCCCTGGGTTGGGAAGATCTCCTGGATAAGGCAATGGCACCCCACCCCAGTACTCTTGCCTGGAAAATCCAATGGACGGAGTAGCCTGGTGGGCTGCAGTCCATGGGGTCGCTAACAGTCGGACAGACTGAGCGACTTCACTTTCACTTTTCTCTTTCATGCATTGGAGAAGGAAATGACAACCCACTCCAGTATTCTTGCCTGGAGAATCCCAGGGATGGGGGAGCCTGGTGGGCTGCCGTCTATGGGGTCACACAGAGTCGGACACGACTGAAGTGACTTAGCAGCAGCAGCAGGAGGAGCCTGGTAGGCTACAGTCCATGGGGTTGCAAAGAGTTCTTCTGTGTATTCTTGCCACCTCTTCTTAATATCTTCTGCTTCTATTAGGTCCATACAATTTCTGTCCTCTCTTGTGCTTGTCTTTGCATGAAAATTTCCCTTGGTATCTCTAATTTTCTTGAGGAGATCTCTAGTCTTTCCCATCCTATTGTTTTCCTCTGTTTCTTTGCATTGATAACTGAAGAAGGCTTTCTTATCTCTCCTTGCTATTCTTTAGAACTCTGCATTCAAATGAATATACCTTTCCTTTTCTCTTTTGCCTTTTGCTTCTCTTCTTTTCATAGGTATTTGTAAGGCCTCCTCAGACAACCATTTTATTTTTTTGCATTTTTTTTTCTTGGGGATGGTCTTGATCCCTGCCTCCTATACAATGTTATGAACCTCTGTCCATAGTTCTTCAGGCACTCTATCAGATCTGATCCCTTGAATCTGTTTGTCACTTCCACTGTACAATCATAAAGGATTTGAATTAGGTCATTCCTGAATGATCCAGTGGTTTTACCTAAAATTCCCTAGAATTCAAGTCTGAATTTGGCAATAAGGAGTTCATGATCTGAGCCACAGTCAGCTCCTGGTTTTGTTTTTGCTGACTGTATACACCTTCTCCATCGTGGCTGCAAAGAATATAATCAATTTGATTTCAGTGTTGATCATCTGGTGATGTCCATGTAAAGAGTCTTCTCCTGTGTTGTTGGAATTCAGCTCAGTTCAGTTCAGTTCAGTTCAGTCACTCACTCGTGTCCAACTCTTTGCAACCCCATGAACCACAGTACGCCAGGCCTCCCTGTCCATCACCAATTCCTGGAGTCCACCTAAACCCATGTTCATTGAGTTGGTGATGCCATCCAACTATCTCATCCTCTGTCATCCCCTTTTCCTATTGCCCTTAATCTTTCTCAGCACCAGGGTCTTTTCCAATGAGTCAGCTCTTCGTATCATATGGCCAAAGTATTGGAGTTTCAGCTTCAACATCAGTCCTTTCAGTGAACACCCAGGACTGATCTCCTTTAGGATATACTGGTTGGATCTCCTTGCAGTCAAGGGACTCTCAAGAGTCTTCTCTAACACCACACTTCAAAAGCATCAATTATTTGACCCTCGGCTTTCTTTATAGTCCGACTCTCACATCCATACATGACTACTGGAAAAACCATAGCCTTGACTAGATGGACTTTTGTTGACAAAGTAATGTCTCTGCTTTTCAATATGCTATCTAGGTTGGTCATAACTTTTCTTCCAAGGAGTAAGCATCTTTTAATTTCATGGCTGCAGTCACCATCTGCAGTGATTTTGGAGCCCAGAAAAATAAAGTCAGACACTGTTTCCACTGTTTCCCCATCTATTTGCCATGAAATGATGGGACCAGATGCCATGATCTTGTTGGAATAGACATATAAAACTTAATTAGAACACAGTATGTTCTTTATTCACTCTATGTTGAATAAAAACCAAAAGCAGGAGAATAACTCATTTACATGGGAGCTAGGGAAAACACTGCATAGGAAGTGACACTGAGCTGAGACACTAAGTCTTGGAATATATGTCTGTTGCTGAGTAGTGGAGAAGGATCAAAAGACATTTCAAACAGAAGAAAACGAATGTACAAAAAGCATGGAGCTGATGAAGCAAATGTTCCACAGAGCAAGGAGCAAATAGTTTAGTGTGGCTAGAGCAGAGCATACTTGGGAAATAAATCAAGAAGTACAGATTAATTAATTCACTTTCTAAGACTCTTTTCCTCTGCCCATCAGTCTTCTCTTTATCCTATAGGAAGCTACTGAAGACTTCACTTGCTGAGAAAATAACTTAGGAGGATAAAGATATTTTGAGGGTTCAGGCCTAAGGGCCTCTTTTTTTATTGTGAGCAGCAGTGATGAAGAAGTACATGGAGGTAGAGAGAGTTTTCAGGGCCCAATAGAGAGAGTTTTCAGGGCCCAACAAGCAACTTGTTTGTAAACTTCCCTCGTGGCTCAGGCGGTAAGGAGCCTGCCTGTAATGTGGGAGACCTAGGTTCGATCTCTGGGTTGGGAAGATCCCCAGGAGAAGGAAATGGCAACCCACTCCAGTATTCTTGCCTGGAAAATCCCATGGATGGAGGAGCCTTGTGGGCTATAATCCATAGGTTCGCAGAGTCAGATATAACTGAGAGACTTCACTTTCTTTCATGTAAACTTCTCTAGATATAAACAATTATGAGAACCAGAACTGTGCATCACTTACAACTACCACCAAGAGATGAAGAAAGCAGTAGCTTTAAAATTTTAGAAAATGAATTTTTACATGCAGTTTATTTATTTGAAAACAGAGATGCACATACAATTTTGAACAATAAAGTTTTACAACTTTCTAAGGTAAAGCACATTTGAGTTTTTGCCCCAGTTAGTATTACAGAAATGCACAAATATTATGAGATGTTAAGTGAGCCTGGTGTTATTGTATCAACCTCTTAGAAAGTTGAATTCATGAAGTCACAGAGCCTTGGGTTTCAGTCTAGCTCTATTCCTTATTAACTATACAATCTTGGGCAAGTTGTTCAAGCTTGAGCCTCAGTTTCTTTACCTGAGAAAACCAACACAAAAACAACATCCTTCAGCACTGTAAGAATTAAAAGACCTAATCAGCCTAAACACACCTTGCACAGTGTCTGATATATAACAGATCCTCTGTCAATGTGGATGTCTTTAAGCCTCCTTATAAACATAATTGTTGAAGCCACCTGAACACCACCAAATAGTTATAGAAACTCATCAGAAGTCTTGACCACCCATTTACTTGTTAAACTATGCAATTATATAATGTAAAAAATATATATAATATATGGTTTTCTCAAGGGTTCACTTAAAATATTTAAATACTAAATCAAATTGAAGATAAAATACTGAAATCTTTTAAAAGGGTATCTGTATGTCATATGATAAATGATGAATCTCTTTAAATGTCTTACATACTTCCTTGAATAGTATTATCTTATGACCTTCACTTTTGTACAGCAATAAAAGTACCTTGAGCCTGACAAGATTTATTGTTTCCAACTAGTATCTCCTGCTTTGGGTGTGAATTTCATTTTCATTAACACTGTACAATTTAAGACCTTTAATTCATAACCTTTGCAAACCTGAAACACCTCAGACGCCAAACAATCTAAAATAAATCAATATATAATGTTATTTAAAGAAGAAAGGAAAAATAATAAAGTGATACATTTTTGCTCATATCACTAGGTCTGCTTGAATATGACAACCTCCTTCCTTTTCACTTGATAAATGTCTTGGGAATGCTTTGCTGCTTGCCTGATATGGCACTGAAATTATTTCAGGACATGTTCTAATGACTCATGGAAGAGGCTAAGAGTAAACCATTCTATTACTGCCTGGTCCTTCCAGAGAAACCTAGAGATATCTTTTTGTTGTTGATGTTAAATTAATTTCTTTATTTTAATTGGAGGTTGATTACTTTACAATATCGTGGTGGTTTTCACCACACATTGACATGAATCAACCACAGGTGTACATGTGTCCCCACATCCTGAACAACCATCCCCTCAACTCCCTCCCCACCCCATCCCTCTGGTTTGCATCATATCTTGATGGCAATAAGACAATGGCAGTGCTAACTGAAAAGGAGGCTTAAGTTATTATTGACAGTCCAACCTGACTCCAATTTGACAAGTGGAGTGAAAGTCGCTCAGTTGTATCCAACTCTTTGAGACTCCATGGACTATACAGTCCGTGAAATTCTCCAGGCCAAAATGCTGGAATGGGTAGCTTTTCCCTTCTCCAGGGGATCTTCCCAACCCAGGGATCGAACCCAGGTCTCCTGCATTGCAGGTGGATTCTTTACCAGTTGAGCCACAAAGGAAGCCCAGTTCAACAAGGGGGTGTATAGAGATTCAGTGTATCTTATGAAAATGTATTTTAGAAGCACATGCATGCATGCTAAGTCTAAGTTGCTTCAGTCATGTCTTTGTGACCCTATGGATGTCTCCTCTGTCCATCAGGATTCACCAGGCAAGAATACAGGAGTGGGTTGCCATTTCCTTATCCAAGGGATCTTTCTGACCCAGAGGTCAGACCTGCTTCAGAAACACACTCAAATATATTTTGTTGAGAAGTTGCTAAGTCATGCCTGACTCTTTGCAATCCCATGAACTGAGTCATGCTAGGCTTCCCTGTTGTTCACTATCTCGTAGAGTATGCTTAAACGCATGTCCATTGAGTCAGTGATGTAATCCAACCATCTCATCCTCTTTTGCCCTCTTCTCCTCCTGCACTCTATCTTTCCCAGCATCATGGTCTTTTTCAATCAGTCAGCTCTTCACATCAGGTAGCCAAAGTATTGGAGCTTCAGCTTCAGCATCAGTCTTTCCAATGAATATTCAGGGTTGATTTCCTTTAGGACTGACTGCTATCCAAAAGACTCTCAAGAGTCTCCAGCACCACAATTTGAAAGCATCAAATTCTTCAGCACTCAGCCTTCTCTTATGGTCCAACTCCCACATCTGTATATATGACTACTGGAAAAACCATAGCTTTGACTAGACAGACCTTTGTCCACAAGTGATATCTCTGCTTTTTAATACGTTATCTAGTTTTGTCATAGCTTTTCTTCCAAGGAGTGTCTTTTAACATTCTGCCATTATGTTTAGTGGTTTCTATTGTCAGTAACACTTTGAATAAAACGATTACAATTTTATCAGTAAATTTCCTAGTTCAGTTCAGTTCAGTTCAGTTGCTCAGTCGTGTCCAACTCTTTGCGACCCCATGAATTGCAGCATGCCAGTCCTCCCTGTCCATCACCAACTCCCGGAGTTTTCACTTAAACTCAAATCCATCAAATTGGTAATGCCATCCAGCCATCTCATCCTCTGTCGTCCCCTTCTCCACCTGCCAATCCCTCCCAGCATCAGGGTCTTTTCCAATGAGTCAACTCTTCGCATGAGGTGGCCAAAGTACTGGAGTTTCAGCTTTAGCATCATTCCTTCCAAAGAAATCCCAGGGTTGATCTCTTTTAGAATGGACTGGTTGGATCTCCTTGCAGTCCAAGGGACTCTCAAGAGTCTTCTCCAACACCACAGTTCAAAAGCATCAATTCTTCGGCACTCAGCTTT
>SJYX01009698.1:32733-101270 GCA_006410675.1 Oreotragus oreotragus | reverse complement strand
CTAGACGGACCTTTGTTGGCAAAGTAATGCCTCTGCTTTTGAATATGCTGTCTAGATTGGTCATAACTTTCCTTCCCAGGAGTAAGCGTCTTTTAATTTCATGGCTGCAATTTCCTAGTAGTCAAATATAATTCAAACCTTATTTTAAATTATATTTATAATTATTTACTTTCTTTATTTATGTGTGCAATGAAGTTACAAGGTACTGGTAACTACTCCTTTGAGAAGAATACTTGGAAGGGGCTACTTTGCAATGTTTAAAAATTCATCACATATATAACAATTTTTATATCTTCATTTTAAATGAGAATGTAAGCAACATGAGAACAACAGAGCCCAACAGAATGTAGGTGTTTAATAAATATTTGCTGAATGATAACAGAATCAATCTGTTCTCTAACAGAGCCTAAAAATGGTCCTTGCCATGGAAACCAGGCTCAAACTCAGTCTGAGCCCTTTGCCAAAAATCCAAAATTACATGGCACATGGAATGCCACCTTACATAGTGAGTTCTTGGTAGTCTTCCTAAGGCTTAGGGCCTACTTCAAAAATGTCTCGTTTGTTGACACTATATCTTCATACATTAACTGAGAAAAATTTGTAATTTATATGAAAATATACTTTTTATGAGATTTCTGCTAACTTAACAATGTTACCACTCAGAAAATATGCTGTTCACAGATTACAGCAACTGCGTATAAACTGAGAGATTTTCATTCTGTTTCTTATCAATAAAAGAGTTGTAAAGGTTATCTCTCTCTTTGCAGTTAAAGATACATGAAGGGAAATGAGATACGTACCAGAAACAAAAAGATTTGGTTTGAAAAAGTTAAGAGAAAGGCTTTGACCTTGTCTTTTCTAGTGCCCATGATTGTTAATAGTGACTTAAAGAGTTGCCCAGGCATGATGCTGACATTTATGGTATTTTATCTTCCATACCAATCCACTAAGAACTCTTCTGCTTTCATTAATATAATTTCATCAGAGATTCCTGGAATCTAAGCACTTATTCCTTTCAGAACTTCCCAAAATCCATGACACCAAGTTCAAATGCTCCCATTTTGAAGCCTAACATTTTTAACTGGTTTACAGTAACATATCACTTACCAACACCATTGCAAATTGAATTACCATTTATTTAATTAGTAACAGTGTGTGGGGGGTCAAACACCTTTTATTCACAAATTTTGTCCCATTTTCACCCCCAAACAAGAATGCTAAAGGGAAGAGAAAAACAAGAGACTGCGTGTAGAAGAATCTGGGTCAAAGTTCCATCACCAACTTCTGTGGCCACCAGTAATCACCAAGATTCACTGAAAGACAAGGACTTAGGAAGGTTTGAAAAAGTGTCAGCAGAAGAAGAGCCTGCATCTTCTAATATTTATTTGCATTGCTAACATTGTTCACATTCAGACCAAAAGATAGCTTTGGAGATTCATTATTTTAAGAAGTGGAAATATTGAGGCTACTCAACTATAGTGAAATTTTCCTTCAAACTTCAGGTTCAAAACTAAAGAGAAGAGACAGCAGGTAGCTGCCGATACACTCCTACTCCTGGCATTATTCGCTTGGTTTGGAAATGTGTTGTGAGAACAAAAAGAGTAATAAATTTTATAGAGGCTAAGAAAAAATGTATATATTTATATTTGTGCTCTGCTGTGCTTAGTCTCTTTGCAACCCCATTTAAAGAGTATCAAAGAGTATCAAATTTAAGTGCATCCACATAAGGTAAGGGCTGACTTCTCTGGTGACTCAGACAGTAAAGAATCCATCTGCAATGCAGGAGACCCAGATTTGATCCCTGAGTTGGAAAGACTCTCTGGAGGAGGAAATGGCATCCCGCTGCAGTGGGCTACATTCTACAGGATCACAGAAAGTTGTACATAACTGAGCAACTGACACTCCCACTTTTACATAATATAAAACTTGAGTTCCAATTATGTAGCAGACAAACTTTCAAAAAAACTATGTCCAAACTATGATTATTTCACAACTTTCTAAAAGATAATGATATAAGAAATATTTCATAGTGTGCCTGCGAGGATTTATGAAACATTTTTTAGTTGAGAAGCAGAAGAGGGACTCTTATTCTCAAAATGTTTCTGAGATCTTTGATCCTCTAACACTTTAATCAGAATAACCCAGTAAAGAACATTTATTAAGTACTATCACGTTTGAACATCCAAATGCCTCTAAAATCTTCACTATATTAAGCTCACTCAGAAATAATTGAATTGGTACAGCATCACATTTAAGATATCTTAAAAGATTTTAAAGACAAAATTCTGATTGGCTCATACTATACAAAGGTATAGAGGTTAGAAATTTTTTTAAAAATTAAGTCACTTTGCACTAGCATTAGCCATACAGCTAATGATTCTCAACTACTTTGTAGTTCCAGTTCCAATATCTTAGTATGGAGCACAAAATCCTTAGAAACAGGAACTCCACTTATTTTATCACTTACCATTTCCACTCTGTGACAAAGGACACCTCTAAGTCTTGCCCTAAATATTTCTATTTCCCTGTCCAGAAAATACCTACTTGAGCTTGAAGGTTCTATGAAGATCTCTGTCTACATTCCAGGAAAAGTTAGTATCTTTTTTCTCTCCCACATTACTTCATACATACGCAGTCCAAATGCTTTCAGTTCAGTTCAGGTGCTCAGTCGTGTCCAACTCTTTGCAACCCCGTGGACTGCAGCATGCCAGGCTGCCCTGTCCATCATCAATTCCTGGCGCTTACTCAAACTCATGTCCGTTGCATTGGTGATGCCGTCCAACTATCTCATCCTCTGTCATCCCCCTTTCCTCCCGCTTTCAATCTTTCCCAGCATCAGGGTCTTTTCCAAAGAGTCAGTTCTTACATCAGGTGGCCAAAGTATTGGAGATTCAGCTTCAGCATAAGTCTTTCCAATGAATATCCAGAGTTGACTTTCTTTAGGATTGACTGGTTGGATGTCCTTGCAGTCAAAGGAATCTCAAGAGTTTTCTTCAACACCACAGTTCAAAAGGATCGTTTCTTCGGTGCTCAGCTTTCTTTATAGTACAACAATCACATCCATACGTGACTACTGGAAAAACCATAGCTTTGACTAGATGGACCTTTGTTGGCAAATATGTCTGCTTTTTAATATGCTGCCTAGGTTGGGCATGGCTTTTTTTTCCCCAAGGAGCAGGTGTCTTAATTTCATAGCTGCAGTCACCATCTGCAGTGATTAAGAAGTCCCCCAAAATAAANTATCTTAGTATGGAGCACAAAATCCTTAGAAACAGGAACTCCACTTATTTTATCACTTACCATTTCCACTCTGTGACAAAGGACACCTCTAAGTCTTGCCCTAAATATTTCTATTTCCCTGTCCAGAAAATACCTACTTGAGCTTGAAGGTTCTATGAAGATCTCTGTCTACATTCCAGGAAAAGTTAGTATCTTTTTTCTCTCCCACATTACTTCATACATACGCAGTCCAAATGCTTTCAGTTCAGTTCAGGTGCTCAGTCGTGTCCAACTCTTTGCAACCCCGTGGACTGCAGCATGCCAGGCTGCCCTGTCCATCATCAATTCCTGGCGCTTACTCAAACTCATGTCCGTTGCATTGGTGATGCCGTCCAACTATCTCATCCTCTGTCATCCCCCTTTCCTCCCGCTTTCAATCTTTCCCAGCATCAGGGTCTTTTCCAAAGAGTCAGTTCTTACATCAGGTGGCCAAAGTATTGGAGATTCAGCTTCAGCATAAGTCTTTCCAATGAATATCCAGAGTTGACTTTCTTTAGGATTGACTGGTTGGATGTCCTTGCAGTCAAAGGAATCTCAAGAGTTTTCTTCAACACCACAGTTCAAAAGGATCGTTTCTTCGGTGCTCAGCTTTCTTTATAGTACAACAATCACATCCATACGTGACTACTGGAAAAACCATAGCTTTGACTAGATGGACCTTTGTTGGCAAATATGTCTGCTTTTTAATATGCTGCCTAGGTTGGGCATGGCTTTTTTTTCCCCAAGGAGCAGGTGTCTTAATTTCATAGCTGCAGTCACCATCTGCAGTGATTAAGAAGTCCCCCAAAATAAACTCTGTCACTGTTTCCACTGTTTCCCCATCTATTTGCCACAAGGTGATGGAACCAGATGTCATGATCTTTGTTTTTTGAAAGCTGAGTTCTAAGCCAACTTTTTCATTCTCCTCTTTCACTTTCATCAAGAGGCTCTTTAGTTCTTCTTTGCTTTTGCCATAAGTGTGGCTGATCATCTGCATATCTGAAGTTATTGATATTTCTCTTGGCAATTTTGATTCCAGCTTGTGCTTCATCCAGCCTGGCATTTAGTATGATGTACTCTGGATATAAGTTAAATAAGCAGGGTGACAATATACAGCCTTGATGTACTCTCTTCCCAATTTGGAACCAGTCTGTTGCTCCATGTCCGGTTCTAACTGTTGCTTCTTGACCTGCATACAGATTTCTGAGGAGGGAGGTCAGGTGGTCCGGTATTACCATCTCTAGAAGAATTTTCCAGTTTGTTATGATCTACATAGTCAAAGACTTTGGCGTAATCAATAAAGCAGAAGTAGATGATTTTTTGGTATTCTTTTCCTTTTTTGATGACCCAGTGTATGTTGGCAATTTGATCTCTGGTTCCTCTGCCTTTTCTAAATCTAGCTTGAACATCTGGAATTTCACGGTTCATATACTTTTGAAGCCTGGGCTGGAGAATTTTGAGCATTATTTTGTTAGCATGTGAGCTGAGTACAATTGTACCATAGTTTGAGCATTCTTTGGCATTGCCTTTCTTTGGAATTGGAATGAAAGCTGACCTTTTTCAGTCCTGTGGCCACTGCTTCCTTTTCCAGATTTCCTGGTATATTGAGTGCAGCACTTTCACAGCATCATTTTTAAGGATTTGAAATAGCTCAACTGGAATTCCATCACTTCCACTAGCTTTCTTCATAGTGATGTTTCCTAAAGCCAAGTGCTTTAGTAGTTTGTTTATATAGCTGTCTCTCCTAATACATCCAAAGATGCTTCCAGAGAGGGCACCATTTTATGTTCAGTTTTTGTGTCTTCTGCACTTGGATCAGTACCTAGCACTCAACATTTCAATAACTTGGTAAATTAAATCACTGAGTGAGCACCAACAGACAACACTATACTATTGAAAAAAGCACATGAAAATATTTTAATGTGTTTTAAGATGATGAACAAACACAAATTATCTGGGGAAGAATTAATTTACAGATGCATTTCTGAATTTTCCTTATCCATATGTTCAGGCTCTACACCCAAGATGCTGACCAGTGTAGATTGTGTGTTAGTCACTCAGTCGTGTCAGACTCTTTGTGACCCCATGGACTGTAGTCATCCAGGCTCCTCTGTCCATGGAATTTTCAGGCAAGAATACTACAGTGGGCTGCCATTCCCTTATCCACAGGATCTTCCCAGCCCAGGGATAGAACCCTCAATATAGATTGCATGCCCAAAATCCCTTTCTTTCTGGCTTACAGCCAGGTTTAGTCAGTGGAAACCCTTGACTCAGACTAAAAAGAGAGAGAAGATAAAGGTCAGAGTATTTATTCCCTGACTCCTAGTCTCCAAGGCCACTTTGGGCAGCCCTGTCTAAATATTTACCTTTTTCTACTAACTTCTCTCTCCTTTTCCCCTGCAGCGTAGAGGTGGGACTCAGTGAGCAGGGTCTCTCTTCCTCATCACTGCTGACATTTTAAGGATCATATTTCCATGTCATGAGTAGCTTCCCTGTGCTCTATATGATATTTAGCAACATTCCTGGCCTCTATCCAGTAGATATAAATAATCTTTTTAGAGCAATCTACAATTTATAGATTACTTTCACTTATTTAATCTCACTTGAGCTGTATGTCTATAAACAGACCTTATTAGAACACTTATCTTTACAGATGAGGAAATGAAACTCATAGTAACTAAAAAACACATACTGGGAAAAATCCTATGGAGTGTAATAATAGGTACAAAATATTTTTATATCAAAGTCATAATTTCATTTCATTCTATAAATATATATTGACCATATTTCCTTATATTATCATTTGCCTAAATTACAGTTTCATCACCAGGGCCATTGAGTTTCCTATGAAATGCAAAGGTCATGATGGAATTCTCTGGATGTTATATTAAATGCGAGTGATATAGTTAGTCATCTATTAATATTTCTAACCCTTAGAAGAAAAATGTTGCAAGTATGTTGTATTGAGAATTGAAATCCTCTTCAAAAATAATATATACTGAACCCCTTCTACAAAAATGCCCACCAGAATTACAATAGAAAAATAGAGTAATTCCAGGCATGCTTATGTATTTGATCATTTTACATTAAAGCAAGAAAAATGTTTAATGCATTTCAGATTTCTAGGGACTGCTTCTATCATTCCACTTCACTTATAGAAAACCCAGTCCTACTGAAACTTGCTCATTCAGCCAAAGAGATACAAACTGCTACCAGACTTTAAGGAACCGAGAGATGTCAGCATATATGTGTCCTGCAAAGTTCAGAAATCAAAGAGGCCGCAGATAATGTCTCCACTAGGATCTCAGGGAACATTAATTGATGAGAATTGATGAAACTGCATCTTTTCTCCAGGGTCTACATTTATTTTTTCTTTCCCAGGGGGACATTATTTTGGTTCCATAGTCTCCAATGGAAATACATATGAGACTAAACTGAATGCATATCAGTAAACTATGAATGAATGGCCTTTTCTAAACCAAAGCATAACTTTTCCTCTTTTGATAACTACTAGTCCAATCATAGTATGGGCTTCAGCAATCAAACAAATCATAAGCCACAGCAGTTAGAGAGAGAAGAATTATGTCTAGTGCCAGATATAATTACCTTTTATTGCCCTCAAGATAGCCCTGATATCATGTTATTCCTCTAGCTGCATCACTGTTAGGCCAAGTCCTAAAGAGTAAAGACACTACCCTTTGTTGAGTTTCTGTTATGTCCCAGGATCTGTGCTCCATTATCCCACTAACCTTCATAATACCCCTACTTGGCACACAATGTTATTCTCAAATTACAGATGAGAATATTGAAGACTCAATGAGAAATCAAATTTATCCTGTTTCAAAGCTAATCTCACCTCATTACTGCCTCTTGTTGATCAAGTCAGTCAGACCCTATCTAACAAGAATCACAGTATTTTACTTAATTAGTACTTAATTCGTAAGTTCAATAAATAGTGTGAAAAGTTGCTGCAGTCAGAAATGGTTATTAAAGAGTGAATCACTAAATCATATTACATCTCAAAACATTTGACAGCTTTATACATAAAATTTATCTTACAGAAAAAATCACTGTAGCTTTTTCTATCCTTAAGCTTTTTCAAATACAAAAAAAATTCTTTGGAGGGAAAAGTAAGACACAGAAATAATAATAAAATAATTATTTGGTTATTTCATGGGGAAAAGGCAGACTGGAGACTGCCCAAATAATATTTTGTGGTTTATAAACTGTGTTTATCAAGTTTTTAGACTGTTTGGCTATCAGAACTACAGTGAACAGAATGATTCCCCCCCAAGATGTCCACATCCTAATCCCAGGAATTTATGAATATGTTACCCTACATAGCACAAGGAATTAAAAATGCAGATGGAATTAGTTTCTAATCAATTGATCATAAAATAAGAATATTTTTCTGTATCATCCAAGTGGGTCTAATGTAACCACAATGTCCTTAAATGACTAAGAGAGAAACAGAAGACAGCCAGGGTGATATTTGAAAAAAACTCTTTACCAGCCATTGCTGGCTTTGAAGATGGACGAGAGTCAAGAGACAAAGATGCAGGCAGCTTTCAGAAACTGGAAAATTAAAAAAATTGAAAAACAAAATGAAAAGAAAAAAGAATGAAGGAAAAATAAAGAAAATTCTCTTACATTTGCTAGACTTAGTTAAAATAACCATTGGTAGCTGGAATGTTTTAGCATTAAGTTAATTTCTAATTCCTACATACAGGTGCTAGTGATATTAACATATCAAACCACTAACATTCACCAGTGTAAATATACTTTCAATAGACTATCCCAACCTAAGGATAAGCTTAAGCTGTTGCCCTGAGAGAATTACACAGAGATTCTGCAAATTCTGTAGAAAGTGAATGGGGTGGATTTCAGGAATAGTTATTGAAAATAAGGCCTCAGGAGACTTGAAAAGTTGGCAACACAAAAACAAGGAAAAAGAGATGCCAAAATATGAAGGGGAAGATTGTAGCCAAGGCTCTTTACACAGTGAAGCCCATTCCAGAACATCTAGCCCTCTGCTCTCTTTTCATGTTGCAGGCCTTATACCTGGCATGGTGCAGTCCATGAGGTCGCAAAGAATCAGAAACAACTGAGTGACTGAACAAGAACAATTTCCAGAAAATCAATTCAGTTGTTCTTCCAAAAAGTAACATTTTCCGTCTTTTTTTTTTTTTTTACCATAAGCCTTGACAAGAGCATTTAAAATATGTGATCTTTCTGCATGCTGCTTCTTTTTAATATTTTTCAAAAATAATACAAATAGAATTCCTAATTTAAAAAATTATTGTGACTGAACAAGAACAATTTCCAGAAAATCAATTCAGTTGTTCTTCCAAAAAGTAACATTTTCCGTCTTTTTTTTTTTTTTTACCATAAGCCTTGACAAGAGCATTTAAAATATGTGATCTTTCTGCATGCTGCTTCTTTTTAATATTTTTCAAAAATAATACAAATAGAATTCATAATTTAAAAAATTATCATCTAAATTCAAGTTATTAGCTTCTGTTATCTCTGGGGGATGAGAGACTTCCAGACCAAAATTTACCCAAGAACCAATACAAAATTGTAAAGTAATCAGCCTCCAATGAAAATAAATAAATTTAAATTAAAAAAAAATTACCCCAGAATTTAAAATATAATGTTATCTTATATCTACATTACTTTGCTAGCATGTGACATGAGTGCAATTGTGCTATAATTTGAACATTCTTTGGCATTGCCTTTCTTTGGGATTGGAATGAAAACTGACCTTTTCCAGTCCTGTTGACCTGCCTCCTCAGAAATCTGTATGTAGGTCAAAAAGCAACAATTAGAACTGGACATGGAACAACAGTCTGGTTTCAAATCGGGAAAGGAGTACGTCAAGGCTGTATATTGTCACTCTGCTTATTTAACTTATATGCAGAGCACAACATGTGAAATGCCAGGTTGGATGAAGCACAAGCTGGAACCAAGATTGCCAGGAGAAATATCAATAACCTCAGATACACACATGATACCACCCTTGTGGCAGAAAGTGAAGAACTAAATAGCTTCTTTATAAAAGTGAAAAAAGAGAGTGAAAGCATTCGCTTAAAACTCAACATTCAGAAAACTAAGATGGCATGTGGTCCCATCATTTCATGGCAAATAGATGGGGAAACAATGGAAACAATGAGAGACTTTATTTTGGGGGGCTCCAAAATCACTGCAGATGGTGACTGCAGCCATGAAATGAAAAGTTGCTTGTTGCTTGGAAGAAAAGCTATGAGCAATCTAAATAGCATATCAAAAAGCAGAGACATTACTTTGCCAACAAAGACCCATCTAGTCAAGTCTGGTTTTTCCAATAGTCATGTCTAGATGTGAGAGTCGGACTATAAAGAAAGCTGAGCACTAAAGAGTTGATGCTTTTAAACTGTGGTGTTGGAGAAGACTCTTGAGAGTCCCTTGGACTGCGAGGAGATCCAACCTGTCTATACTAAAGGAAATCAGTCCTGAATATTCAGGACTGATGCTGAAGCTGAAACTCCAATACTTTTCTGATAGTCATGTCTAGATGTGAGAGTCGGACTATAAAGAAAGCTGAGCACTAAAGAGTTGATGCTTTTAAACTGTGGTGTTGGAGAAGACTCTTGAGAGTCCCTTGGACTGCGAGGAGATCCAACCTGTCTATACTAAAGGAAATCAGTCCTGAATATTCAGGACTGATGCTGAAGCTGAAACTCCAATACTCTGGCCTCCTGATGCTAATAACTGACTCACTGGAAAAGACCCTGATGCTGGGAAAGATTGAAGGCGGGAGGAAAATGGGATGACAGAGGGTGAGATGGTTGGATGGCATCATTGATGTGATGGACATGAATTTGAGTAGGCTCCATGAATTGGTGATGGACTGGGAAGCCTGTCGTGCTGCAGTCCATGGGGTTGCAAAGAACTGGACATGACTGAGCAACTGAACTGACTGAATATACATACATATGCTTAGTCGCTAAGTTGTGTTCAACTCTTTGCAACCCTTTGGTCTGTAGCCTGCCAAGGACAGGCTCCTCTGTCCATGGGATTTCCCAGGCAAGAACACTGGACTGGGTTGCCATTTCCTTCTTCAGGGGATCTTCTGGACCCGGGATCAAACCCGTGTCTCCTATGTATACATACATATATGAGTCTTTCCTCATTGCTCAGTCAGTAAATCAACTGCCTGCAATGCAAGATACCTGGGTTCGATTATATATATATATATATAACTAAGAAATTACACCCTGAGTGGCATTGGCACTAAATAAGGAATATCTTACTCCTTTCTGCCACCTGGACAAAAAACTAAAGATCTATTGTGAAGTGATCCCTTTAAGAGATCAAGGGACCAAGTATGACAGGAGAACGATCGATTAGGATCGTTTTATCTCCAAATGTTTTCCTCTGTATTCTGGATAATGCCTTATATAAATCCCTTTGTTAGAAAGCTTCACATCAGGGCTTTTTGTTCTTCCAGAATCCTCCATGAATAGAAATATAACTTGGAGAGCCGATATTTTAAAAGCTCTCATCAACCAGTCACTTAAGTAGGATTATCTGGAAGCCAGTTGATAACAAGTACTAGTGTTAATAGAACCCAGGAAAGGTGCTTGGCTAAAAAAGAGAACACTAGTAGAAATGAAAAGCATCTAAATTAATTAGAAATTTAAGAAAAAAATCATTAAGGTTTTTCTTAAGATTTCCCAGGCTATAACTCTTTCGATAATCAAGGCAAAAATAAATACAAGGTATGAAAATACAAGATTACACGGCTGTTTTTAGAAAAACACAATTTATGATTCAGATGAATTGTTCTATTTTTCAAAGAAGTTGCCTCAAGAGGGTGTAAACATTCCAGTAATGTTGATTAAAAGCATCTATAGGACTCCTCTCTTGGAAATCACTTTTCAGCATGTGTCTTTCTTTTTCAGTCTCTTCAATGAGAATAATAGTTCCCACTTAAAGGTAGTCTGATATGAGAATTCAGAGCAAACAGTTACAGTGAGCAAGTTTAGTTTTTGTTCAACGTGACAGATAATAACAAAGCAATGAGGTTAACTGAATTGCTCATGCTGCTCCTGCTAAGTCACTTCAGTCGTGTCCGACTCTGTGTGACCCCATAGACGGCAGCCCACCAGGCTCCCCCATCCCTGGGATTCTCCAGGCAAGAATACTGGAGTGGGTTGCCATTTCCTTCTCCAATGCATTAAAGAGAAAAGTGAAAGTGAAGTTGCTCAGTCTGTCCGACTGTTAGCGACCCCATGGACTGCAGCCCACCAGGCTACTCCATCCATGGGATTTTCCAGGCAAGAATACTGGGGTGGGGTGCCATTGCCTTCCCCGGAATTGCTCATGAGCTGGTTCTAATTTTAACAATCAAAGAAAAAATCCATTAGAAATGCATAAATAGCAAACACCTGTTGAAATGTAAAGGAGGATGAGGTTCCAATTCAGCTCTCATGAGAACAGTTAATGCCTATGTACAACAATGCAAGATTGATGCAGAAGAAAGAAATTAAAGCCATATTATAAATTGTGTGAGGTCATTAACTAGTCCAACCTTCCTAAGAATCAGTTAAGTCCTTCCCAAAATACCTATAACTCCCATGATAGCCATTACTATACTATATTAAAATGATATCTTTACAAGACTGTCTTTCATGAGACTGTGACCTCCTGTTTTATACGCCTACTACCATGAGACATCAATAATTGGGGGTTAGATAGATGAATAAACAACACTCATTTGGACAGGTAACTTCTGGCAATCTTACTTAACATCCCTCCTCAATTAGGATGATGGAGACACATCTTAGGCAAACTTCGAGATCTACCTTTATTCTTATACTATTTTTTAGTTATGTGATCGAGTAATATTGGAAACTTGCTGTTAAAAGAGAAAACCCCAAATTTGATAGTCCTTCATAGCTTTCTTAATGCAGCTGGGATCCTGAAAACTTCAAAAACTTTCGGTGTTTAAAATATTCTTATAACTTGGCTGCTTGGTACCTACTGACATCTGACTTTCTCTGAGACAGTGAGAAAACTCAGCCTGCTTGGTGGGAAAAATGAAGCTAGAGCAAGTGTAAAAGCTTACAGAATGCCACAGGGGAAGAAAAAGAACAGCACCTCAGACTATCACAAACTGTCTCTGCTGCGGAGGATGCTGTAGGGCTGAGAAACACAGATTGCCTACAGTCTGATGTCCTGCAGAAGACTGCCAAGTGCAGAATGTCCACTTTGCTGAAGCCATTATTCCAGCAATCTTCCTCCACAACTTGAAATCTACTGAGAGAATTAATGATCATTTTTCTGAAAGCAGCTTTCAAAAATGCCACCATGCCCCCAAATTTCAATGCTTCCTAAACTGATTTATTTGGGAGGGGGTTGCAAAGATAAATGTATGACTGTGATAAAACTTAATGTCATTTGAGTTTGAGGGAGTATAGGGAGTATGGACATGCGTGTGTATGTGTGTGTGTGTGTGTGTGAGAGAGAGAGAGAGAGATAGTGTAGAAATAAGCATGAACATGGGAAGTAGAAGGTGCATAGGATTTTATGTTTTATTCTCCAACACTTTGCTTGGGGCTTGATAATTTTTTCAGACCTTTTCAACTATATGTTTGGGGGGGAATGTAGGTAATCATAAAAGTACAGAAAGATACAACTTCCTATCTGTATTCCCTTAGTTCTTTTATTTTTTACTAACTTTTGCCTTTGCTGAAAAAGTTCCTCCCCCATCCTTTTTTTTTTTCCTTCTTTTTCAATTATTCAGTAAAAAGGCCTAGCAAGTAACCAGCTTAAATGATAAAAAAAAAAAAAAAAGAAAGAAAAGAAAGAAGTCAAACACATTTGGGGCCTCTGAACAAAATCCTGCTTTTTTTTTTTTTTTGTAAATTGAGATTTTCCTCGCTGGTTCTGAAGCATATTTTTTTGCACCTTTCTTCAATAAGACATTTCTGTTTTTACTCCAAGTGACAAAAGAATACGTCTTCAGTTCTCCTCCACAGATGAGTGCTAGGAATAAAATGACAACATCTATTTTTGGTAACAAGTAATTCTTTATTTTTTAAAACTGACTCATAGGAAAATATTTAGCTTCAGCTTTGGCATCATTACTTCATTTTTGCCTATTCTCCCTCCATCCTCCTTGAAGATAGCTTGTTTACTATCATAGAAATGACATTCATCAATATCTAATGTTTCACTGTTTGATTTTTACAGTTTCTTATTTCCCATGGAGTTTTGAATACCTTGGGAAAATGAGATAAAGAAAAACCAAGTGATCTGTTCAACTTCAGAGATCAAGACCAAAATAAACCTTATAAAAGCTGCATCTGCCTCTCAGCCAGGATTGTACTCACTAATGCAGAGGCATATTATATGGGAAAGTCATGCTTTTAGATGTGAGCATCTGTCTGCATTTCAACATCTTTTTATATGAAATAGATTGTGATGAATAATTTCTTTCTGATACTATTAAATATCAAAACAAAATTCACAGCTCAAGTGGCAGTCCTCTTTTAGTCCTTACTGATGCTAAAGATCAAAAGAGCAGCATGCAGGTCATCTCTGAACACGAGATAAGTTGCACAAGGGTGTATGACACAGTTAATTAAAGGCTAGAAGCGTGGCTGGATTTCCTTTGTTTAGGCTTCATGCAAATTGCTCTCATTTTCTTCGCCTGGCACCTCTGTAGCCTGAAATGTAGAACTGAGCATTTCTGATGTAGAGAAATGTATACAGACATACAAAGTTTACAGAAATACTGTGTATGTATTGATTTTATATTCACAAGCCATGTCTGTCCTTCCTTCACAATAGGCATATGCTATCCCATTAACTATAATGTGACATGGTGGGGATATCAAGCACTTTAAGTCCCTCAAGGTTCATATTATCTAATGATGAGTAAACAATATGATAGATATTTGAAAGCATAAGCATATAGTTAAGTAAATTCTTCACTGAAGCACTTCTTGGGTGAAACAGAGCAGTTACACAATTGCAACTTACTTGCCATTAGGAATTTCTGCCCTGTGCTCTGAAAAAAATTGTTCTTGTTTCACAAAAGAACAATCAAAAAGTTCAACAATAATAGAGATGAATTCTCAAGAACACATAAGCATGCATTTTTATTACTTTCTTACTGTCAAAGGTAGGTATGCATACTATTATTTCTGGGGACTGAAAACAATTCCCTTCCCTAAGTGAATTAAAAAATAAGACACAAACTACAAGGTGTATCCAGGAAACATTTTGCTAGATTGACAACTACATAAAATACAGACTGAACTGTGGATTTCACCAGGTCCTTACAATTTGGTTATGCCGAACACACGCATTCTTTTCTTCTCTTTTCCTTTTTCTGAAAGTGCACCAATATTTACATTGAAGTTTACAGATTCATCACTAATTATCCATCTTCATACACTAAATTTGAATGGTCTTTCCGACTCAAATTGTTCCATCATCTACTTTGCTTATACTCTTATGATACACTAATGTTAAAATGTATGTATGATGTTCACATTTATAAGGCCAATGGCTGCGCTGTGCTGTGCTTAGTTGCTCAGTTGTGTCTGAATCTTTTTGACCCCATGGACTCTTCTGTCCTGCCATGCTCCTCTGTCCATGGGAATTCTCCAGGCAAGAATACTAGAGTGGGTTGCATGCGCTCTTCCTGGGGATCTTCACAACCCATGGATTGAACCTAAGTCTCCTGCATTGCAGGCGAAATCTTTACCAGCTGGGCTGCCAGGGAAGCCCAGGCCTATGACTAACACTGATTAATTTCCAGAGTTCTTTGGCTTTAAATAAGTTGTTTCCAAGTGGGAGTTCAACTTTTAACCACATGGTAAAGAAGTGATTTGCTGGGCTTTGTAAGAATTCATGTGAGTTCTGGCTGGGATTATTAATTGGGTTCTTTACCTGTTAATCATATTTTCTTCTTATTAGCAGGAAATAACAGCAAGGACAGCAATGCTTGTAATACTTATTGTTAAACAAACAAAATTATATGAATTATTAGATGGAGTATGAAAATAACAGCCTCAAAAATTTGATTCACTAATTCTGAAACTTAAAAACTTTAAATCTTATAAAATGTATACTAAGATCAATCACAAATGTATAGAGACATAGAGCTGAATCTAGAGTTATATTACAAAGATTTATATTTTGAGACATCTGCCTGTTGAATAAGCAACCTGTAATAAAGTATCATCAATACATTAGGAAGACACTGTCATAGCAGAAATGGATATATCATTATTGTCATAAAGAAGCAATTTCAGATGGGCTTCAATGATACCCCTCTGAATTTTAGGTGATTAAAAATGTCTCCAATTCTGTAAAGAAATTATCCTTCAATTAAAAAATAAATTTAAAATAAGAAAAGAAAAAATGTATCTCATAAAGAAACATATATGAAGTTAAAATTAGGAAACAGACTGATAAAATGTTTTAAGAGAAAAAAACTGAAAATGACATAGGTCATATTCTAATCAAATGCTTAATGATCAGCACTAGTTTAAAGAGAGGGCTTCCCCTGATGGCTCAGGGTTAAAGAATCTGACAGCCAAGCAGGAGACTTGTTCCATCCCTGGATCAGGAAGGTTCCTTGGAGAAGGAAATGGCTATCCACTCCAATATTCTTGCCTGGAAAACCCCATGTACAGAGGAGCCTGGCGGGCTACAGCCAACAGGGATCAAAAAGAGGCAGACATGACTAAGGGTCTAAAAAACAATAACAAACACAAAGTAGGTTTTTAATTCTTTCTAAATAAAATTTTATTCTCATATAAAAGTGTTTCCCGTCCTAATCAAATGGCAATTTACAAAAATTAATAAATTTGTTTTTCCTAGTTGTATTAATAACTTACAGAACAGACTATGTGTGAATAGTTAATGAAATGAAGAACATTAAAACAAAATAACAAAAAAGGGAAAATATATTTATGAGGTGTTCCTCAAAGAATAGAATGGGTAGAGAGAAAGTGGGAAATGTGGACTAGTCTAATATCTATCTTCCTATTTGTTGATTTAAACTTTAAGGTTTAAGGTAGTACTATTAAAAAAAAATTGGACTGAGTGACCCAATTTCAAGAACATAGTAAAAGATATTGAAATAGGAAGGTTGAAAGATTATTGAAGCCTCGGTGAATTCAATTTCATTCTCATAGAACTAGTTGGCTATAAAATAGATGTGTTCCCAGTACTTGGCATATGCACAGCGGTGGGCAGTGTGGCCTCTACAGCCACACTGTCTGCACTTGAACCTCAGCTCAGACACTTTGCAAATTGTGGGATGGTGAGCAAGTAACTCAGCTCCCTCTGTGTATCGCTTTCCTCATCTACAGAATGAAGACAATTACAGGTGTTCTTTGTAGGGCTATTGTACCTATTTAATGAGATAATATATGTAAAATATGTTGACCAGTGTGTAGAACACAGCATGTTGAATAAGTTTAGCTATCTTTTTTTTTCCCACTGTAATTGAATCTCCGTGGGGGAAGGGATGTTTGTCTATGTTTATTAGTGCCCTTTCTCCAGTGCCTAAAATAGTACTTGCATATAATCACCTAATTGGCATAAGATAAGTATTTTCTCTCTGTAATGTTAACTGTATTACTTTTCTATGTATAGGATATATTTATATGTATATATGCATATACATGGGCTTCCCAGGTGGCACTAGGGGTAAAGAACCTGCCTGCCAATGCAAGTAGATGTAAGAGACATAGGTTTGATCCCTGGGTAGGGAAGATGCCCTGGAGGGGGCAGGACAACCCACTCCAGTATTCTTGCCAGGAGAATCCCATGGACAGAGAAGCTGGGCAGGCTGCAGTCCATGGGGTCGCAAAGAGTAGGACATGACTGAAGTGACTTAGCATGCACATATTCATGCATATACATATCATACATACATGTACATACATGGTGAAGGTGAAGTCACTCAGTCGTGTCTGACTCTTTGCGACCCCGTGGACTGTAACCTACTAGGCTTCTCCGTCCATGGGATTCTCCAGGCAAGAATATTGGAGTGGGTTGCCATTTCCTTCTCCAGGGGATCTTCCCGACCCAGGGATAGAACCTGGGTCTCCCGCATTGGAGGCAGACGCTTTAACCTCTGAGCCACCAGTGAACATACATAAGTAGTTTCTTATGAAAGGTAAAATACTTAAAAAAAAGTAAGACTTCTTTGTAATGAAGTAAATTTTAATACTCCTGACCTAATAGCATTTGCACTAGTTTGGAAAAAATAGGCATTACCATCTTTTGTCCCTAATGCCCTATAGAAATGCCATCTCTGTATATAAAACTGGTCCTTGTGTTCAACGAAAAGCAGATTTAGATATGATTAAAATACATTCAGATTTAGGCTACACTTATTGCCATTTCCCTGAATGAAACAACTGTTTAACTTGCTATTTTTAATATTGGGGGTCAAATGTAAAGTTAGCTCAGAAAGTTTGTACTTCTTAGGAAAGATCTATTCAGCTGTTATGCTCCATTGCCTAGAAATTCTGACTAAAGGACAGAAAAGACCTTTCTTTTTCTGACGTTTATGGGTTTATCCTGTGTTATACTTAAAATATCACCATTTCCTACAGCCCAATGGATATATATATACAGTTCCCTGGCTACTCATTATGTATTTTATCACATGAATTTTTAATTTCATTAAGAAAATGAAAAGGCACAGTGAGGAAAAAAAAAACACAAAACTTGATTTGTCCATGGATTTGTACTGATGTACAGTGTTCCATGCATACATAATAATAGTTTGTGAAGAGTCACTCAGAGCATGGGATGAGCCTCGGTTACATGTTTGGCAATTTCCAAATGGTAGGGGGAATCAGACTCACTGGATCTTTGTCAGATCAATTATGCCACTATGCATGAAAATCCACTGAGACTATCCTTGTAAAGGATTATTAAGCCTATATTATTGCTGTTTCAACTGACCCCCTCCACCCCTTAACTCCTATTATTTTTTATTTGAACTTTAATGCTAATAATATACTAGATATTTTAGACTAAATATTATCATTTATAACATCAATATTATCAAGTATAACATCATCATTTTAAAAAATTCTGTTACATTTGTAATATTTATAACATCATTTTATATGTAACAGAATTACATGTAACAGAATTTATAACATTTATAAATGCTTGTAATATTTATAATATTTATATGTAACAGAAGTAAATGTAACATCATTTTATATGTAACAGAATTACATGTAACAGAATTTATAACATTTATAAATGCTTATAATACTTATAATATTTATATGTAACAGAATTAAATGTAACAGAATTTATAACATTTATAAATGCTTGTAATACTTATATGTAACAGAATTAAAAGTATATAAATATTATAAATTCTGTTACATTTGTAATATCTATAACATCAATATTATCAAATATAACATCATAATTTTTAAAAATTCTGTTACATTTGTGGAACAATTTTTGGACTATTTTATACAAATATTAATTTTACATAATTACTATACCTGCATGAACTTATATCAGTTTGCAAAATTAAAATAACTAAGATGGTATTTAATATCACCACCTGAGTCACCAGGAAAGCCTCATTTAGTATCGCAAATCCCTGTAAAACTGAAAACTGCAAAAAGCATTCAATGATGTGCATAAAAAGTTAGACATAATGAGCTAAAAAATGAACTTCAAATTTTATGCACATGCATACCCATTACGCGTTCATATTTTTTCACAAAAGCTATAGTAATTTTTCATCAATGCCAAGAACATATCTATAGGGCTGGTTTCGGAAATTGATAGGAAAAAAAGATTCCTGTGAAATGGAAAGGTTTTAAATGGAAGGTTATTTTAACTTCTTTACTATGAAAGTACAGACTGTATATGGTGAATGACAAGCTCATGAAGAAACAATGGCCCAGTCCAGCGTGTTCTGCTCCAGTCAAGAATATATTCTGGTGTTCTGGCAGGACAAGATGAGTGCACAGCCTTTAAGAATACATTCTGTTTCAGAGTGAATTGTGCGCCCCCGAAATTCACATGTTAAAGACCTGACCAAAATTAGAATTTTTCTGAGGCTAATTTATGGTTAAATGATATCAGAAGGGTTAAGGCCCTAATCTGATAGAACTGGTTTCCTTAGAAGAGAAAGGAACACTAGAGCTCTCTTTCTGTGAATCTGCTGGCACCTTGATCTGGGACTTCTAGCCTCTGGAACTGTGAAAAAAAAATTTACTGTGGTTTAAGGCACATAGTCTATGGTATTTTGTTATGGCAGACCTTTTGGACTAACACAGACAAACTCTGTTTGTAAGACTGCTGGGGATACACAGCAGATATTGTGGACTAGAACAAAATGCACACAAAAGCCTAAATACAGAAGCACATAAATTAAAATCTATCAGGACTACTGTGCTAATGATAACTCTCAGGTTTGGAGAGAGAATTATTTTGGAGGAGAGTTGACTGCAAGTAGCTGAATACACCTGCTTTATATAGAGAGGATGGGACCTATGAGGTTCTGTTTTCTTTTCCCCAGTTACATGTGTCACAATGTGCAAATAATGGAACCTGTCTCCTGGAGCTGTTAGGAGAAGTCAATGTTATAATATGGTATAGATACCGTTGCAGAGTGATTGACACAGAACTAAAGCTCAATAAATGATCACTCAATGTTAGAGACTGGACATGAGGAATGGAAGAAAAACTTTCAGGAAATACAGAATGGAAGAGGAAAAGACTGTTAAAAAGTAGTAAATTTATTTTAAAAGTATCAAATGGATACAAACTATTGCGAGTCTTTCCTAAGCTACTTGCTTTGCAGCAATAAACTATTTCTTTTCCCTTTTCCCATTTAGATGTCATAGGCTCTGCAATGACTTTGGACAAAACCCAGTGTCTCCTGGTCTATGGATAGGTACACACCCTAGCTGCNTTAAAAGTATCAAATGGATACAAACTATTGCGAGTCTTTCCTAAGCTACTTGCTTTGCAGCAATAAACTATTTCTTTTCCCTTTTCCCATTTAGATGTCATAGGCTCTGCAATGACTTTGGACAAAACCCAGTGTCTCCTGGTCTATGGATAGGTACACACCCTAGCTGCACCTTGATCAACATTACTTCAAAGAAATCAACCAGGATAAGAGAACATCAGAGGCTTCAAATAAGTGATTATGACAAAACAAACAAAAAGCACCAAGAAACTGAAAAAAAAACAAAAAAAAACCAACCTTTTCATATAATATTACAGATAGTGAAAATATTCCAAAAGTGCAAATGCACTTTAAGTAGGGCTTAGAGAAATTCATAGATATGGAGAAATACTATCTCAAGTTACAGTATTGTTTTATAAGTCCCAAACAGTTTATGTGACCCTCATAAACCCTGTCATATAATCAGAGCAAGGGTTATTATGTAAAATGACAGAAGATGAGTTTGAGAGGCTTCAGGAATTGAAAGGACTTATACAAGGGCGCACTGGCCAGTCAGTGACACAGTCAGGGCAAAAGGCAGATTTTCCTATCACCTTATCAGGCTTCAGTTTTCTATTTTGTCAGAGGCTGTCAAAAACCAAACCAGTAAGCAGAAGTTAGGAATTTCAGGGGCTCTAAACTTCAAGTCTTTTATAGCCTGACCTATCCTCTGCAGTCAGAATTGAGAAGGGGGAAACCTGAAAATTCAGGTTTCTGGGATATCTATAGGAAAGACCTTTGTTACTGTTCTTTAGTTTCTAAGTCCTGTCTGATTCTTTGCAACCCCATGGACTGTAGCCCACCAGACTCCTCCTCTGTCCATGGGACTCTCCAGACAAAATACTGGAATGGGTTGCCATTTCCTTCTCCAGGGGATCTTCCCGAGGGATCAAACTTGTGTCTCGGGCTTGGCTGGATGATTCTCTGTCACCGAGCCACCTGAGAAGCCCTTAGTAAAGACCTGACGTGAAAGTCAAAGTGTTAGTCGCTCAGTCGTGTCCAACTCCTTGTGACCCCAAGGACTGCAGCCCACCAGGCTCCCCCGTCCCTGGGATTCTCCAGGCAAGAACACTGGAGTGGGCTGCCATTTCCTTCTCCAATGCATGAAAGTGAAAAGTGAAAGTGAAGTCGCTTAGTCGTGTCTGACTCTTTGCGATCCCATGGACTGCAGCCTACGGCTCCTCCATCCATGGGATTTTCCAGGCAAGAGTACTGGAGTGGGTTGCCATTGCCTTCTCCGCAGTAAAGACCTAATAGCACTCAATTTCTGAGAATTTAATTAAACTAGGATAAGAAACAGCTACATGGCAATAATATGGCAACTATTTTGATTATGGTAGTCTAATAATAATAATAGGGAGAAGGTGAGTGTATGGCCATGCAGTGGTGGCATTTTTCCCCCTTCTTTTCTCTTTCTTCCTCTTTTTCTCACGTACGGGGGTAGAAAATGAGTGAAGACAGAGAGCACTGATACTGCAGGCTGAAAACCAAAACCAAAACCAAACAAAACAACTAGTAGAAACAGGAGAAAGTAAACACTGACTACTTTTTAACACCAGTCTTACAGTCATATAAAGCCTAGACATCTAGTGTCAGCCTTCTGGTCACAAAATCAAGGACACAAACATTCGCTTTTATCAGGACTGAATACCCTTTGCTGCCATAATCTTACCTTACCTCCTGACTCCCGGCTGGAGTCCGAGACACATGGTGCCTTAAAAGATTTCTCAGTCTTCTCAACTAGGGAAGGCTGTTCACCCTTCCTCAGGGTTCTCATCAAAATCCCCATTTCTTAAGAACTATTGATCTTTGGGAGGTGCTGACCTCATTATCTGCTTAGAGCAATTTACACCCAGGTGTGCCAAAGACAGAATCAACTCCTTCAGAGGTTATTTGCAATTTAAAAGAGGCACTTCTTAGAATCTCGGGGGACTTCTAAGGAGTGCTTTCGAATTGTAAGGCATTTCTCAGCTTCACTGCCCATCAGTCCACAAGAAGGACATATCCCCTCTCCTAGACTTCTTTCCTAAGTACATCAAGTACATGTTTCTCTTTACAGATATGCTAGACTCTCATCTTTAAAAACAACTTCTCCCCAGGGAGAGTCAGAATGAAAATGGAAAAAAATAATACAGTATCAGTGAGCATAGGTTGGCACAGTGAATGAATAATACTTGCAGGGATATATAAATTGACGAATACAGAGACCCATGCATGTGCATGGGCGTGCATGTATCCATATTTCCTCACAGATGAGGATCTCCCAAAAAATCCTGAAAACCCATATGTCTACACACCTCTTCACAGCCCCTCAAAATATACCAGAAGTCTACCGTGTGACCAGTGCCTCCCTCCCACATTTGCTTTAGTTTAATCTTTTTGAAGGGTTTGGTGTTTATAACACCACTAAGAAGAAGCCAGGAGGGGGAATCAGAGAATTGCTCATTTGGTATAGAAACAAGAGACACACATCCTGCAGAGAAGGCAGGGACTCTAGCCAACCCGGCAGGTAGTCCTTTATCCTGGAGACATCACCCAGCAGGGAAAGAAAATGACAACTAGGATGTTCTCAGTGTTTGAAATAAAAGAGGTCATACCACAGTTCAGTGATCTGATGTGGACGGATTTTCAGGCTACTTAGCACTAAAGCCCAGGCCCTTTGATCGTTGTTTGTTTCACAAATATTTAGGGGTATCTCCTGTATGCTGAGCACTCTAGCAGGCACTGGGAATATCTTGATGAACAAGACAAACTTGGGGGCAGTCTCTCTGAGCTTCACCTATCCCTTGCCTTAAGTCGTAGTATATTATTTTTGCACTAAAGAGTTTTGTTTTAGCCATCATTTTAATTACAAAGCCTTGCAGTGTATAAAAGAGAAAGCAAATCAACCTATTCTCTATAAAATAAATGGATTACAAAAGTTATACACAACCACAATAAGTGTTTTTCAAAGTTAAAGATAGAAATTATTCCCAGAGACATTTCAAACTGTGGAATTAATTACTTCTGGAGGATATCGGTAGTTTTTCTAGAGATAACCTCAAAAATAAATGATAATCTTGGTTGCTTACCTAATTCTTGAAGTTTGTCTGTTTTTAATCTCATATGGGGCTGTTGTTTACAAAATAGGGTAATTGATTAGATCTTCAAATTATACGCACAACACTTTTTTTGATAGTATAAAGTGTAGGTTGTGACTAGAAAAAGTTTGAAAAACTGGGTTTGTTCTAATTCTTTTGAGAAGAGTTTACCCAGGTAAGTCTAAAAATATACCATATTCAAAAGCACAGATTTCACCACTTCCACAAAATGCTTTCAGTACTTTTGAATTCTGACTGGCTATTTCTTCCAAGACCTGATAAAGTTCTTTGCTAGTTCCATCAGGGTCCTGAAAAAACTGTTCGATACTCCAGTTTCCTTACCTCAGAAATAATAATGGTGCTTTTCCTCAAAGATTGCTCTGAGGAGCAAACATGAATTCAATGATTTGAAACTTTAGAAGCATAAGGCAAACACAGTCTATCATTTTTCTGCTCTGTGATCTTCTTTATAATACATCAATTCCATGAAGACAAAGACTTATCTTATTTTTCTTTGCATACTTAGTATCAGCTGATATTGGATGCATTAAACTAAATAAACTTTACTTAAATCAGTCTCTAACATCCTCATATTCCTCTTTAGTTTCTATAATGGAGAATGAGGTATTGTATTGTCATTTAAAATAAAATGTCCAAATGCTAAAAGACATAAGGTGGTGGATTGCTCTGAGTCTATTTCCATTTGTCCATAGGCACCCCCCTAAAAGGTAAATTCCAGTAACTGAAAAGGAGAGTGGTCAAGAGATCTGAGGTGGAGAACATTTGGGAGCAGGGGGTTAGTTAGGGGAGAGGGGAAGTCTGTGCAGGGACAGGAACCAATGACAAAGTGTTCAAAGACAGAAAAAAAAAAAAAAAAAGGAACACGAGAACACCAGAGGGATGATAATAGACATCTCATAGCTTGCTGCTGTTGATTATTCTGATTCAGCTTTTAAGCACACTAAAATCCTTGGGATTGTTAGTGCTTTTTTGTTTTGATTTGTTATGTTTTCTAATCATGACAGTAAATAGCCATTGTTCCCCATTTGGAACAATCTAAAGGGGTGGTTCTCATTCCTTTTGGGCTACTTCCACAATAAGACAAATTTTTTACATAGCAACCAAAAGCAGGGAGTAATAGAGGCATACAAATACAACTGAAATAAGGATTGCACAAGAAAATATTTAGCCTCACTGTATGAATGGCCTACTTGAATTTTTTCTGCTTTATTTTGCATCTTTCAGATTGTAGTAGAAATTCACAAATTAATTTATATACCCATTTGCAAAATTGTGCCTTAGAATGTTCTTTGTGAAGGTATTCATAAATATCCCCTCCATGTGGTTACACATTAGTTTATTGCAAAATTCTGGACATGTTTTTTCTGTTTGCTTTTTTTTTTTGTCTGTAACTTGTCTTTGAGTTGATGTGATTCAGTACAGGATTTTGTTTAAGTATACATCTAAGGAAGTTTACTACTTTAGGATGAGAAAACATAATATTTCCAAGAAGCCAAAAGTGGTAAGAAGTTTTTGTTTTTTACCAGTTTCTTACACTGGTCCTGTGCTCAAAACAAAATGAGATATTAATGATAATTAGGTTTTATTGAAGAATTTCACAATAGTCTCAGTGATATTTCTGAAAATTTCCTTTTTGAAAAATTAAATAAACAGCTAATAAAATAAATAACTTGAAATACAAGCTTTAGTGATTTACAAGTGCTAGTGAGCATTTCCTATCACTCTGTATATTTATGTTGTCCTAATATATTTTTTTTCTTAAAAGGGTTTTATATTGACAATAATTCACCAAAAAATTCTCAAGAACTTGGAATTCTTGGTCAGTAACTCAAAACTTGGGGAAAACTTTAATAGGGCAGATGGTATGATAAATATATTACAAAATTATCAAAGTTTATATATGGAACACTTATTTTAGGCACACGAACACATACAACATAACAAATAGAGACATAAATATACAAAAAAAGAGTTAGAGGAAACATACAGTGAATTCTTGACTTATCTAGAAAATTACTATTTGTATAACTAAAATTCAGCTACTTACTTTCTCAAAAATATATAACATTCTGAATTCTCAGAAGTTGCTTGAACTTATGTTACCTGACATCAAATAGAATAGTCTTCTGATAAACGAAAACTAAAAAAATAGGTAGCTACATCTTCCTTCTGAATGTGACCATGGTGACTTCTGTGAATCTAACTCAAAGTTTCTAAATTTTCTTAAGAAATTTAACAACAACAACAAAGTCGTGAAAATTCTACAGATATTTTGGTCAATATTTCAAGATTAGGGGAAAAAAAATCCACTGGCAGTGCCTGTGGTAAGCACAAAATAAATATCTCAAATTTGTCTTAGAGAAAATACTTTTTATAAATGTTGCTCAAAGTCTTTGCATATAACCTGTGGGAGCACACACAAACACACACAGTGGCATTTAGAAATATACACACAGAATGCGCAAGAGACACTATCCTTCACTTTAACAGAACTATCTCCCTGGTCTGGAAAAGGCTTTGAATATGTAACACTTTAAAACTATTGAGTAATTTAGGATTTTATTCATAGTCATTATTTAATATATTATAGACAGAGACTTGATAGACTTAACTTTCCTTGGTTTACACAAAGCCAGAGTCTTAAAATCATTGTTGAAATACATTTTTAGATTTTTTTATAGACTTCATTATTAAATTCTGCTAACTACCTCTCTGAGAATGTAGTTCCTGGTAACTGACACCCACTAATAGCACATTTCTTTATTAATACTGTTTCTTTTATACGTTTATTTATTTCAATACTGTTTTTCCTTAAATGAAAAAAAAAAAGAAAATCAAATACACAACAAATGGAACAAGCAGTGATTGGCTGACACCCCACGGCCAAGGGCAGGCTCCAGCAGGTTTCGAAGTAGCAAGATCATCAGAGTATGGTGCATAATGGAGCATCATATTTGAGTGGAATTCAGCCAAACACAGTAATATATGGATGTAGATGCATCTGAAAGAAGGAAAATAAAGATTTATGCAGGTAAAAAAAAAAAACAAAAAACTCTTATGAAGAAATTTTCCCAATGGCTTATGCCCAAAATTGGAATGTTGTGGTGGAGGTTTTGGAGAAGATAATTTTTATTTGCAAATTATGTGTTTGTAAATAATAAATACATTCAGGTGGGAAAAAGTCAACTTGGATGAATCCTAGTTGGAAGCTGTAATAGTTTTAAGTTGTTGTTGTTTATAAACAGCATTAGAGTTCAATACAAACATCACTAAATTCCTGAAAATAACCCTTTATCTGCCTTTAGAACATTAATTCACCAGAAGTGATAATTAAGATTAGTTTTAGTGGTTTCAGCTCAATTCTTCTTGGAATGTGATTTCTCCCACCACACTAATGCTAAATAAAGCACTGTGTAATGTTCTGAAACAGAGTTGCTGCTTTAGAAAAGATTCTAAGGGCTTTTAAAATAAATAAGATAGGAAAGCAAAGCTGACTCTCTCTTTATGTATGTGTATATATATACATATACACACACACATATATATGTGTATATATGTACAAAGATTCTACTATTCCCATAGAGTCATAAATGTAAATAAATGATGAGCTTTGCTATAGCCTAGAATTTGGTTATATACAGGTTAAACATAAAACTCTAAACAATAATCATACTAAATTTTCTATATATAACCTGTACTACCATCCTCTTCTAGGAAAAGGAATGTTAAAATATCTGAAAGCATTGGTGGTTATGATAAAGCAATGGTTTTGTTACATTTAGCTTTAAAAACAGTATGGGTTTTACTTTTGAAATTAATAAATTCACCAATTTGTATTTTAGCAATAGGTTAAATTTAGAATAGTTATTGGTAAACTGCCTACCAAGGAAGCAATTCAATTGAAAAATAATAAAATCACACTTTCTTTAAAAAATTAGAGTAAAAAAATAGTCCACAATTGTGTGTTAAGGACACTATTCAAGTAAAGTGCATCTGCAAAGTTGGCAAAATGAAAAACAGTGTAGAAGCCAAAGGAATCATCACTATTGATGGAAAAAGTAAAAGATCATCCCAATGATAATGCATAGAAAGTTTTTTTCATAAACAACGTATAGAAAGCTTTATTCATTTCCATTACAAATATGTTTTTATTGAGGATATACTAAATACTATATAGGAGCTTATGTCTACTGTCATTGTTCTGCTAGAATGAAAAATCCTCTTAACTTGTTGAATATATGTTCTAAACCATGTTAAGTTATTTTAATAAATGCCATCAATTGCTATCTTATATAAGAGGGGAAAACTATGAATCTCTGTTAAAAATCTATAAAATTTGAATACAATTTCCCCAATAATTTTACAGATAAAAACTAGAACCCAAAGCAGAATTATATACTGCTGTTAAAAAATATCAGTTTTGATAGCCAAATATATAGTTATATCTACATAAGAAAACCTCAAGAGATTTCTGTCACTATTGAAATACATACAGAAAAAGTTACAGAAATTTAATTTTTTTTCCTACTGGTAGAATGATTAAAAAAAAGAACCCTGGACTCTGCATTCCATGTATTGTACTCTAGTCCACATTATAGCCCTGATAATCTTATGATCTCAGTCAAACTAACTTTCAAACTAAGCCTCAGTTTCTTCTACAAAGTGAGGAGATTGGTTTGGTTAATATCTTTTAACTGTAAAATGTGATATCTCTAGAAATTTTGACATTAAACATTTGATTATGATATATTTTATGTCAGTTTTGCTTGTGTTTAAAGTTTAAGTCTTTTCTACATATCAGTGTATGAATATCACAGTAAATAACAGCCTAATAGCACCATAGTTAGTTTACATGAATACATCTATCTGTGTGTGTGTCTGTATGGGTGTGTGTGAGAGAGCAAGGTGGGGGGGCGGTTATGATACGTATTTATCACAGGAGTATGCTTTTCCACATGAGATATGTACTTACTCAAAAGATAACAAGAAATAATGTTTTTATTACAGTTGTCCAGCTGCATGATTTACTTAAAATTATTAAATTGATTTTGTGGTCTTCGGTCAAATTCATTAATTGACTTGGGAGAAGTTTGAGATAAGGTTCAAATGGTCATACCTGGACTTCAAAAAAACTGTATATCCATTGCAGATCAAATCAGTGAATGACCCTTTCCTTGATTCACAGACATCCAGAAAGTCGAGAACTGTTTGGTAGATAGCTCCTGACTAAAGACACTGTCTAACTTTCATCAGTCACTAGCCTCTTGTCTATGATTTCTAGCCATATGTAACAGAAATCCCACCATATGCAGATTCATTCTGCCTCTTCAAAGTGTCCTTGGTCATAGATAGCAGAACCATATTGTAGAAGTAATGCTTATGGAGTTAAAGCAGAAAGCTGTGGTTGGCATCACCATGCAAATGCATTTCCACTATAATACATATGGTATAACATACATTCACAAATAAATCGATACTCAGTTTTCTTAGTGCGTAGAACTGTAATAGATGATGGCAAGTCATTTCTTGCTTCCAAAATCTAAGTAATTAAAAAATAATTTCTTCCATATCTTTACAAAGTATATAATGGATATATTGACCACAAATTGATCAATTAAAGGGAACATTATTCTGATGCCATTCAGCAGTTCTTTTAGGCAAAGGAAACTGTCACTGCAGTTAATATGAATTTTTCTTGAGTATTTCAGGATCAGCTACAAGTAGAGTTTTAAGTTAATGTTTATTCAAGCTGTATCCTCTATCCGCTTGCCAAAAATAAAGTACATTACCTTCCATTTACTAAATAAAGTGCAATTTTTACTTGCCAGTACATTATCTAAATAACATCATGGCAAAGATAAGATCGACAGGAGTTGGAAATAATATGCAAAGTAGGAACTATAGTTTTATATTGTCTATTAATATTTTGAAAATATATTATTTTAAAGACAATTGAAAAATACTTAACACATAGTAAAATGAATAGAAAACAGAATGCTTCTGCTTTCATTTTACAAAGCAAAAGCACAGTTGAACTTCCAGGTCACAAAACTTTAACAACCACCAAGGCCAGATTTACCAAGTAAAGGAAGAATGAAATGGAAAGGTGGATACTTAATGCTGTCAACGATCCCCATTTTTCTCAATTAGACACATTATTTAGTTGAGAACAAGGGCTCTTGTTTGAATTGCAAAGGCCTGAAGTATGAAAACCTGGGCTACGTCATCAAATGTGCGGATTTCTGAAATAATTCCAGTATCTCTGCAACACATTATCTCCCAGATTCTGTCCAGGAGTAACTTTAGAAGATTGATTTGACTGTCTCTAGAACCCATGAAAACAAACAAAAAAGAGGAGGGGGAATTTTTTACAAACTTTCATTTCTACAAAGCTGTTTAACTCATTATAGCCTAACCATTAACAGAGCAACACTTATTCTCATGAAGATAAAAACACTGGAATAGACATCATTTTCATTGTATCACAAATAAGGAACTATAATAAGGTAATTCAGGAAAATTATAAATTAATAAAGCCTTTATGTCAGATAAAATCTTCTATTTTTAAATTAATCCCTACCATATGAAATTTAAAAATGGAAACTCTCAAGATGTTCTTTACATAAATTCAGCATTAAAGGGGAGAAATTATAAGAAAACTCTGAATTAAAAAAAATTCAGGTTTAATCAAAGAAAATGCATTTTGGTTAAGTTTAAAAAGGCAATATCTTTTAAAAATAAATATAGAAAATCATCTATCTACAGCACAAACAAAAATGAGAGCAAAAAAGATCTCATTATGCCAGATGTCAAAACAGAATGTAAATTTGTAAATGGATCCCTTGTCTCCTGACAGCAATACTGAGTAGATGAAGCATATCAATTACTATCACTAATTACATTAAGGGGAATGTATTTCATTTGCCTTTATTTCATTTTAGATCAGCTGTTTATTGTGGTTAAAATTTTATACATCTTTCAAGTGCTTAAGAACATATACGTTTTCCAAAGTTAGTTTTGGCAAACTGCATGGTTTATTTGAACGGCTTTGCAGGTTTTCTCTTCTGATATATGGACTTCCTTGTTCAGTTAAGAGACTAACACCATACATTAGTTTATTTATAAGCATATCACTTTGCCTTTTAGACAGGATGCCACCACACTCTTGATATTGGCTGTTTTAAATATTCAAGAATATAGAGCTAACCCTATTTGATGAGTCAAATAAAGCTTAAGTGACAGAACAGAACATAGGAGGTAGTTATATAAAATATCTATAAATCTGCCACTTGATATGTCCACTCAAAAGTGTAAGGTTACATAATTTAGAATGCAAATGTTAGTCAACCACAGGATATAAAGTTCTTTTAAGATGACAGTGAAGTATGTATTCTGCATAAAGATCTTTTCACATGCTTTCTCTTAACAAAGTATCATTTTCTAAAGAAATCTCTACAAATCTCTATTTGTGGGTTCTATAACTGATGTTATAAAAGTGCTGTTACTTTTAACTGGAGTCGGAATCTTCCTTGTTTATAAAACAGATAAAAGCACCAAAAACAAAATAGAAATCTGCCTCTAAGCCTAGGTAAAGCGATAACAAACATACTTTCCACTTGGCATATTTCAGTTTATAGGAAATAAGACTCACGAACTTGAAAAGACATCTTTTTAAAAGTCATTTAATTCAATGTAGTTCAAATCTGTGTTTTCTTGGATTGCTTTGGTAACTGGATATAAAAGCATACTATTTCTCCTTATCTAAATAGCTACAATTAAAGGAATACATCAAAAACATTTCTTTATAATGCTTGTTTTTAAAATTATAGAAAACAATAAGAAATTAATATTTATCTCTTTTCTATACCTTTAATGAGCCCATCAATAACATCTTCAGTGAGGCTATAAAATAAACTTTTTACATTGCCTCAATTATTTTAAGATCACACATTCTACATGCAAAACATATTTAATAGAACACTCTTTATTGGATATTGCTTGACAGACATAAATATGTTTCCTGAAATGTTCTGGCGGTAAGAAATATGTAATGTTTTATTAGCAGAGTTGCTACAGCTTTAGATACAGACGTTTCCAAACAGTTTTCATTTGTTGTTTGTCAAATGTTGATGGGTGAGAAAAGTAAATTTTGTGAGTTATACACTCACACACACATTACACAAAACTTTCAAAAATAAATTATATATTTTCTGAAGTTCACCTCAGAATATTCTTTGCTTTTTTTTCAGTTTCCACATTTCACTGAGAAACAACTGTGTCAAATATTCCATAAAACCTTTATAGTCTCAACATATCACAATGCATACCGAAATATTCTCACACACACTACACCGAGCATGAACATTTTTGTTACTTGGTTTAAATAATTCATGATTCATGCAATTTACTTTTACTTATGAACTTTTCATACTAAATACTATACTACAAATGACAACTGCATATCCTCATAAAAGCCTAATTGTATAGATACGGAAATATTAAAATGTAGTTTTTTATGGCATTTACATATCATTAAATATTTTTAAGTCAGCATTTTTGTCAGTCAGCATTTCAATATCTCAGACTTGGTACTTCATTTGCATGAATCAGCATCTGCTTATCTGTAAAATTCTGCATAATGTATGATGTAACTAGAACTATTTAGTGTCCAATTTGCATAGACAGCAGTAGTAACTTTAGTAATTTTGTCTTTGGATAAAATTATCCACTTAGTAGCACAAAAGAAAAGAATTTTTGGTTAAAACTAGCCATCCAAACAATTCACACATATTTATCTGGAAACAAAAAACGTAGTATGAGTTAGAATTGTCAAACACTAAGAGAAGCGTAAAATGCCACTTACAGTGTTTTCTTCTGTAACTTAGTACACTCTGGTATAAGGTGCAAACTATAGTGGTGTACCTTTTGTAAATGTCTTCTACTAAATAAGTGGTATAAGAATTACACCAACATTAATTTCCTGCTATTAAAAATTTAACTAATAGCTTTAAGAGTGAAGACAAGACTTTGCAGAAGATGCCCTGTCTTAGATATTTAAATATATGTGGGATGCATCTTACCTGTTTGCTGTATTTGTTATTGGTTTGACAGCTGTACTCAGAGCAGTGATCTGATCCAATTGAAATGTTGTCTCCTGCTCCCACAAATGTATTAGCTGGTGGTAGATCTTGTACGGCTTGGTGTTTTTTTCCTGCAGTTGGTGATTGGGGGTGAAGCTGGACAGTAGGCAAGGGGGAACTAGATTTGTAATGCCTAGCCAGGTCAGGACTGCCAGGCCCACCATTGACTGATCGGTATCGGCCCATGCTTGGGCTGTCTGACAGCTTCTCATTGACACTATCATACCTCTGTCCATTTGGTTTAGAAGCTTCTACAGTGACAATGCTGCTGTAGAGTGGCTGCTTAGATTTTTTGTTTTTCTTGTCCTTTTTAGGTTTTTTAGATTTGTCATGCTGTTGGGGTGTAAAAAAGTCTTCATGATCTTTTTTGCCGGCTTCATAGCCATTTTTATTTTTGGACCGGCAATATCTTGCCATCACTACAATTAAGATGATTAGAATCACAGTCATAATTCCAGCAACCACCCCAATGACAATACTGAGTCTCTGTTTGCTAATTTCATAGCTTGGGTCACCAGCTATATCCTGGGTGAGTGGGGTGTGCAAGCTTCTGGCTATCTGGGAGTCAATCACAGTTGCATTAGAAACACTTTCATTGACAAACACATGCACCAGAGTCGTGGTAGACTGGGAAGGCTGCCCACTGTCATTCACTTGCACCACCAACCTGTGCAAGCCATAATGCTTTTGCGTGAGTTTTCCCACTAAGGAAACCACACCACTGGTGGAATCAATCTCAAACAGCTTGAAGGGATTCCCTCCCACAATGCTGTAGTTAAGGTCTGCATTGATGCCATCATCACTGTCTGTTGCCAACACTGTAGCTACTACTGTCCTGACGTTACTTGAAGGTGGCAGTAAAGTGTAGGAAATATTTCTGGGAAGGGTAATAGTGGGAGCATTGTCATTCTCATCCATCACAAAGAGAGAGACCGTGGCTGTTGCAGATCTGGGAGGATCTCCCCCATCTACAGCTTTGACTCTGAAAGTGTATGTGGTCTGATGTTCTCTGTCAAAAGACATCGTGGAGTAAATAGTCCCTGTGTCATTTTCAATGGAAAAAATGTTACTGTTCTCCTCTATGTATAAGCTCATCTCTGCATTGCGCCCCTTGTCAGCATCCATCACTGTGACCATTCCCACGGGGCTGTTGGGCTGTAAATTTTCTTTCACATAAAAGGTAAAGACGTCCTGCATGAACTTAGGATCATTGTCATTCTTGTCAGCCACCTGAACAATCACTGTGGTACTGCCCTGTAGCACGGGGACGCCTTTGTCTCTGGCGTTAACTTTAAACTCGTACCTGTCAGTCTGCTCGCGGTCCAGCACGGTATTGACGAGTATGTCCCCAGAATCGGGATCGATGGCAAAGATCCCCATCACGGAAGAGTCCAGCGAGTAGGCGATTTCAGCGTTTTTCCCACTGTCCGCGTCTGTAGCCAGCACCGTGGCTACCCTCTCTCCGGGGATGTTGTTCTCAGGAAAGTACACCTCCACCACAGACTGGCCAAAGACAGGCGGGTTGTCGTTGGTGTCTCCCACCTTGACAATCAGGGAGTTGTTGCTGGAGAGACTGGGGCTGCCGGAGTCCACCGCTACTATGACCACGTTGAACTCCCTGGTGGTCTCATAGTCCAGAGGGGCCGAGGTGTGCAGGAAGTACTTTTTCTTGTTCTGGTCGCCCTCTGTGTCACTGGCCGGCTTGAGCTGGAAGGGCACGTCGCCAACCACGGTGCAGGTGACCACTCCATTCTCGCCTTGGTCTCGGTCAGACACCTGCACCAGGGCGATGGGGGTGTCCACCAGAACGTCCTCGGCCACGTTGGCCACCCCATCCTTGAGTGGGATACGCCCGATCTTGCGGATTTCAATGGACGGCACATTGTCGTTCTCGTCCTTGATATTAAGGACCACCGTGGCTTTGTCTGTCTTGGGAGGCTGCCCGCGGTCGCGGGCCATGACCGTGAAGCGCAGCTGGTTCACTTCCTCGCGGTCTATACGGTGCAGGACACTGAGCCAGCCGGACGTCTCGTCCAGGCGCAGCAGCCGCCGCACGGACTCGGTAGCCGCCCCGAACACGTACTCAATCTGCCCGTTGACCCCCACGTCCAGGTCGGCGGCACGCAGCTGAAGGATGGGGGTCCCCGGGGCGCTGTTCTCGGCCAGGTCAGCCTCATACACGCTCTTCTCGAAGCGGGGGCTGTTGTCGTTCACGTCGGTGATGAGCACCCGCAGGATGGCCTGAGAGGAGCGAGGCGGGTCGCCACCGTCGCGCACCCTCAGGGTCAGCTCGTAGGAGTCGCGCTGTTCGCGGTCCAGCGCCCCCTTCACGATCAGTTGCGGCTGCTTTTCGCCATCCGGGGTGTCGGCTACCTGCAGTTCGAACACGCTGCTGCGTCCACTGGGGCTGGTCCCGCCGCCGCCTTCTGGCGCGTCCAGCCTCCTCTTGGAGCCCCCGGGGCCGCCGCCGCTCCCGCCGTTCCCGCCGCCCCCGGGGTAGGGGGCGCTGTCGGCAGGCCCGGCACGCCGGCCCTCGCCGCCGCCGCCGCCGCCGCCGCCCCCGGGCTCCTGTAGCAGCTCGTAGCGTTCAATGCCATTGCGGCCGAAGTCGCGGTCGGTGGCGGTGGGCAGCAGGTAGAGAGTGCCCACCGGCCGGTTCTCCTCCACCGTGAGCGTGAGCACGGGTGACGGGAAGGTGGGCGTGTTGTCGTTGATGTCGAGCACGATGACCCGACCCTCGAACAGGTCCACCCAGCTCTGCGAGGGCCCAATCACCGACACCTCGAAGTCCAAGAAGCACTCGTTCTCGTCGAAGATCATCTGACACTGGGGCAGTTTCTCGCGGTCGATGCGCCTCTCGCTCGTACTCAGCTCGCCGGTGAGATTGTCGATCTTCAGGTACTCTGAGCCCGACTCGAGGCTGAAAGTCACCTCACCGGAGCCGGTCACGATGCCCAAGTCCGAGGCGACGTTGCCGATGCGGACGTCTGCTGGGCCCTCCTCGGCCAGTCGGTACCGGAGGAGTTGCTTGGCGGCCGCTAGGCTGAGCGAGAGCGGCAAGAGGAGACAGCAGCCCAGACACCAGGCGCGCGCCCATCCCATGGTCCGCATCCTCAGCATCTTCTCCTGCTGCTGCTGCTACTGCTCCTTCTAATTACGGCCCCTTGGCGCCCCCCTCCTCTGGGGCCTGTGGCCTGCCCTCCTCCCAGTCCTCTCCCCTCTCCGGGAAGGGAAGAAGCAAGAGGGAACGTAGGGAGGGGGCAAGAGCAGCGTCCAGAGTCGGCCAGGGGGGACCAGCGATAGATCCTTCTTTTTTTTTTTTTTCCCCCTCCTCTTGCTTCTTCCGAAAGTTATTGTTTCATAATTTATGCAATGGGTGCTAATCGCCCGCTAGCCAGCCGCCGTTCAGTCGCAGTACTCACAGTTCACGGGACACTGCGCGCCGCGGGCTCGGCGCCCCCCCAGAGTCATACCCGCAACCGGCAGAGGAACCCGGGCTCCCGTCACTGCTCAGTCGGATGGGGCTGGAACCGCTCCGGCAGGCGGGCGGTGGAGCCGGGAAGCGGCCGGGAGCAAGCCGGCAGCCTCCCCCGCCTGCCAACCTCGCTCGTCTTTGCTGCTACTCGAGTTGAGTCCAGTTCACGTTCCAGGCACTCACTCCAGACCCAGCTTCTGCTCCGACTGCCCAGGCAAACGTGAGTCGCTTCCTGCAAGAGGTGCTAGGGCCAGCAACAAGCCAGTCTCAACTCCGACTCCGATCAGGCAGCGGGGGAGCCAGTCAACAGATCGAGAATGAAAAATCCCGGCAGGTCGCTTCGGGCACCGTGCAGTGGAGACTACTCGAGTCACACAGCGGTCCGCGTCCGGGTTCCCCCCGTGCGCGGAAAAGCAGCCCGAGCCATCTTCAAGACGCCCTGAGTGTCGGTCCCGTCTCACCCAGAGAGCTCGGGTTTCTCTTTTCTCTTAACAACTCTGCGCAAGGTCATTAGTCTCGAAGCCGCCGCCTGAAACCGCAGCAGCCGTTCGCCCGCGGGGGTGAAGGCTGAGCCGTGCGCACCGCGCGGTGCCCAAGTTTGTGTTCGCAGCCGCAGAGTCCGTGCCTTTCCTCACCTGCATTCGGCCCGCATGTCAGAGCACTGGGATCTGCAGCGCTGTGCGCGATTCAGGGAGGAGATTGCAGCCTCTCTCTCTCCCCGCTCTCTCTCTCTCTCTCGATCCCTCCCCTCCCTCTCTCCTCCTCCTCTCTCCTCCCTCCTCCCGTTTCCCCTTTCCCCTTCTCCCACTCCTCTCTCCCTCACTCTCCCTCTCCTTTTTCCCAGTCCCAATATAGGCAACTCGAGCTGAACTTGATCCCTTTGCAGTTCAAAGGTGAGCAAACCAGGCTTGGTGGGCAGGCGACGCTGGCCTGGCGAAAGACCCCAGCCGGGCTCCCCCAACGGCAATTAACAAAGATGCCCAATTCTGTCCGGATTTCCGAAGAAAAGCACAAGGCATGGGGTGGGGGGAGGTGGAGTCAGAGACAGCTGCCAAGAAGCTTAAAAAAAAAAACAAAAAAACACCACAGTTTGCCAAGGGGAGAAAAAGTGCCAGTCGGTTGTTGCCTCGGAAGTGCCCTGGCACGGTGGGTGAATTCCGCAGTTGTCTCGTCCCCTCTGGTGTCTGGGAGAGTCTAGTGCTAGCGCTCCCGCCGCCCCTTTGGCTGCCACGGCTCTAAGACACTGAATGGCAAGTGGGAAGCTCCAGCTCGCCAGCCGCGAGCCGGAAACCCGCAAGTTTGCCCAAAGTGATGGTTGCTGCTGGGAGCTCCCTGCCTTGCTTGCGGCTCAAGCTTGTCCCTGACGCTACTGCGGCGGCAGTAGCAGTGGAGCCGTGGAAACTACACACTCTCGGAGAAGGAGGGAGGAGGACTGAGGGGGAGGGAAACAGGAGGGAGAACTAGCCAGCCGCCCCGCTCCGGAAAGCCAAGCTTCAGCTCCGGGGGCCACTCCAAGTGTGCGCGATCCTAAGTCTCCCTTAAGCCAAAGCTTGTCCCTCTCCCTCCCCAGCGAGTGCAGCCGCTGCCTTCTGGGGGAACTTGCTTTTCCTCCCTGGGGCTGGTAAATTTCCTTCTCGCTCTAGCTAATGCCGAGAGCGTGTGTGAGAGCGCGGAACATGTGTCAGCATACGTTTCTCCTTCTCCTTCTCAGAGTATGTTCTTCATCCCTGCCCCCCACCCACTGTCTCTGGTTCGCGAATTAGCTTCTTGGTTAAGGCTTGGTTAGCTGTGGCTTCGGGGACACACCGTGTGGCCAGGGAGCTACGCTGGTGTTCTGAGAAACCATGATGGGCTGCAGTCCTTAAGAGAGAACTGTGAACTCCTGAGAGAGTGGGAGAGCGATCCTTTTTTGGGAACGCAGAGTTAGGAGGGCTGGGGTTTGGGGAGGGGGAGAGTGCTCTGTCTTTGTTTAAATGCTTGGCATTCCTGTCGCCGTGCTTGCTTACGGGGTAGACCGTGTGTGCGCGCGCCTGGGGAATAAACACATGTTGGTAGCCTCGATATTATTTTCTGAGCAGAAACCTGCAGCTTTTAGTAACTGGCAAAGTGTAGCGTCACCTATCTGGATAAAAGGGAAATAAACTTTAATGTCAACTTTGTGTACCAAACTGTCCCTAGCTCCTTTTCTCTCCTTTTGACTTTGTGCCACTAGAACGTAGATGGTGTTCCCCCACGCGAGGCTTCCCCAGTTTTTCAGACACTGCCACCGCAGCTCGCCTCATCAGATTTCAAGTCTGGTCGCGTTTTCCGAACTATAGACATTTACTCTTCATTTATTTCAGCGGCAGTTAAACAAGGGGGCCTGGCCACGATTAGCGGGGGTTGAGGTGGGTAGGAAATACTTGGAGGAAATTCTTACCATCTCAAAAAAAGAATGGGGCTGCTACTAGGTTTTGGTTAGTCCTCAGCCGGTTTGCTCAATTTAAAGGCATTGAAGGTCCTCCACTTAAAGGAAAATTTAAAGCGAAAAGAAGAAAAGAGAAAGAAATACGGCCAGAGTGAGTACTCTGCCTTGACGATACCTATGTGGGGCGGCGGAATGATTTAAAGACAAACACCAATAAAGTCTTTGAGCAGACATAGCGCGCGTTATTTAGGCGGGCGCAGCCAGCAGGAATGGGGGCAGAGATTTCCAAGCATTCCCTATGCGGGATCGTAGAGGTGCGGAGGATGGAGCAATCGTGGTTTGTGCCAGGGAGCTGGCGAGTATTTCCCAGTCTGCTAAAACAGTAGCACTCTGGGGGTAGTGGCTCCTCCTCTGAGGCCAGGCCGGGAATCCGGCCTTTCCACCCGCCTCCCCACCCCCTGTCCCTCCACCTCCTACCCCTTGCAGGCACCAGAGCCTCTCCGCTCTATATCTGCAGCATCAGCGAGAACTGCTCGGCGCGCAGACTCAGTGCTCACCGCCGCAGTCTAGAGCCGGGGGGTGGGGGCGGGCGCCGCAGCGCAGAAGCAGCAGGCTAAGTGTCAATAAAGCCAAATTCCCCGTGTACTGAGCAAACTCGGGTTTATCAGAACGCTGCCTCCCTGAGATACCCAGTCCCGTTTTTTCCAGGGTCCAAGACGGAAGCCCGCGCATTCCAATACGCGGCAATATGGTGCAGTAAACTCAGTCCTCTCGCCGCCTTTCTTAAGATTTTGCAAACTTCAGGCAGCCGCGTAGGCAGAGACACTGTACACTCCCTCTTGCCTCGCCAGACTGTAAACTTGAACAAGCCCGTGCGCCCACCGCTCCAACGCGCAGTCTTTAGGCACACACCAGCGCGGGGGCGAAAAGAGTAGGCGGCTTTTCCCTAGAGCGTTGAAATTTTCTTCCAGATGACCCGGAGGTGGGGTGGAGTGGGGAGCGGGGGCGGCGTCCTTCACAGTGGAGTGGTTTCCTCATTGCGAGTCACCAGCCCGCCCTCCCCACTCTCATCCCTACCAACTGGGCTGCGCAGCCAAACTGGCGTGGGAAATGGGTCCGACGTGCCAGGCATGGAGAATAGCGTGGCCAGACTGCCGAGGCCTGGAAGCCTTCTGGCTTCTCCCTTCCCCCACGTTCCTCGGCTCCGACCTTTCCGCCAGAGCAGCCCAGGAGTGTTGGCAGATTTGCCTGGTCGTTCGTAGGGTTCCTGGGAAAAGGAACGGAATGGGCGGGGTAGGGTTGTGGGCGAGGTGAGGAGAGCCTTCCGAGCGCCCTTGCCGCGGTCGGAGCTCCCGTCCTCTTCCGCCCCCTGTCTAGGGACTGACACTCCAACTCCTGCCTCCAGCCGGCGCGAAGGATGAATGGAGGCGAGAAGCCGATTCCCCCACCCCCGCCCCATTTCCGCAGTCTCAGAGCCAGTGTCACAAGTGCTCAGCAATTTCATTAAATGCAACCGGGGGGCTAAATCCCCGGCGGTACGAGACCTCACCAAGGGAATATGATATCCGGGTTCGCTCCCACCCACAAACGCCGCCGGCCCTTCAAACCCGAGGCTGCATTTATCTTCTCAACCTGAGAGGAAAGGGTTCAGAAGGAAATGGAATCGAAAGTGTAACCGGCTGCAATAAATTAAAGAGCCCGCTGCCGCTGCTGTTGCTTTGGCGTCCAGAATTAGAGAAAACGAGATCAGTGTCCTAAAACCCACCTTGATCAGATACAACGTCATCCCTTGTATGAACCAAAGTATCTGAGAGAATGTTGAAATGTTTTTTTTTTTTTAAGGACAATAAAAAAAAATGTCCCTTTGAAACGAAGGTTCAAAAGGAAAATTTATTATAGAAATAGCACTCCATTCTAATAGACACAATAAAAGCTCGGCCAACGATTTCTTTTCTATGCCAATATCTTACAATACTCGGTAGTTTTTGGTTTTTCTTTTTAAATTTATCGACTAACCTTCCTTACTTAAAACTGCTTTGCAGTAAAAAAAAAAAAATTCAATGACTGAGCTGAAAAATAGCATTCAGGGTCCGTGTTGTAGTTTAAACCTTAAGAAAAGACAGGAAGAGGAAAAACAACAACAAAAGTTTATGGGTTAGAATGAATACAAAGAAGTACGTGCCAGAGATATGGTCTCTAGGGGGCTTTCATTCATTATAGACGCTGTATTTACGATAATACAAGAAAAAAGGTTAAATACAGTAAACATGATAGCCAGTTCTGGAAAGAAATATAAAGCAGTTTGACGGGAAGGGCGAAAGTGACTCAAGAACGCCACCAAGGGACAAACTGAGGAAATGACATCCTTACATCTCGAAATCCGTTGACCTTTTATCTTTTTCGAAGTTCGGTCATCTGTATCCACTTACGTATGTGTAAACACGTTTTTGAGGTCTTTACCATCAATCATTTCTCCAACTGCTTCTGGTAAACTTGATACTTTAGTTTTTTCTTTCTCTAAATAATCAAAAATGACTGTCCCTTAAACCTGTCATTTTAATAGTAAGTATAACTCTACTTACAGCAAGTATGATTCCTGGGACTGCGAGAAACTACAGGAATCTTTTGCAGTCTTAAATTCATGCTTGTGGTATTAAAATGTATACTACATACGTAGATGGCTAAATTATTCATTGAAATAACAGACTTTTTGATGGACATTAAAACTCAGCAGTTTAAATAAGGAAACCACAGATTTCCTTTTAAGCAGGTAATAACTGCTTGCATCAGTGGTTATTTAATTGGTCTTCAGCCAAGAAGTAGAAGTTGTACCGTGTAAATCATGAGATCATGTAATGCAAAGCCATAAAATGCAATATACCAGTAGTAGAAGAACACAAGCTAAGAACTAAACTAAGTTGATTCATACTGCCTATTTGAATAACTATTAAACATTTCCGTAAGTCTAGTACAAAAACAAGAGAAAAAGAAATTCATGAAAATAATTTTAAGAGTTTACTTAAATATTAGTTTATAGTCTGTGTGATTTGCTGGTTTAAATGTAGTGTTTTTGTTTAAAAATGACACCTGATAGAAATATTTCACTTTAAGCACAGACAAATTGAGGGAATGTTTTTCTAGAGTTTTAAATGTCAAAATATATTCAATATAACATAGATTTTAAATTTATGTGAAATATATCTAATCAGATACTGTAACTGACAAATGCATTTTCATTTACAAGATTATTTATGGATTTTTTCCAACTTTACGGTAATTTTTATACATTTGCAAATATTTAAGCTTGAGAAGAAAACAGTATTTTGCAAAATCTGGGTGAGTTTTTGGGAGAAAGACCCTTGATCGGTCAAAACAGGATATCCTATTATTTTTGACCATCTGAGGCTGTCCCCTGTCTTTATCTATGGTAAAACTGAACATTCCAATGCCCTTTCCTGAGACATTTGGCGTTTCTTTACTACTGTGGCAGGATATGTCAAATGCTACTGTGACTAATGACCTCTAAGCCTAGATAATATATTAAGGGTTTGGGGAAAAAATATCTCATTATAATGGATTGTATTAATATAATACTCAAACAAATGACCTTGCTTGTACTAAGTATGGTTGAAAATTATGAATTAGCTTTATAAATTTTATTCCCTATGTTGACCTATGCTAACTAGATCACTTATGTTAATTACCAATACCAGGTAATATAAAACATTACTCAATCAAATTTAACTCATTAAAATTTAGAAAATACAAAATGTAGAATGTTTCTAGGGTGGATAATATAGTAAATTTGATTAACTACTTTACCAGCAATGAATTTTTCAGTGATACATGCTCATCCTTATATGGTAATCCTTGGGACCTTTCCCCAAATACAATATTTGCTTGCTAACTTTTGGACCTAGTATAGGATTACTCTTCTCAGCCCCCTTGTGGCTAGATGATGCCATTGACTAGGTCTGGGTAACCATTAATAGAAGTGGAAGTTCACCTCCGAAATGAACAGGGATGGCTAAAATGAAATCACTGTTCAGCTCTGTCAGTTACACTGATAATTAACCTGACCTAGAACCAATACCTGGAAACTGTCAATACATTTCAGACCTACATTGACTTTAAAAGCAGTAATATGTTCTAAGTGGCTGTTTCAGCACTTTTTAAATGAATTATGGAAGTGAAGCTGGGTTAAAAGCCCTACCAAATAGATGATATGGGTTTCAACTATAATCCCTATAAAACAGCAGTTATTCTATTTAGTCACAGGTGGAAATACAAGTTCCAATGGCAAGGCAAGTACTTGCTATATACATAAAGCAATATAAATTTGTACCTGGTGGTTTTCAACATTAGCAGACACATTTCACTGTAGTTTATTTTTTCCTAATGACTGGTGTGGCATTTTAACACTTTAAATAGGACTGTGATAAAGTATTGTTGACGTGCCATAAGATGGAAAGATAACATTGATTTTTGTATTTATGGTTATTCTTTTTGATTTTTGTTTTGATTGTGTAACTGATTTTCAATTGTGTCTCCAAAAGACTAGATTAAAAAAAAAAGCTATATGGATGTAATTAGAAGCTTTTGATTTGGCTAATCTATGAATAAAATATCAAGTGTTTTGATTAATTATTAAACTAACAACTGCGGTTAGTAAGAGTATATATCATTGAACTGTGGTGTTGGAGAAGACTCTTGAGAGTCCCTTGGACTGCAAGGAGATCCAACCAGTCCATTCTGAGGGAGATCAACCCTGGGATTTCTTTGGAAGGAATGATGCTAAAGCTGAAACTCCAGTACTTTGGCCATCTCATGCGAAGAGTTGACTCATTGGAAAAGACTCTGATGCTGGGAGGGATTGGGGGCAGGAGGAGAAGGGGACGACCGAGGATGAGATGGCTGGATGGCCTCATGGACTCGATGGACATGAGTCTAAGTGAACTCCAGGAGATGGTGATGGACAGGGAGGCCTGGTGTGCTGCGATTCATGGGGTCGCAAAGAGTCGGACATGACTGAGCGACTGAACTGAACTGAGTATATATCTGAATTCAGCACTGAGAGGTTTACTACATCTTTCTGTTTCTGATCATGTCTGTCTATTTGGAGGAAAGAAATTGTACCTGTCCTTGTCTTTTCTATGACATTTGCTATAAAGCTTCTCTTTTTCATCTAACAAATTGGAAGGTTTTCTTCTTTCCTATAAAACAGAATTAAAACATATGAGAGAGGATGAGAGAAAAATACAATTAAAAAAAGGTGTAACTGAAACAAAGGTAGTATCTCAGTTTCTGTTTTATCTTGCCTTACAGAATCATGCTTTGCAACGGTCTATAAACCAATGACTATGATGGCTACTCCATTTCTTCTAAGGGATACTTGCCCATAGTAGTAGATATAATGCTCATCTGAGTTAAATTTACCCGTACCATTTTAGTTTGCTGGTTCTAAAATGTCAGTGTTCACTCTTGCCATCTCCTGTTTGATCACTTCAAATTTGTCTTGATTGATGGACTTAAAATTCCAGTTTCCTATGCAATATTGTTCTTTACACCATCAGACTTCCATCAGCAGTCACATCCACAACTGGGTGTTATTTTTTCTTTGACTCAGTATCTTCATTCTTTCTGGAGTTATTTCTCTGCTGATCTCCAGTAGTATATTGGGGACCTACCCACCTGCAGAGTTCATCTTTCAGTGTCCTATCTTTTTGCCTTTTCATACTGTTCATGGGGTTTTCCAGGCAGGAATACTGAAGTGGTTTGCCATTCCCTTCTTTAGTGGACTATGTTTTGTCAGAACTCTCCACCATGACCCGTCCATCTTGGGTGGCCCTACATGGCATGACTTATAGTTTCATTGAGTTAGACAGGCTGTGGTCCATGTGATCAGATTGGTTAGTTTTCTGTGACTGTGGTTTTCAGTCTGTCTGCTCTCTGATGGAGAAGGATAGAGGCTTATGGAAGCTTCCTATTGGGAGACCCTGACTGAGGAAACGAATCCAAGTCTATGCCCTGACCAGTAATGCTGAAGAAGCTTAAGTTGAACAGTTCTATGAAGACCAACAAGACCTTTTGAACTAACGCCCCCCAAAAGATGTCCTTTTCATTACAAGAGACTGGACTACAAAAGTAAGAAATCAAGAAATACCTGGAGTAACAGGCAAATTTGGCCTTGGAGTACAGAATGAAGCAGGGAAAAGGCTAACAGAGTTTTGTCAAGAGAATGCACTGGACATAGCAAACACCCTCTTCCAACAACACAATAGAAGACTCTACACATGGACATCACCAGATGGTTCGCACCGAATCAGATTGATTATATTCTTCGCAGAAAAGATGGAGAAGCTCTAAACAGTCATCAAAAACAAGACCGGGAGCTGACTGTGGCTCAGATCATGAACTCCTTATTGTCAAATTCAGACAAATTGAAGAAAGTAGTGAAAACCACTAGACCATTCAGTTTTGACATAAATAAAACCCCTTACAATTATACAGTGGAAGTGACAAATACTTTCAAGGGATTAGATCTGATACACAAAGAATGCTTGAAGAACTATGGACAGAGGTTCATGACATTTTAGAGGAGGCAGGGGTCAGGAGCATCCCCAAGAAAAAGAAATGTGAAAAGGTAAAAGAGTTGTCTGAGGTGGCCTTACAAATAGCTGTGAAAGGAAGAGAGGCATAAGGCAAAGGAGAAAAGGAAAGATATACCTATTTGAATGCAGATTTCCAAAAAATAGCAAGGAGAGATAAGAATGCCTTCCTCAGTGATAAATGCAAAGAAATAGAGGAAAACAATAGAATGGAAAAGACTAGATATCTCTTCAAGAAAATTAGAGATACCAGGGGAAACTTTCATGCAAAGGGAACACAATAAAGGACAGAAATGGTATGGACCTAACAGAAACAAAAGATATTAAGAAGAGGTGGCAAGAATACACAGAACTATACAAAAAAGACCTTCTTGACCCAAATAATCATGATGATGTGATCACTCACCTAGAGCCATACATCCTGGAATGTGAAATCAAGTGGGCCTGAGGAAGAATCACTATGAACAAAGCTAGTGCAGGTGATGGAATTCCAGTTGAGCTATTTCAAATTCTAAAAGATGAGGCTGTGAAAGTGCTGAACTCAGTATGTCAGCAAATTTGGAAATTCAGCAGTGGCCACAGGAATGGAAAAGGTCAGTTTTCATTCCAATTCCCCAAAAAAGGCAATGTCAAAGAGTGCTCAAACTACTGCACAACTGCACTCATCTCACACGTTAGTAAAGTAATGCTCAAAATTCTCCAAGCCAGGCTTCAACAGTACATGACCTGTGAACTTTCAGATGTTTAAGTTGGATTTAGAAAAGGCAGATGAACCAGAGATCAAACTGTCAACATCTGTTGGATCATTGAAAAAGCACGAGAGTTCCAGAAAAACATCTACTTCTGCTTTATTGACTATGCCAAAAGCTTTGACTGTGTAAATCACAACAAACTGGAAAATTCTGAAAGAGATAGGAATACCAGACCACCTGATCTGCCTCTTGAGAAATCTGTATGCAGGTAAGGAAGCAACAGTTAGAACTGGACATGGAGTAACAGATTGGTTCCAAATTGGAAAAGGAGTACATCAAGGCTATGTATTGTCACCTGCTTATTTAATTTATATGCAGGATATATCATGAAAAATGCTGGACTGGATGAAGCACAAGCTAGAATCAAGATTGCCTGGAGAAATATCAGTAATTTCAGATATACAGATGACACCACCTTTATGGCAGAAAGCGAAGAAGAACTAAAGAGCCTCTTGATGAAAATGAAAGATGAGAGTGAAAAATTTGGTTAAGCCAACTCAGCATTCAGAAAACTAAGATCATGATATTTGGTCCCATCACTTCATGGCAAATAGATGGGAAAACAGTGGAAACAGTGACAGACTTCATTTTGGGGGGCTCCAAAATCACTGCAGGTGGTGACTTCAGCCATGAAATGAAAAGATGCTTGCTCCTTGTAAGAAAAGTTATGACCAACCTAGAAAGCATATCAAAAAGCAGACATATTACTTTGCCAACAAAGGCCCATCTAGTCAAAATTATGGCTTTCCCAGTAGTTATGTATGGATGTGAGAGTTGGACTATTAAGAATGTTGAGCGCTGAAGAATTGATGCTTTTGAACTGCAGCATTGGAGAAGACTCTTGAGAGTCCCTTGGACTGCAAGGAGATCCCATCAGTCTATCCTAAAGGAAATTAGTTCTTAATATTCATTGGAAGGATTGATGCTGAAGCTGAAACTCCAATACTTTGGCCACCTGATGCGAAGAACTGACTCATTTAAAAAGACCCTAATGCTGGGCAAGATTGCAGGCAGGAGGAGAAGGGGTCAACAGAGGATGAGANAGATCCCATCAGTCTATCCTAAAGGAAATTAGTTCTTAATATTCATTGGAAGGATTGATGCTGAAGCTGAAACTCCAATACTTTGGCCACCTGATGCGAAGAACTGACTCATTTAAAAAGACCCTAATGCTGGGCAAGATTGCAGGCAGGAGGAGAAGGGGTCAACAGAGGATGAGACGGTTGGATCATATCACTGACTCAATGGACATGAGTTTGAGTAAATTCTGGGAGTTGGTGATGGACAGGCATGCCTGTCGTGCTGCAGTCCATGGGGTCTCAAAGAGTTAGACAGGACTGAGTGACTGAATTGAACTGAATTGATAAACCAAACTGTCAAAAGTTACTCTTTAGGCATTCCCATCTTTCTCTGTGTCTGAATTACTCCCCTGGGCAGAATTAATGTGACGCTAATGAACCTCATGCATTCAGGGTCTTTCACTTGCATCAACCTCTTCCAGTACCTTAGGGTAAGGGGGTGGTGTGCAACAATGTCTTTACCTAGTCACATGTTTTTGAAATTTGCAAGAAAAGAATTTTTAGTACAATAGGTTAGTAACATTGCTTCCTTCCTCTTCAATTTTCTCTATTACACTTCTTGTTTAAATGGTGTTAGAGAGACTCAGGCATTTTGGGGAATCTAGTTAGGGGGAAAGTTGAGATGAGGATACATCTAATTTGGGTGTGTTAAGAATGTTTTTATAGATTTAAGTCTTTTTCATTAACAGCTATTAATAACAACCATGGCACAGAATGGCTCCCAAGAATTTGACATCCATTGTGCCAGCTTGCCCTGTGTGGTGGCACAATGATACAGTGCCATGGCTTCTGTACAGTGATAGAATATCCCTTAGTGTGGGTTCCTGGAAACATGGGTGGTGAAGTGGAATCAGGCTTAAGTGTGTGGGGCCAGAAACAAGTCTGCTGAAACTTCTAATTATTAGGTAAAAAATTCCAAATGCAAAATGGGCTTCTCTTTGACATCTAATTAAAACAAATATTCTCTCTTGTAGGAATTACTCAGTAAGGCAGAAGATACCCACTATTCTTTTGAGAAAGTGTGTGTGTGTGTGTGTGTGTATAATTTCTAAGCAGAGATTTTACAAATACAGATGATTTTCAGAATCCCTGTGTCTGAGGGTGCAAATGTATAGCAATATTGCAAATAGAGTCAGTATGTGTGTAGCTGGGTGACTTTTACATCCCAGTGTGTTGGAGTTACCATATCAAGTGACAAAGTCTGGCACTTGAACATGAAATGATACTCCATATATTCACCAATGCAATAAAGATACCTTAAAGAAACAAGTACTTCTGTGACAAACTCATACTGTAAGGTATTCATCAACATGTCAAACTATGTTGTATTTATTCAATTATTAAGTTTAAGACAGTGCAAAAACACTTAAAAGTCTATTTCAATTGCTCTTCCATATGCCTCAATTTCAAATTGAGTCTATATAGCATTTTTTCAAAAGTTTTGGTCATACCAAATTTCAAAAAAGAAGTATTATAGACATATGTCAACCCATTAATTAATGAGTTATGAGTTTAGAGGAAACATTGTGATACATTTTTTATTTGTGAGATTTATAAAATGTGAAATGTCTTATGATTTATCATTTTAAAATGACACTTATTTTGTAACTATTTTAGTGTCTTATTCTATATTCTTTTTCTTAAGGAAGATCACCCAAAATATGTAAAGTTTACAAAACTTAATTCTGTCCTGTCCTTGCTTGTAATAATTAAGAGTATAGATAGAGAGTGGTTGAAATAAATAAACCATGGGCATCAAAGATTCCCCCAAATCATAAATTAAATTCTGCAAAAATAAAACAACAAATGTTGACTTTATATTACTTAATTTATAGATAAATACTGCTTAATACTGCTTAATTTCCTAAGGACAGTAATCATATTGCTATAGTAAGTTATTTTTAAATCAGATTGTTGGTGCTAGAAGTTATTAAAGTGGCAACACAGTGAGAAAGAGTTGGGTGAAGTATTGAAAATAAAGAAATCACTTTTGAATTCCAGGGCCTCAACTCTGGACCTCTGTGATTTTTGATGAATAATTCTGAATCCCAATATTTCATCATTTAATTCAATTCATCCAACATGTATTTAAATTCTATTCTATATCAGTCTATGTGTTAGATTTTGAACATAAGTAAATTCTAATACTTGCCTTTAAATAGCTCATATTTTAATTGTATCTATATAATGGGTACAAGTCACCTTTAAGGTTGTTGTAGGTAGTAAATGTGATAATTTCATAACAGTACTTAATACTGTTTAGAACAAATTAAATTCTTAATACAAGCTTTTTTTTTTTGTGGCAAGAATACACAGAACTATACAAAAAAGACCTTCTTGACCCAAATAATCATGATGATGTGATCACTCACCTAGAGCCATACATCCTGGAATGTGAAATCAAGTGGGCCTGAGGAAGAATCACTATGAACAAAGCTAGTGCAGGTGATGGAATTCCAGTTGAGCTATTTCAAATTCTAAAAGATGAGGCTGTGAAAGTGCTGAACTCAGTATGTCAGCAAATTTGGAAATTCAGCAGTGGCCACAGGAATGGAAAAGGTCAGTTTTCATTCCAATTCCCCAAAAAAGGCAATGTCAAAGAGTGCTCAAACTACTGCACAACTGCACTCATCTCACACGTTAGTAAAGTAATGCTCAAAATTCTCCAAGCCAGGCTTCAACAGTACATGACCTGTGAACTTTCAGATGTTTAAGTTGGATTTAGAAAAGGCAGATGAACCAGAGATCAAACTGTCAACATCTGTTGGATCATTGAAAAAGCACGAGAGTTCCAGAAAAACATCTACTTCTGCTTTATTGACTATGCCAAAAGCTTTGACTGTGTAAATCACAACAAACTGGAAAATTCTGAAAGAGATAGGAATACCAGACCACCTGATCTGCCTCTTGAGAAATCTGTATGCAGGTAAAGAAGCAACAGTTAGAACTGGACATGGAGTAACAGATTGGTTCCAAATTGGAAAAGGAGTACATCAAGGCTATGTATTGTCACCTGCTTATTTAATTTATATGCAGGATATATCATGAAAAATGCTGGACTGGATGAAGCACAAGCTAGAATCAAGATTGCCTGGAGAAATATCAGTAATTTCAGATATACAGATGACACCACCTTTATGGCAGAAAGCGAAGAAGAACTAAAGAGCCTCTTGATGAAAATGAAAGATGAGAGTGAAAAATTTGGTTAAGCCAACTCAGCATTCAGAAAACTAAGATCATGATATTTGGTCCCATCACTTCATGGCAAATAGATGGGAAAACAGTGGAAACAGTGACAGACTTCATTTTGGGGGGCTCCAAAATCACTGCAGGTGGTGACTTCAGCCATGAAATGAAAAGACGCTTGCTCCTTGTAAGAAAAGTTATGACCAACCTAGAAAGCATATCAAAAAGCAGACATATTACTTTGCCAACAAAGGCCCATCTAGTCAAAATTATGGCTTTCCCAGTAGTTATGTATGGATGTGAGAGTTGGACTATTAAGAATGTTGAGCGCTGAAGAATTGATGCTTTTGAACTGCAGCATTGGAGAAGACTCTTGAGAGTCCCTTGGACTGCAAGGAGATCCCATCAGTCTATCCTAAAGGAAATTAGTTCTTAATATTCATTGGAAGGATTGATGCTGAAGCTGAAACTCCAATACTTTGGCCACCTGATGCGAAGAACTGACTCATTTAAAAAGACCCTAATGCTGGGCAAGATTGCAGGCAGGAGGAGAAGGGGTCAACAGAGGATGAGACGGTTGGATCATATCACTGACTCAATGGACATGAGTTTGAGTAAATTCTGGGAGTTGGTGATGGACAGGCATGCCTGTCGTGCTGCAGTCCATGGGGTCTCAAAGAGTTAGACAGGACTGAGTGACTGAATTGAACTGAATTGATAAACCAAACTGTCAAAAGTTACTCTTTAGGCATTCCCATCTTTCTCTGTGTCTGAATTACTCCCCTGGGCAGAATTAATGTGACGCTAATGAACCTCATGCATTCAGGGTCTTTCACTTGCATCAACCTCTTCCAGTACCTTAGGGTAAGGGGGTGGTGTGCAACAATGTCTTTACCTAGTCACATGTTTTTGAAATTTGCAAGAAAAGAATTTTTAGTACAATAGGTTAGTAACATTGCTTCCTTCCTCTTCAATTTTCTCTATTACACTTCTTGTTTAAATGGTGTTAGAGAGACTCAGGCATTTTGGGGAATCTAGTTAGGGGGAAAGTTGAGATGAGGATACATCTAATTTGGGTGTGTTAAGAATGTTTTTATAGATTTAAGTCTTTTTCATTAACAGCTATTAATAACAACCATGGCACAGAATGGCTCCCAAGAATTTGACATCCATTGTGCCAGCTTGCCCTGTGTGGTGGCACAATGATACAGTGCCATGGCTTCTGTACAGTGATAGAATATCCCTTAGTGTGGGTTCCTGGAAACATGGGTGGTGAAGTGGAATCAGGCTTAAGTGTGTGGGGCCAGAAACAAGTCTGCTGAAACTTCTAATTATTAGGTAAAAAATTCCAAATGCAAAATGGGCTTCTCTTTGACATCTAATTAAAACAAATATTCTCTCTTGTAGGAATTACTCAGTAAGGCAGAAGATACCCACTATTCTTTTGAGAAAGTGTGTGTGTGTGTGTGTGTGTATAATTTCTAAGCAGAGATTTTACAAATACAGATGATTTTCAGAATCCCTGTGTCTGAGGGTGCAAATGTATAGCAATATTGCAAATAGAGTCAGTATGTGTGTAGCTGGGTGACTTTTACATCCCAGTGTGTTGGAGTTACCATATCAAGTGACAAAGTCTGGCACTTGAACATGAAATGATACTCCATATATTCACCAATGCAATAAAGATACCTTAAAGAAACAAGTACTTCTGTGACAAACTCATACTGTAAGCTATTCATCAACATGTCAAACTATGTTGTATTTATTCAATTATTAAGTTTAAGACAGTGCAAAAACACTTAAAAATCTATTTCAATTGCTCTTCCATATGCCTCAATTTCAAATTGAGTCTATATAGCATTTTTTCAAAAGTTTTGGTCATACCAAATTTCAAAAAAGAAGTATTATAGACATATGTCAACCCATTAATTAATGAGTTATGAGTTTAGAGGAAACATTGTGATACATTTTTTATTTGTGAGATTTATAAAATGTGAAATGTCTTATGATTTATCATTTTAAAATGACACTTATTTTGTAACTATTTTAGTGTCTTATTCTATATTCTTTTTCTTAAGGAAGATCACCCAAAATATGTAAAGTTTACAAAACTTAATTCTGTCCTGTCCTTGCTTGTAATAATTAAGAGTATAGATAGAGAGTGGTTGAAATAAATAAACCATGGGCATCAAAGATTCCCCCAAATCATAAATTAAATTCTGCAAAAATAAAACAACAAATGTTGACTTTATATTACTTAATTTATAGATAAATACTGCTTAATACTGCTTAATTTCCTAAGGACAGTAATCATATTGCTATAGTAAGTTATTTTTAAATCAGATTGTTGGTGCTAGAAGTTATTAAAGTGGCAACACAGTGAGAAAGAGTTGGGTGAAGTATTGAAAATAAAGAAATCACTTTTGAATTCCAGGGCCTCAACTCTGGACCTCTGTGATTTTTGATGAATAATTCTGAATCCCAATATTTCATCATTTAATTCAATTCATCCAACATGTATTTAAATTCTATTCTATATCAGTCTATGTGTTAGATTTTGAACATAAGTAAATTCTAATACTTGCCTTTAAATAGCTCATATTTTAATTGTATCTATATAATGGGTACAAGTCACCTTTAAGGTTGTTGTAGGTAGTAAATGTGATAATTTCATAACAGTACTTAATACTGTTTAGAACAAATTAAATTCTTAATACAAGCTTTTTTTTTTACTCAATTTTTCCTAATGCTCCTAAGGACTTAGGGTTGAGTATCCTACATTTTTCAGGATCTTCATTTCTGCTTTGTACACATTTCCATAGTTTAGAATTGGAGTCATTTATACTTATATTGCTCTTCATTTGTTCAGGGGTCAGCAGACTATAGCCTTCAGACCAAATCTGACCCTTGGCTTGCTTTTGTATGGCCTTCTGTGCCATGGATATTTTGTTTTGTTTTTTACACCTTTTAAAGAGTTAAAAACAAAAGAAAAAGAAGAGGGACACAGCATATGGCCTGAAAAGCCTAAACTATTTACTCTCTGGCCCTTAACAGAAAACACTTTCTGATGTCTTTTTTGGAATATAAATTTCATGAGTATAGTGACGATATTGAAAAATACAGTATTTCACATTCCATGTGAGAAAGGAGCTACTGCAATATGTAAGTGCCCAGATGGAACATTAGTTGCTAAGCTCCATATGTAAAGCTCCATATCCATAAAGCTCTAACTCAAGTGCACCATGTCACATTACATAATCCATATGCATATGATATGCTGCTTTCATTACAACACAAAGAATTCATAGTGTACCTTGTAATGATGGTTACTACAGTGACCTTACAAAGACGGTCACTCTTCTTCCTGAGAAGTTGAGTCTTTGTTCCCTCTCCTTGAATGTGGACAGACTTTGTGACTGATTTTATCAGTAGGACACAGTGGGAGTAACAGCATGCCAGTTCCTGTCCCTTGGAGTATTTTCATGGAAACTGTAAACTGCCACTTAAGACATCCCATTACCCTGTGACTACCACGCTAGAGAGTCCTCATGGCATGTAGGCATGGTAGGTGACAGTCTCAGCCAGGCCCTGACTTTCAGTCATATCCTTTGAGACACTAGAGTCAAGCCATCTGGGACCCTTTTGAACAGTTCATCTGACAACTGAATACCACTGAGTGGTTGACAACACAGTTGACACCATATGGAGCCAATGAATCACCCACCTGAGCCTGGCACACATTCTTGACCTACACAATTTGGGTGAGATATTAATAACAGTTTATTACTTTAAACCACTTTGCTTCAGGATGTTTGTTACCCAGCAGTAGATGGTTGGAGCATGAGTATTCTGTTCACAAATTTAACAGATGCTGAATGTCAGTACTAGATTTAATAGTGATAATTGTTATCATACTGTGTTCATCTGTTTGCCAGACACCACTATCAACACATTTAATAAGGTTATCATTTAATCTCTGAAGATTATTGCTTAATATAATATTCCTATAAAGTTATTACATTACAGAGATTATTTTCTAGTAGCACAGAAGAGGATACTGAGACTTAAGGAAGCTAAGATTCCTAATAACCTTATGAAGTTATCAGATTATGGAGATTATTTTATCCATAGTAAAATGAGGACACTGAAACTTAAGAAGGTTAAGGAGGTTAAGTTATGAAGAGATATCATAGCTATTAAGTGACTAAGGCTGGGGGATCCAATTTAGTTCATTCATATTTGAAAACCTTTGCTCTGATATACTATAAATAATACTTTACATTACAACGGAGAGCTGATCTAATTAGTTTATGCAGCCCATAAGCAGAGGCTCCAAACATCTTTCTTGTTTGTATACTCCATTTATTTAATCTTATGTGATTCTCTCTTGTAAAAATCTGTCATCAGTGTAGCTCATTTTAAATGACAGTTTGCTCAGAGTTTCCTGGACTGAAACTTAGAATAGGGCTGTATTTAAATGTACCTATCTCCTTTATGACAGATCAAAGCAAGTATGCCATTTGTTCCGAGCTTTCAAGGGCCCTTCATTTAATTCAGAATATTTTAAAGGAAATAGTCCAAGGGGTTTTATTTCCAGAGATGACACACAATCAATATTTATGGAAAAAAATCCAATGATTTCATTTCTGCTTCACTGTAATGTTTTTGTTACCTGTGTGATCCATGCCACAAAAGAGTATTATAGGGCAATAAGTCACAGTATGGTAGGAATTATAAGTATCTTGATATTTGCAAAAAAAGGCTCTCTTTAAGAGGGTTATTGATAATCTAACTTTGTCAGTAGAGCACTATTTTGTAACAATAATAAGAGTGCTTGGTAATATTAATTGAGAACTTACAGTATACCAGGGGCAATTCTAGGCTCTTCACATATATTAAATTATTTAATAAATAATCCAATGAGTTAATATTCACAAATCTCTCAAATTTGTATGTATGTTTCTGCTTTTTGTAACTTACTTTAATTCTCCATCTTCTATTATGGCTTTGACCTTCATTACATGCCTAAAGTATAGACAAATAATGTGACAAGAAATTTTTACTACAAATTAAGAGTATCTTAATAAATGGATTTAATTACTGTGCTAATCATTATTCATTAATCACCAAAGTGCATTCCTGACTACATTCAAGTTTAGGAAGGGCTGTCAGTTCAGTTCAGTTCAGTTCAATTGCTCGGTTCAGTTGTGTCCGACTCTTTGTGACCCCATGGACTGCAGCATTCCAGGCTTCCCTGTCCATCACCAACTCCCGAAGCTTGCTTAAACTCATGTCCATCAAGTCAGTGATGCCATCCAACCATCTCATCCAATCCCATGAACAATATGAAAAGGAAGGGCTGTACTTCTTAGAAGTATCTAGGAGTCAAGAAGTCTAGAAATCAAGGTGAGCACAGGAATTGCTTTGGTCAATGACATATAAGCAGAAATGTTACGTGTCTTCCTGGTGGATGCATTTAGGAGCCAACACACACTGTCATCTTTTCTTCTTTAACATTATATTAGGGTTCTCCAGAGAAACAGAATATATATAACTGACATCTGTTCTCTCCTACGTGCACATACCTGTGAGAGAGAACCAGGAGAGTCCATGGCATAAATTCTAGTCTAAAAGCTTCTAGCACACTCTACCCAAGAAGAGCTGATGTTTCAGTCTGAGTCCCAAGGTTAGAGAAAAAAAAAAAAAAGTTCCAGCTCAAGCAGTTGGAGAATTTCCTCATACTCAGTCTTTTTGTTCTATTCGGTCCATCAACTGATTGGATGAGAATCATCCACATTAAGGAGGCCAATCTGTTTTACTCAGTTGACTGATTAAAATATTAATCCCAGCCAAAAACATCCTCATAGACAAACCCAAAATAATGGTTATGGGAACAAGAAGCAAACATGTTTTTATGTGTCACTAGGAGTAATAGCAGTGCCAGCTGAATTTTCATTCCTTGATTCCTGGTGTCTCGATTTCTGTGAATTCTGGCTATCATGGAAACAGCACCATATGCTGAATATTGATTCAGAGCAAATATTGTCTTCCAATGAACCTTTCCCAAGCCCTTCAAGACACAGCCACCTAACTGGCACTGTAATTGAGTCTTTAAAATGCTATTTCACACTTGTATCAAGTCAGCTGCTTCAGGATGGTGAAGTAAAGCATCTTGTACAGTTAATGCCAAAGGAGGACTCAAATTATGTGGGGGAATAAAAAAGATCATCACATTGCCAGAAGACCAAATACCTGTATCTTGATATCAAAATTGTGAAAGTAAACAAAATACAATCAAGCCATGGATGGGATGGGGCTTTACTTACATAGAGAAGAGATGGAGCAAAATTAGCTTCAGGAGTGTGCATTGGTCCATCTATTATGATTAGCAAGATCCATCTTATCCCCTCATCCTGCTTCTACAAGCAGCTGAAGAAGGGTCATTTGTCTGGGTGCATATCTCTCCTGCTACATTAGAAGGACTTTGAGCCCTCCTCCACGGAATCTGGAAAACTAAAAGATGGGGCTTTTCCTGAGGGCCATTGATGTACATGCCCAAGTGGAACAAAGTTACTCTTACTGAGATAGAAGCAGAGAAAAATATTCCCACACAAGTTGATAAGTCTGGTACAGGCTGTGTGTGCTTTTTATCGCTTGCTAAGGAAGTGTTCTTGGCCCAAGGCCCATTCTCAGATGACGGAGTAGGGATGGAAAGACTGTACACATGAGGCTGCCTTTCCAAAAGGAACACAGTAAGAACAGTGAATTCTGTGACCATGAACCCATTGCTACATTTCTGTCATGAAGTAAATCCCTTGATCAGAAGCAATGCTGAGTGGAATAACATGATGATGGATAAAGTATTGTGTAAATTGATGGATGAGAGTTTTGGTAGAAGCACTGCATTCAGGAAAGGTAAATCTCCATCCAGACTAAGTATCTATTAAGGCAAGAACAAGAGACTGTCCCTTCCATGATGGAAGTAGTCCAATGTAATCAACCTGCCACCAGGTAGCTTGTTGATTGCTTTCAGGAATGGTGTTGGGTCTTGCTGATGGAAGACTGGGCATTCAGCCATAACTAAAGCCAAGCTGGCCCTGGTGAGTGGAAATCCACGTTGCTGAGCCCATGCATAAGCTTCATCCTTCTTACCATAGACACTTCGTTCTTGAGTCCATTGAGCAATAACAGGAGTGGCTGAAGAAATACACCAACTGGCGTTACAGAATGGGTAATATTAACAACTTGATTAGTAAAATTCTCCTCTGTTGAGAATTCAGGCTCTGTTGAGTTCAGGCTTCCCTGGTGGCTCAAATGGTAAAGAATCTACCTGCAATGCAGGAGACCAAGGTTCAATCTCTGCATGGGGAAGATCTCCTGGAGAAGGAAATGGCAACCCACTCTAGTCTTGCCTGGAGAATTCCATAGAAAGAGGAGCTTGTCATGCTGTAGCCCATGGGGTCACAAAGAGTCAGACATGACTAAGCAACTAACATTTCATTTCATTTCATTTCTGCTGAGGTCACCCTTTGGTGAGAATTCACAGAGGACACTTAGGCTTCCTGGATGGCTCATCAGTAAAGAATCCACCTGCAAATCAGGAGATGTGGGTTTGATCCCAGGGTCAGGAAGATCTCCTGGAGAAAGAACTGGCAATACACTCCAGTATTCTTGCCTGGGAAATCTCATGAACAGAGGAGTCTGTGGGCTGCAGTCCATGGGGTTGCAAAAGTGTCAGGCAAGACTTACTGACTAAACAACAAGGACACACATAATTCCATATTTTTTTGCCTTTTCAGAGAGGCCTATCTCTTTCCCAAATTTTCTTATCACCAATTTTCAAGTCATTTTCCTTCCAGGTCTGTATCCATCCAGCCAACTGATTGGCCATAGCCCATTAATCATTATAACCAAGCCTCTGGCAATTTCTCCTTCTATGCCAAGTGAATGACAGCTGTACTGCTTGAAGTTCTGATCACTAGCAAGGTTTCTTGTCACTATTGACATTCAGCGATGTACCATAAAAGGAATGTAAGGTAGTGCCTGCATATTGTGCAGAATCATTTGTAAACCAAACACTGTTTTCTTGCTCTGCCAACTGCTTGCAGGAAACTCCCTATGAGGTCAGAGATGCAGATGGATGGAGAAGACAGTGTAGGAGGATTGGGGACCAGGAACATTTGGAGCACTTCTTAATGTAACTTACATGTGCCTTCTAGGCCTGCTTGGGTTTAATCATATGCATAAACCACATCCATTTGATAATGGAGTACTGCTGTGCACATCTAACTTCATGAGACTCAGCTCAGGATGGGCAGCTCAGGTCACATTAGCATATCATTTCTTCCCAGTTAATGCCTTTACTTTAACAGTAGATACCGTGAAAAGCTGGGAATTCAACTTTAATTGTAATTTAACCAAACTACAGGATATTTTTTGGTTCAATTTCCAGCGACCTCAGCACTGTAACTACAGGAGATAAGGATCTGCTTGAGGTCACATATAGAAACTTACAGGTCATGAATATGATACTTGGGTTGGGAACTGAAATCTTTGAGCTCATCCTTATTTGCCCCACTTTATCCAACTAAAATAAGAGTGTTAGGGAAATTAAAATGGAGGAAGTCTTGTTCAGGATTCAGAAGCAGGAGAGCAGGCCTCAGATCTTACTTCTGACCCGCCTGGACACTGCCTGGATTCCCTGCCTACCCGCAAGCACAACTAGTCAGGTGGTACTTCAGATAAGAAGGAGAGTGCATCTTTGAATTCTTGAGCCCCTGGAAGCCTGGCCAACAGGGCTAGGGTTTAATGAAATCCTATGACTCTCAAGATAAAACATGCAGCATTGTAAATAATGTTAAAGTAAAATCAGACCTGCATTTTTGCATACAAACTGATAATGACATCAGTCTGTGGCCTGGGATTATAAGCAAGAAACCCTGAAAGTGCAACCTGAAGTCTCACCCATGGAGCAGACACACTTCCCGGGACCTCTTCCCAACTGGGACTCCAGGTTGCTGTCAGTGGGCACTTTGAGCACACTGTTTAAGTCTGGGTGTTGGTCAGCCCAATTTGGTGATGTATGTGCTGTTATTCTTCTCTGTTGTTTCTATTTCTCTTTTCTTTTAAAAATTGTATATTGAAATTAAGTTAAATAATCCTCTATTAAATATTGACATATTTGTTTGTGTATAATGAGTGGTTTCTTTTCTTAACTAATCCTTCAAACCTGAAACAAAAGTAAAACTTCCAGCAAAACAAGGAGTAACTAGTCAATCTCATAATATAGCTTAGTTAAAGTATCTAATAGAGAATCATCAAGATCCTTGCTTCTCCTTTGTGGCTGACTAGGAGTATACAGTGGTAATATTCGGCAAACCTTTAGAGCCTTTTCTTTTCTTAACTAATCCTTCAAACCTGAAACAAAAGTAAAACTTCCAGCAAAACAAGGAGTAACTAGTCAATCTCATAATATAGCTTAGTTAAAGTATCTAATAGAGAATCATCAAGATCCTTGCTTCTCCTTTGTGGCTGACTAGGAGTATACAGTGGTAATATTCGGCAAACCTTTAGAGCCAGATCACTCCGTGGACCATCAGTACTTTCTCTTTACATCTAATCAGGTTAGAGAGCCAATTCCAGAGACCTCAGAAACAATTCATAAAACTCACCCTTAAATTTCTGTTCCATTAGTAGCACTCTTAGTACCCAAATCTGTATTACATCAGTCTCCAGAAACCATGAGATATAGGGTACATGCATATACATGTGTACATACATCTTACATATTAGTGAAAGAGAGAGAAAGAATGAAAGATAAAGAACTACCTCAAGTAATTTTGGAAGCCGAAAAGACCCAAGATCTGTGATGGACAGGGTTAGGACTCAAAAAAAGCCACCATTCCAGCCTGAGTCCAAAGACTGGGGGAAAAAAATGTTCCAACTCAAGTGGTAAGACAGGAGAACCCTGTTACTCAGTCTTTTTGTTCTATGTAGGTATTCCGGTCTTCAACTGTTTAGATGAGGGCCACCCAGATTGAGGGGGCAATCTTCTTTACTCAGTCTATTGGTTCAAATGTTCAAATGTTAACCTCATTTAAAAACATCCTGATGAACCCATTTAGTAGGTTTGACTAAATATTTGGAAACTGTATGGCTTGATTAAATTGACACATACAATTAGCCATTACATCATGTTAATATATATGCATCATAAGATTAAAGCTGCCTGGAGTGTTTAGCCAACAGGCAGACTATACAAACATCCCCCAGTCATCCTTGATAAGGTCTACTATAATAAATGTTCAAACTAATAACTGGTTATAGGAGTGAATGATTTTAGTAGTACCTGATTAATTGTAGTCTTATTAAATTAGTTAATACAGTTGCCCAGGATAGTCACTCAAACCTTGAGAAATCTTTGCAAGAGTGAGACAGAAACTTTTGCTATTTTATGTTCCTGAGATTTAGGGAATATTTGTTTCAGTGGCAAAATATAGCCCATTTTGATGGATGTAGTCTCAATCTGTAAAACGTGAGGTTTTAATTAGATATCTTTAAAGTCACTTACAGAACTTACATTCTATGATTTTAAGTTTCCCGATTTCAAATAGGAAAACTCAATCATATGAAAGTAAAACAAATATACCAAGGTACTCAGTGCATTAAATGAAATTCTGAGGCCAGAATTGTGGTTTTCAAATTATCTACCCAGTAATCTGTTTCCATTATATTGCCTCATGCTCTCCTAAACTCAGCAATTATTTAAAGGAAACATTAAAATATATACCTTATTTGGGAATGATTTTTATCTAGGAATTAACTGATTATTATGGTACTTTTTGGAATGTACCATTTGAAATGCCAGAGTAGCTCATCAGTAATCAGTTTCACGCAAAAATTTCAACCTAAACTCATGTTATTTACTAACTTTTACCTAGCCATTAGCAAGGGAGTATGGGAAATGCAGAAGTATATGATGTGATCCAAGTAATTTCATTAATTTTATCTTAACCAGCATGGAATATAATCACACATAAATGACATATTTAATTTGTTTAGTATGAAACTATTTATGCCTTGATTTCTTGTGGAGAACAGCAGTCCTCCACAGTATAGGGTAGGACTAACTATGATGTAATGTGAAATTATGAAAGGCATTTCTGAAAGCTAGCAAATCAGAGTCTAGCATCTAATGAGTGCAACTACCTTCAAATCTGTCACATTGAGAAATTGTGTGACTACACCCCGAGATACACCAAGGACCCCAAACATTCTTGGATTTCCTCTTTAGGGTACTTGAGGCATTTTTGTGACCATTTTGTCCATTGAATGTGCTACTGATTATTAAAAATGGTCATTCAAAGCCTTTGCATGTGAACTACATACATGATAGATCTAGACAATATTATATTTATTCAAACAGCAAGTTGAATTTCTTATTTTGTCTTTTGTGGTGTGTAAAATTAGCCTTGAAGGCAATTATAAAAAAGGGGTACCTTAGAAACGTCAAAATCAAAGTTAGATTTCACTGATACATGTAGTTTTCAAATAGACTATACTGAGGCCAATCATCCAATGACTGTTTGTTTATGAATGCATATGAGTATACACATTACATATGTTGTATGCAAGTATGTGTGTATTTCTGAGAGTGAGATATTCATTATTTTATGCTTTATAAAAAGTGTTATCTCTGTTTTTTAAAGAATTCTAATATAACTTGAGGATATATATATACACACACACATATATATGTATACATGTGAAGCAACATATAAGGGAACCTGAGCCACTGCACTGCAGACACTGAACCAATGTGATGTGACATATTAAACAAGGAGATTTCTTTCTCTGGAGATTTTAAAGAAAATGATAGATGGGTGTCTATGCAATTTTGGGGGCTGTGGGATCGCCCGGAAGTAAATATTAATAAAGATATTTCTACATCTCTAAAACTCTCTGAAAGGGGCAAAATGAAAGATATTATTATGGACTTGCCTTTGAGGACAAGTGAAAGGAAGAACAGAGCCACTCTGTCTGATCATTAGCTGTATCTCTTCGAGTCAGTATCCTGCAGAATAGGAATAAATGGGCTACCCTCTAAGAAAGCGATTGTGAGGATTTAAATGAGATCATGCATATTAAGTCCCCAGCACAGAGATTAACATATGAGTCATGGTTCACAAATATTAGTTTGCTTTCTGTTGGTCATTTCACAACTTTTGCTGATTACTTGCTTATCTGTGGATATAAGAAGAAAATGAAATTTAGCACTGATGTGCAGTGTAATGAGAAAATAAATGGAGAAGAGATATGATCTAATCAAAATGAGACAGTGATAATCCCTTGTCTTTGAAAAATAATATAGTCATATTTATATCAAACTCTTAATTTTTCATATCTATAATTTTTCTTTTATTCCTTGAATAGCCCCACAACTTTGGTCAGACTGGTTATTAACATCATGAGCTTGAAGAGAAAATTAGTGGCTGTGACTTTCTGAAAGCATAACTGTTTCGTACCAGATTCAAAATAGAGGTCCCATGATTGGAAGACTACATCTAAGACGGCACCCAATTATCCTTGCTTTTTGGTATTCATGTAATCTTCTCTTGGGTGAGCTGGATCTAGTGACTCACTCCTAATAAACAGATTATGGTGAAAGTGAAAGCTTCATTTCCAACATTAGGTTAAAGAGAGACTGTATCTTACACCTGGACTGTCTCTTGTTCTCTTCTTTGCTGTCTCTGAGGAAACTTACTACTAGTTGTGAGTAATGCTATAGAAAGACTCAAATGGACAAGAACTATTACCTCTGGCCAACATTCATCAAGAACTTTAAGCCCACCAATAGTCACTTGGATGGACTTGAAACTTCTGAGACCTGCCAACCACCATGTGAGAGAGCTTAGAGGAGGATTCTCCCCAGTCATATCCTCAATTGAGACCAAGCAGACAACTTGATGACACTGTTGTGTTAGATCCGAACCAGAGGGACTGGCTTGGAGTAGGAAATGGCAACTCACTCAAGTATTCTTGCCTGAAAAATTCGATGGACAGAGGAGCCTGGCAGGCTGCAGTCCATGGCATCTCAGAAGAGTTGGACAGGATGGAGCATGTGCTGGCTAAAGGAGCTATGTGGATTCTAAGTTAATGATCAGATTTCTCAGATGTTAAGTGGCAACGTTTTAATTGATAATAATATCAAGCAAATTCTAATCACAGAAGCAGAACTAATGAAAACATGTTTTACTTGAATATACTTCTTAGGTTTCTCTGGCTGATCCCATGATTATTTCATAATTCACTTGAAGATATGAAGGGAAATATACATAATAACAGAGACACTGCCTGAGATTCTGTTCTATTTTGTCAACTCTGTCTATACTCTGTACTGGAGCAATTTGCATGGAAGTGGTGCTGTTTTGTGTATCTGCTTGGCAGTCATAAACTCCCCAAACTTTATCATTAGATTTACAATTTGGTATTAAGGCTTCCTAAATGGCTCAGATAGTAAAGAATCTGCCTGCAATGCGGGAGACCTGGGTTCGTTCCCTGGGTTGAGAAGATCCCCTGGAGAAGGAAATGGCTACTCATTCCAGTATTTTTGCCTGGAGAATCCCATGGATAGAGGAGCCTGGCAGGCTACAGTTCATGTGGTCACAAAAAGTCAGAGACGACTGAGCAACTAGCACTTTCATTTTCAGAGGGACCAACTAAGCCACTCCAGATTTCCTGACTCAGAGAAACTGTGACATAATACATTTCATTGACTTAGGCCACTAGGTTTTTGGGTGTCGTGTTTTGCAGAAATAGGTATCTAATATGCATGATTTTCAACTCTCCACATTTCAAACTCTATATAGTAGATCTGCCCTACATAGTAGATCTCAGTTACTAATTAGCCATGACACTTTGGAGTTAAAGTCTTCTGCTGCTTAACTTTGTGACTTTGGTCAAGCTATACAAACTCTGTGTAACTCAGATTTCTTTTCTATAAAATTAAAACGTTAAAAGTAAAAGCTACTTATAGAATGAAGAAAATGTAAAGTCTATGTAGTGCTTAGAGGTGTGCTGGCCCAGGGATAGTCCCCAACACATGTTATTATCATTCCTTTATTAAAGTGTGTGTGGTGTGTGTTAGTCGCCCATGGCATATCTGACTCTTTGAGACCCAGTGGACTGTAGCCCACCAGGCTCCTCTGTCCATGGAATTATCCAGGCAAGAATACTGGAGTGGGTTGCCTTTGCCTTCTCCAGGGGATCCTTCTGACCCAGGGATCGAACCTGGGTCTCCTTCATTGAAGGTGTATTCTTTACCATCTGAGCCACCAGGGCTCTTTTCATTAAAATAAGCAGCACAACGAATATCACAAATAATAAAAGACAGAGAACTAAGCAAGCATTCAAGTGTTTAGTTGAAAATATGAAACTAATATGAACCAGTGGTATTAACGATATACACCAACATACACCAGCAGAAGATAAATGCACAGGATAACGGGGCAAGAAAAGGATCAATCATGAACTAGAAGTTATAAGCCAGGGAGGTTCTGACATATTTTGATTTGTGCTGATTTCTCTTTGAGAAGATCATATTTTTCTATATAATTGTACTACTTGCTAGCTGTCTTAATTTAGAAATCTTCTTGCATGGGAGTTTACAACTAATGTATCACCTAGTTATGTTGTTGTTGTGTATTAGTCTCTCAGTCGTGTCCGACTCTTTGTGACCCTATGGACTGTAGCCTGCTCCTCTGTCCATGGGATTCTTCAGGCAAGAATACTGGAGTGGGTTGCCATTCCTTTCTCCAGGGGATCTTCCTGACCCAGGGGTCGAACCCAGGTTTCTTGCACTGGAGGCAGATACTTTACTGTCTGAGCCACTAGGGAAGTCCATCATCAAATTATATAAATATCAATATTTCAATAAAGCTCTTTTGTTAAATTTGTTATACTTAGAGACACACATACATGTTTGCTTGTGACTATATTTAAGTAAAAATGGAGAAGTGTCAAAACTATTAAATAGCATATATTTAGAGGAAATTACATCCAGATTTACGCTATCTTGAATAAGGAATGGAGTAGAAACAGTCAATGTTGCTTTTGGGGATCATCTGAGAGATACCACCAAGAACAGAAATGGCCCTTAATCACACAACCAATACTCTGAGAAGGACAAACAAGGAGTGCTTGGAGTAAAAGACAGACACAAGATAGACCTTAAAATATATAATGATGACTGCATTCAGAAACTAAAACACATATGAAAAAATTAGAGGAACACTAAACGCTACCATTGCTGCTTTCATTTTTAGAGCATTTGAAAAAAATAAATTTAATAAAGACTCTTCAGTAAATATGTAAATTAAAATACAGAGAATTGTAATACAATAAACAAATAGAATTTGCTAGAATTGCTTTTCAGCATCTTCTAGCCTGCATCAGACCTCTTGAGTCCAAATCAGTCTGTGCATTTTAAAATCTGTAAGAACAACGTTTTTTTTATATATATTAAGGGAAAAACTCCTGGGGACTTTTCTTGGAAAAGCAGAAAATGAAAATTATCTTTAACAAATTTACTAATACTGTATGTTGATATTTGTAAAAGATGGCATTTATATTTATGATAAAGAAAAGGTCTTCTTTGCTGTGCATAGTATTTAAATTCACTTTCCATATAAAGATGGTTCTAAATCTTTACATTATAATTACACAGTATGGTTTATACTCCAAATCTGCAAAAGCGTATTTTCTAGCTTGCTCCTTGTGGACATTATGTGTGTCTGTTGCTTTCATAAATAATAAGCCAACTGGTGGGTGGTATAGGGATGTTTAACAGACAATGAATGCATTCTAAGCCTATCCCTTGTTTCTTTCCTTTACTGATACTGCCATTTTTATGTAAAAAGACAGAATATTTCATGATTATTAAGTACTACCTATAGCGATGAACTTATCTAATGGGATTGGGTTTTATGACCAGCTACCAAATTAGCTTCAGTGATGGTCCACTCTGATGGAATCCTCCAGACTGATTTTAAAACCAAATGCTCATGTTTCATTTCCAGAAGGAAGCTTGATTGGAATTTGATGTCCCTGACACTACGAGTGTCTCTCTTCAAGGGCAGTGAAAATGCAGAATGGCGCTTGCCACAGAAAGCAGAAGTATTATTTGACAAGTATGAGCAGAGTAAAAATGAAAGATTTCCAATATGGTCAGGAAATCTTCCCACAGTGGAGAAATGAGACTGCCAGGTGTTCCCTTTTCCTCATCCAAGGGTCCTCATGGACCCAAAGTTCTGATTTTACTTCTACTTCAGACTTACTTGGGATACTTCTACCATCTTCTTTTGCTGTTCTCTTTTCTTTTGTGCTCATATTCTGTTTCTCATGCACATCTCTGAAATACATACTGGATTTAAAAAATCAGAAATGTACTACTCGCTTCTTGCAACAAGTCAAACAATGCAAATGTGCAAAGTGAAAAGTAATGATATTCCCTTTCTGAAAGGTGTCACCTTGAGGTTACAGATCCTAACACATTGGTGATATAGCTTTCTTCATTTTACTTAATTTCATACAAACATACAACTTGTGTTTGTATATATATATATACATATATACACATACACATGTTTGTTGCTATTGTTCAGTTGTTAAGTCATGTCCGACTCTTAGTGACCCCATGGACAGCAGCATGCCAGGCTCCCCTGCCCTTCACTATCTCCCAGAGTTAGATCAGATTCATGTCCATGGAGTCGATGACACTATCTAACCATCTCAGTCTTTGCCACCTCCTTTCTCCTTTTGCTTTAAACCTTTCCCAGCATCAGGGTCTTTTCCAATGAGTCAGCACTTTGCATCAAGTGGTCAAAGTATTGGAGCTTCAGCTTCAGAAGGACTTCAGCTCCAGTCCTTCCAATGAATATTCAGGGTTGATATCCTTTAGGACTAACTGGTTTGATCTCCTTGCTGTCCAAGGGACTCTCAAGAGTCTTCTCCAGCACCACAATTTGAAAGCATCAGTTCTTTGGCAATTAGCTTTCTTTATCGTCCAACTTTCACATCCATACATGACTACGGAAAAACTATAGCTTTGACTAGACGGACCTTTGTTAGCAAAGTAATGGCTCTGTATTTTAATATGTTGTCTAGGTTTGTCACAGCTTTTCTTCCAAGAAGCAAGCATCTTTTGATTTCATGGCTGAAGTCACCATCTGCAGTTATTTTGGAGTCCCCCAAATTTTGACTAGACGGACCTTTGTTAGCAAAGTAATGGCTCTGTATTTTAATATGTTGTCTAGGTTTGTCACAGCTTTTCTTCCAAGAAGCAAGCATCTTTTGATTTCATGGCTGAAGTCACCATCTGCAGTTATTTTGGAGTCCCCCAAAATAAAGTCTGTCACTGATTCCATTGTTTTCCCATGTGTTTGCATGAAGTGATGCAAAGCATCACTATATAGACAGCACTTAACCATATAGACCTTTGTAGACAAAGTGACCCAGGGATCGAACCCAGGTCTCTGGTATTACAGGCAGATTCTTTACCAACTGAGCCACAAGGGAAGCCCAAGAATACTGGAGTCGGTAGCCTACCCCTTCTCCAGGGGACCTTCACAACCCAGGTATCAAACCAGGGTCTCTTGCAGTGGAGGTGGAGTCTTTACCAGCTGAGCTACTAGGGAAGCCCTGCCAGGGGCCAACGTGAGGAATTCCACCCTGGCAAAGGTCATGAGGAAGGAGGCTTCGGCATACACAAAGGCGTGATCAAGCCTCAGGAGACCCCCTGTTCCCGAGCATCTACCCCAAAAAAGAGTCTGTTTTTTGCTCTCACCTACACCTTTGACCTTCCGGGGAGCTCTCCCCCATAACCGTTTCTCTTGGAGAAGGAGTAAACATGCAGCTTCAAGCTAATAAAAATTCCTGGGCGTGACAAGTGTTTCAGCTTACGAACTCTGAAGGTTATCTAGCCTGCCTGTATAGGTTCATCCAGCCGCATGTGATGGTTACAGCCTCCTGACCATGAGAGGCACGAGATGTTTTAGACTTACTAAAGGCAAATTCTTGTGGGAAGTTAGAAATTATTAGTATAGTGGGTTGGTTGGGAATTATATTGGTGAAGGGTTTTTTCATTTGTTGTGTCAATAATTGCTGCTAATTCCCTGCCCTGGGTGGGACAAGGGTGTCTCAGGTCAAACCTCTCTGCTGACAGACTAGCTTGTGCGACAACCTCTCAACCATAAACAGCACAGAGAGTTTGGAGTATTAGCATAGGTCTTTTCTCATTGTTGAGTCAATGATCCCCTCCAGGCCTCCATATCCTTAGGCACCTGGGAATATATTAATCAATATATTTGGAATATAGAAAAGGAAATACAGTAGTTTTTAAGGTTAGCAATACTAGACTTTTTGAGTTAACGAATTTTCTCCTTTGTTATAGATCACTGTACTTTGTTATAAATCACTGTGTCCTTGCTATGTAAAAATGTAACTTTATCACTATCTTAAGACTAAG
>SJYX01009698.1:7877-32588 GCA_006410675.1 Oreotragus oreotragus | reverse complement strand
TTTGTTATAGATCACTGTACTTTGTTATAAATCACTGTGTCCTTGCTATGTAAAAATGTAACTTTATCACTATCTTAAGACTAAGTAGATCTTAAGGGGAACATTGGTGAAAGGATTTTCATTTGTTGGGCTGATGTTTGCTGCTAAATCTCCATATTTCCTGCCCTTATAATGAATATAACTAGCATATAGGAGAAATAAGAATTAACCTTTAAGATTAATCATGTTAACCTTGGGTTAAATAAATTCCTTTCTTGATTGTAACTCACTACACCCTCACCCTATAGGAATGCAACTTTATTTGGAGGGTGGTGCCTGGTTTAAGAAAAAACACCCTTGGAAAAAATAAGTTTTTTGGTTATCAGAAAAAAAGGATCATAAAATGTCAGCGAGCCTTATGGCAAGAAGATGATGTAAAACCCCTAAGAACATTTTTTTTTAATGTAAAGCACCTGACTTTGATAAAGGTCAGGACTGCTGACCCCCACGTGACTCTGTATTCATCCCTATATGTAACAAAAGGTATATAAGAAAACCTGAAAAATAAAGAAATGGGTTCAGTTTCTGGAAAGACTGACTCCCCCATGTCGTTCTTTCTTACTCCTCGTTTTTCCGGCTGAATTCCCATCTGGAGCATGGATGCTATTCCATGTAAACCAAGTTATTCAGCCTCTTTTTCTCCACTAATATTTCTTACTACACTATCCATTTCTAATCTCTCTATCTATAATTAATTATGTATTTTCCAAGGACGCCGTCCGTCCCCACCTTCAAATTCCCTGGATCCACCGGGGCTGGACCCCGGCAGACATTGAAGATGAACTCCCCAGGTCAGTTCGGTTCAGTTCATTTCATTCCAGTTCATTCACTCAGTCGTGTCTGATTCTTTGCGACTCCATAAACTTCAGGACGCCAGGCCTCCCTGTGCATCACCAATTCCCAGAGCCAACTCAAACTGATGTCCATTGAGTCGGTGATGCCATCCAGCCATCTCATCCTCTGTCGTCCCCTTCTCCTCCTGCCCCCAATGCTTCCCAGTTCAGGGTCTTTTCCAATGAGTCAAATCTTTGCATGAGGTGGCCAAAGTATTAAAATTTCAGCTTCAACATCAGTCCTTACAATGAACATCCAGGACTGATCTCCTTTAGGATGGACTGGTTGGATCTCCTTGCAGTCCAAGGGACTCTCAAGAGTCTTCTCCAACACCACAGTTCAAAAGCATCAATTCTTCAGTGCTCAGCTTTATTCACAGTCCAACTCTCACATCCATATATGACCACTGGAAAAACCACAGCCTTGACTAGATGGACCCTTGTTGGAAAAGTAATATCTCTGCTTTTGAATATGCTATCTAGGTTGGTCATAACTTTCTTTCCAAGGAGTAAAGGTCTTTTAATTTCATGGCTGCAGTCACCATCTGCAGTGATTTTGGAGCCCAAAAATATAAAGTCAGCCACTGTTTCCCCATCTATTTCCCATGAAGTGATGGGACCAGATGCCATATCTTAGTTTTCTGAGTGTTGCGCTTTAAGCCAACTTTTTCACTCTCTTCTTTCACTTTCATCAAGAGGCTTTTTAGTTCCTCTTCACACTCTAGTAAAATAATACTCAAAATTCTCCAAGCCAGGCTTCAGCAATATGTGAACTGTGAACTTCCAGATGTTCAAGCTGATTGTAGAAAAGTCAGAGGAACCAGAGATCAAATTGCCCCAGGTCGGAAGGTACCCGATATTCTACTGGAGATCAGTGGAGAAATAACTCCAGAAAAAATGAAGGGATGGAGCTAAAGCAAAAGCAACGACCAGCTCTGGATGTAACTGGTATAGAAGCAAGGTCTGATGCTGTAAAGAGCAATATTGCATAGGAACCTGGAATGTTAGGTCCATGAATCAAGGCAAATTGGAAGTGGTCAAACAGGAGCTGGCAATAGTGAACACTGACATTCTAGGAATCAGCGAACTAAGATGGACTGGAATGGGTGAATTTAACTCAGATGATCATTACATCTACTATTGTGGGCAGGAATCCCTTGGAAGAAATGGAGTAGCCATCATAGTCAACAAGAGAGTCTGAAATGCAGTACTTGGATAAAATCTCAAAAACGACAGAATGATCTCTGTTCATTTCCAAGGCAAACCATTCAATGTTAGAGTAATCCAAGGCTATGCCCCGACCAGTAATGTTGAAGAAGCTGAAGTTGAACGGTTCTATGAAGAACTACAAGACCTTTCAAAACTGACACCCCCAAAAAATGTCCTTTTCATTATAGGGGACAGGGACACAAAAGTATGAACTCAAAAAATACCTGAAGCAACAGGCAAATTTGGCCTTGGAGTACAGAATGAAGCCAGGAAAAGGCTAATACGCATGGGTCATAGAAAACACCCTCTTCAAACAACACAAGAAAAGACTATCCAAGGAAATCACCAGATCATCAAGACCAAAATCAGACTGATTATATTCTTTGCAGCCAAAGATGGAGAAGCCCTATACAGTCAGCAAATCAAGACTGGGAGCTGACTGTGGCTCAGATCATGAACTCCTTATTGCCAAACTCAGACTTAAATTGAAGAAATAGGAAAAATCACTAGACCATTCAGGTATGACCTAAATCAAATCCCTTATGATTATACAGTGGAAGTGAGAAATAGATTATGCAGCCAAAGATGGAGAAGCTCTATACAGTCAACAAAAACAAGACCAGGAGCTGACTGTGGCTCAGATCATGAACTCCTTATTGCCAAATTCAGACTTAAATTGAAGAAAGTAGGGAAAACCACTAGACCATTCAGGTATGACCTAAATCAAATCCCTTATGATTATACAGTGGAAGTGAGAAATAGATTTGAGGGACTAGATGTGATAACAGAGTGACTGATGAACTATGGACAGAAGTTCCTGACATTGTACAGGAGACAGGGATCAAGACCACTCCCAAGAAAAAGAAATGTAAAAAATCAAAATGGCTGCCTGAGGAGGCTTTACAAATAGCTGAGGAAAAAAAAAGAGAAGCAAAAAGCAAAACAAAAAGGGAAAGATATACCCATTTGAATGCAGAGTTCCAAAGAATAGCAAGGAGAGATAAGAAAGCCTTCCTCAGTGATCAATGCAAAGAAATAGAGGAAAACAATAGAATGGGAAAGACTAGAGATCTCTTCAAGAAAATTAGAGATACCAAGGGAACATTTCATGCAAAGATGGGCTCAATAAAGGATAGAAATGGTATGGACCTAACAGAAGCAGAAGATATTAAGAAGAGGTGGCAAGAATACACAGAAGAACTGTACAGAAAAGATCTTCANCCCCCACGTGACTCTGTATTCATCCCTATATGTAACAAAAGCTATATAAGAAAACCTGAAAAATAAAGAAATGGGTTCAGTTCCTGGAAAGACTGACTCCCCCATGTCTTTCTTTCTTGCTCCCCGTTTTTCCGGCTGAATTCCCATCTGGAGCATGGATGCTATTCCATGTAAACCAAGTTATTCAGCCTCTTTTTCTCCACTAATATTTCCTACTACACTATCCATTTCTAATCTCTCTATCTGTAATTAATTAAGTTTTTTCCAAGTTCACCGACACCGTCCCCACCTTCGAATTCCCTGGATCCACCGGGGCTGGACCCCAGCAAAGCCCCAAGAGTCATCTATAGAAATATCTATAAAATGCTACTTCCTTAGAAACAGCAGAATATTATCTTTTAAAGGCACTATGAAAAAAAAAAAAAAAAAAAGAAAGAAAAGAAAGAAAAAAACAGCCAAGATAAATTTAAAAGGAATAAAATCAGATAAGTATGTTAGAAATCAATAAGAGAAAAAAAAAGGGAAATTACAAATGTGTAAAAATTATACAATTCTAAATGTCCAATACACCAAGGGAAAAAAAACCCAGAAAAACCAGAAACTACTCTTAGATAAATGAAAACATAATCTAATGAAATTTAAGAAATGCAATGAAGGCAGTGCTCTTGGGAGAAATTTATACCCATAAGTATTATGTTAAAAAAGCATCTCAAATTATAACCTAAGCTTCTACCATGTGGCATTGGAAAAAGAAAAGAAACTTAAATATGAAGTAAGAAAATAATAAAGACCAGAGTGAAAATGAAAATAGAGAATAGAAAAACAACAGAGAAAATAAATGAAAAGTTATTTCTTTGAAAAGATCAACAAAATTGACAAACTATAATACAGACTAAGAAAAAAAATTACTAAATTAGGAATTATAGAGGACATCACTGCCAATCTTTCAGGAACATAGAGGAACATCAGTGAACATTATAAAATCTGTAAGCCAACAAATGAGATAACCTGAATGAAATGAACAAATTCCTAGACATATATAAACTATTCCAGTCAATTCATGAATAAATAGAAAATGTGAATATATTTATAAAAAGCAAGCAGATTAAATTAGTAATCTGAAAAACTTCCCACAAAAAAATCCAGGCCCACATAAAATTTTCATTAGTAAACTCTATCAAAATTTAAAGAACAATTAATGCAACTCCTTTATAAACTTAAAAAAAGCAGAATAGGAGGAAATACTTATAATATCATTCTATGATATTATATGTACTATATTGATACCAAAACCAGAGACTCTTTAGTTCCTCTTCACTTTCTGCCATAAGGGTGGTATCATATGAATGTCTGAGGTTATTAGTATTTCTCTTGGCAATCTTGATTCCAGCTTGGTCTTCATAGAACCATTTAACTTCAGCTTCTTTGGTGTTAGTGGTTGGAGCATACACTTGGATTACTGTAATATTGAATGGTTTGCCTTGGAAACAAGAAGAGATCATTCTATCATTTTTGAGATTGCACTCAAGTACTGAGAAGCCTTTGTGCAGGTCAAGAAACAACAGTTAGAACTGGATTTAAAACAATGGACTGGTTCCAAATTGGGAAAGGAGTATGTCGAGGCTGTATATTGTCACCCTGCTTATTTCACTTATATGCAGAGACCATCATGCGAAATGCCAGGGTGGATGAAGCACAAGCTGGAATCAAGATTGCCGGGAGAAATATCAAAAACCTCAGCTATGCAGATGACACCATCTTTATGGCAAGAAAGCAAAGAGGAACTAAAGAGCGTCTTGATGAAGGTGAAAGAAGAGAGTGAAAAAGCTGGCTTAAAACTCAACATTCAAAAAACTAACATCATGACATCCAGTCCCATCACTTCATAGCAAGCAGATTGGAAAACAATGGAAACAGTGAGAGACTATTTTCTTTGGCTCCAAAATCACTGCAGATGATGACTACAGCCATGAAATAAAAAGACGCCTGATCCTTGGAAGAAAAGCTATGACAAACCTAGAGAACATATTAAAAAGCAGAGACATTACTTTGCCAACAAAGGTCTGTCTAGTCAAAGCTATGGTTTTTCCAGTAGTCATGTATAGATGTCAGAGTTGGACCATAAAGAAGGCTGAGCACCAAAGAACTGATGCTTTTGAGCTGAGTATTGGAGAAGACACTTGAGAGTACCTTGGACAACAAGGAGATCAAACCAGTCAATCTTAAAGGAAATCAGTCCTGAATATTCATTGGAAGGACTGATGCTGAGCTTTGCTCAAGCTCTGGGAGCTGGTGAAGGGCAAGGAAGCCTGGTGTGCTGCAGCCCCTGGGGTTGCAAAGAGTCAGACAGGGCTGAGCAACTGAAGAATAACAAAATCTCATTCATGAGGGCCCCATCTTCATTATCTAATCACCTTCCAAAGCTTCTGCCTCCTATTGTAATCATATTGAACATTAGGATTCAATATATGAATTCTGGGTTATTGATATCTCTCCTGGCAATCTTGATGTCAGCTTGGTCTTCATAGAACCATTCAATTTCAGCTTCTTCAGCATTAGTGGTTGGGCATACACTTGGATTATTGTAATATTGAATGGATTACCTTGGAAATGAACAAATATCATTCTGTGAATAATCAGACCATAGTGGAGATGTTATCTTAGAACCAGCTATTATATTCAAGCTGATGGAGGAAGAAAACACATACTAGGCACAAAAACATGAAAGAAGCCAACTAAACCTCCATTAGCACATAACATCTTCCTGCCAGCAATGGATCCAGACTGTAGGAGGGGAGAGCCTCAATTTTAAATCAGCTTCAAAACTTTAATAATTACTTGGGATCAGGAATTCTAATTATTAAATTGATACTATGTTTTGTGACTAAAGGTTATAGAATAAATTTCTTGGAGTAAAGAAAAGTCTCACACTCTCTAAATTTTCACATGGGAGTCAAAAGAAAACTTGCCCCGTTGGGTGTATTTGAAAGACAATGGGAGACACAAGTTAAATTGTTTGTAATTATATCCCACCAGTCATGTCTCTTCAAACTCTACAATAAGAATAATAATAGTATCCAATATCTTCTTAACTGCCTAGCAAATAATGAGTATTTTTAATTAATTTATTACCATCACTTTGCTTTATTGTTAACATAATTGTTAACACCTCTTTTAGAACAGTGGTAAACAGAATTTCTCCTGCAGATAGGAATGCTCTGTATATTGTCCAATTAAGTTAACCACTAGCTGTTGAGCACATGAATGTGGCCAGTGCAACTAAGGTATTTAATTTTTAATTAATGTAAATGTAAATAGCTACACATGACTATAATATTGGACAGCTCACATTCTAAAATATAACAAAGAAAAATGACATGGGTCAAAAAAAGTCATTTGTAAATTCAGTCCTAAATTCAGCCTTTGGAAGACCTTTCCAAACCAAATTATTATTTCATTAGTGTAAGTGATGATGACAGAAAAATCTCAGAATGAATCACAAGCAAGTAGAATTGTGATTTATACACAAGTTAGAGTTGTGGGCAACAAGAATAACAAACATATACACAATGAACTTTGCCAATACTAAAACATATTCAAACTAACTTTTAGACATCTAGTTCAGTTCATTAGTGTTGCTAATAAATTGCCTGTGGGATTTATACTAGCCACTTGCTAGTGATAAAAATTGTTAAGCATAGTATCTTATTAAGAGAAGCTGCATTATCTTATTCTCTATGAATGTTAGACAGAAAAAGATATTGTCCATCTAATTTGAATAGTCCAGCATAAACCTGTGAAAGGCTTGGTGCAATTCCTCTGTAGTAATAGGGGAGGTTACAAACAGGTAAAGAGAAGAACATTGGCCTGCCTTTGGTAAACTTGCTGACCTACTCTTTTCTATATCTTTAGTCAGCAAGGTATAAAGCAAGCACTGGAATAAGAAGGCAGAGTTAACAGGGCTTCGTGTTGAAGTCTATACACTGGCAGAAAATGCTAGGGAACATTTAAGATTATATGGAGTCAAACCAGTCAATCCTAAAGGAAATCAGCCCTGAATATTCACTGGAAGGACTGCTGCTGAAGCTGAAGCTCCAACACTTTGGCCACCTGATGCAAAGAGTTGACTCATTGGAAAAGTCCCTAATGCTGGAAAAGATTGAGGGAGGTAGAGAAGGGGGCGAGAGAGGATGAGATGGTTGGATTGGCATCATTGACTCAATGGACTTGAGTTTGAGCAAACTCCAGGAGACAGTGAAGGACAGGGAAGCCTGGCGTGCTGCAGTCCNCTTTGGCCACCTGATGCAAAGAGTTGACTCATTGGAAAAGTCCCTAATGCTGGAAAAGATTGAGGGAGGTAGAGAAGGGGGCGAGAGAGGATGAGATGGTTGGATTGGCATCATTGACTCAATGGACTTGAGTTTGAGCAAACTCCAGGAGACAGTGAAGGACAGGGAAGCCTGGCGTGCTGCAGTCCATGGGGTCACAAAGAGTTGGACATGACTGAGCAACTGAACAACGTGTGATATGCAAGGAAACCATATAAAAAGTTAGATAATTCTGGCTGTGTAGAGCCAACCAGCTGTGTATTGAGATACTTACTCTTGTTGCCACATTAAAGATTTATTTCCAATGTGGCATCTTCCATATAATGGGTCTAAGTGCTTGGACTTCTTTAATTTTTATGAGTAATATTTTTAAATCGCCATTGCTTTTCCCTCCATAAACACCCCTTCCATCCTCATCCCTAAATATACAGTTTCTTATACAGAGTTAGCAGTTCAACCTCTTCTTGGGAATAAGGCAGCTGAAGACAATATTCTGGATACATTCTAAGCTAGAGACTGCCTTTTCACTGTATCTAGCTTAAATTGGACTGGAGGCTGTGGCAACAGGTCACAGAAACCAGAAGTTCTGAAAGAAATGTGAGATCAGAACTGCTTAAGAAGATAAATGATTGCTATAAATGTATTTATATTTTTCATAGCGTATCTGGCATTTGTAAAGTGCTTATTGCATATGTGGCACTTTATACATGAATTGCTACTCATAAATATCCTTATAAGTGATATTTTAGTCCTAAAATACAAGGAAAGAAACCAAGTCTTGCAAGAGACTAAGTAATAGCATGCTCAAGGGGATATAATTAATTATTGATAGAGGTCCTGAGCCATTTGTTAAGTACAATGCAATGTGGTCTCTTCGATACAGAGTAGAATTCTCCCTATCAATCAAGGTAAGAGGTGGATGCCATCATCTCCCTGGGGATGTAATGACCTACTGATACATGAAAACAGTGAGCAGCTCTCTATAAATAGAACTTGTATCTAACCTAAATGTTCTTCTCATCTCTTTTTTATAATGAATATAGAAACAACTGAAAGAGAAAGGATGAGCTTGCTAATGTTGCAACTCTGTAAGGTCCTTACTGGAATATGACCAAGCAAACTAGGACCATCATTTGAATCCACTGAAACTGGAACTTTCTGAGTTTAAGCTCTTGAGATCAAACTTTCCTTCAATATGTATATATCCAGAAAATATTTTATATTTTCACTAAACCTGTACCCTTTAATATTGCAGTGCTTCAAAAGCTAGTTCTATAGCATCTCTTTTATGAGGAGGTGTTAGGTTTTGGTTGTCGTCCGGGTATTTTGTTATTGTTTTTGTTTTCTGTAAACCACAGACTCTACTCTGGCTAGATCAAGCACACAAGTATATTTGTTGTTGTTTGTTTGTTAAAGACGAATGGCTGATTTTTATTATTATTATTGTCAGTTACACTTCAATAAGGCTCTCTCTCTCTCTCTTCTGGGTAACAGCCAGAGTTACTGATTAAGTAGGTCTGGATTGGGACCTGACAATTTGCATTTGTTCATAAGTATATCAGGTTAGAGGCTTCCCTGGGAACTCAGCTGGTAGAGAATCCACATGCAATGCAGGAGACCTCGGTTCAATTCAGGGGTTGGGAAGCTCCTCCCCTGGAGAAGGGATAGGCTACCCACTCCAGTTATTCTTGAGCTTCTTCTTGTGGCTCAGATGGCAAAGAATCTGTTGGAGACCTGGGTTCGATCCCTGGGTTGGGAAGATCCCCTGGAGGAGGGCACGGCAACCCACTCCAGTATTTTTGCCTGGAGAATCCCCATGGACAGTGGAGCCTGGTGGGCTACAGTCCGTGGGGTTGCAAAGAGTTGGACACAAATGAACACAAAGCACTAAGCACACAGCACATATCAGGTTATAGGGCTTCCCCAGTAAAGAATCTGCCTGCAATATAAGAGACAGAGGAGATGCAGGTTCAATCCCTGGACTGGGAAGATCCCCTGGAGAAGGAAATGTTAACCCACTCCAGTATTCTTGCCTGCAGAATCCCATGGACAGAGGAGACTGGTGGGCCACAGTCAGTGGGGTTGCAAAGAGCTGGACATGACTGACGTGACTGAGCATGAGACCATCAGGTTAGAATTTCCTGGAGGACTGGAGCCAAGCTAGGACGTTACTCTTTCACGACTTATGCCAAACCACAGAAGGAAAAGGGGTTGGAGAAGTAAGACAAGTAGGGGTGGGGGGATTCATTAGGCTAAAGTCTGCTGCTACTGCTGCTGTATATCTGCAATTAAATACTGATCATATGGGGCACTGCCTTTGTGGGAGATGGAGTTTGTGGGGCTTGTGTGGCACCTTTCTTGTATTGTTCACTTGAAAATCCACATCAGCATGGGTCCTTCTAATTGTCAGAAGTAGGTCATGTGTGTGCATCCAGCTGCAGAAGAGGCTGAAAAGTGAATTTTCTGATTTGTACTTTGGAAAGATTTGGGGGATTTGTAATGTGAGAAAATGGACCAAAAGTAAGGAGATAGGTTGTGAGTGATGTTTCTCAGCCACAATTAAGGGCATCCTCTACAGGTGATATTAAAAATGTTGATATTGAATTCATCCTCTAGACTGAAGATTATTCTTACAAGTGTCAATATTAAATAAACAATAATAAAAATGGAAAACCTTCACAGACACAGTAAATGAACCTCTGGCTTTTCAAAGCGAAGATGGCTAAACAAAGTGTAAACTTTTCTTGATGTCACAAAATTTTTAATACAGACCCCAATATTGTGAACATGATTACATAGGATGAGGGAATTGACTAATTGTTATCTGAATCCTTGATGTTACCAGTCATAAAAGAACTGATCACTTATAAATCTGATTTTATTTAGGGGACATTCTTCCATTTCTAATTATCAAGGAGGTATGAAATATCCTGGAATAAGATACATTAGGTTCAACTTCTATCAGGAGAACTTTGGGTGTTTTAATAACCCTGGTGGCTCAATTGGTAAAGAATCTGCCTGCATTGTGGGAGACCTGGATTTGATCCCTGGGTTGGGAAGATCTTTTGGAAAAGGGACTGGCTACCCACTCCAGTATTCTGACCTGGAGAATTCCGTGGACTATGGTGGCAGAGTCAGACACGACTGAGTGACTCTCGCTCGCTCACTGATAGTTATGTGAAATGATGAATGTGAAATGTGGTTCATAGAGCTTGGTTCATTGTAAGGAGTCAGTAAATGAGAGCTGGTGTTATGCTTGCTTTCTTTCCCCTGATTTTTCTTTTAAATCTGTTCAATGATACTTTCTCTGAGCTGGTTGCCTCTCACTCTGCTAGTTAGAGCTCTTCCACTAAGCTGCTTCTATTCTATTATGAGATTTTTTTTATTAAGATCATTTGGACAATAGCCCTTTAGGTTATTGATTATTCAATTTCATGGTCTGCANGGTTACAGGGCTTCCCCAGTAAAGAATCTGCCTGCAATATAAGAGACAGAGGAGATGCAGGTTCAATCCCTGGACTGGGAAGATCCCCTGGAGAAGGAAATGTTAACCCACTCCAGTATTCTTGCCTGCAGAATCCCATGGACAGAGGAGACTGGTGGGCCACAGTCAGTGGGGTTGCAAAGAGCTGGACATGACTGACGTGACTGAGCATGAGACCATCAGGTTAGAATTTCCTGGAGGACTGGAGCCAAGCTAGGACGTTACTCTTTCACGACTTATGCCAAACCACAGAAGGAAAAGGGGTTGGAGAAGTAAGACAAGTAGGGGTGGGGGGATTCATTAGGCTAAAGTCTGCTGCTACTGCTGCTGCATATCTGCAATTAAATACTGATCATATGGGGCACTGCCTTTGTGGGAGATGGAGTCTGTGGGGCTTGTGTGGCACCTTTCTTGTATTGTTCACTTGAAAATCCACATCAGCATGGGTCCTTCTAATTGTCAGAAGTAGGTCATGTGTGTGCATCCAGCTGCAGAAGAGGCTGAAAAGTGAATTTTCTGATTTGTACTTTGGAAAGATTTGGGGGATTTGTAATGTGAGAAAATGGACCAAAAGTAAGGAGATAGGTTGTGAGTGATGTTTCTCAGCCACAATTAAGGGCATCCTCTACAGGTGATATTAAAAATGTTGATATTGAATTCATCCTCTAGACTGAAGATTATTCTTACAAGTGTCAATATTAAATAAACAATAATAAAAATGGAAAACCTTCACAGACACAGTAAATGAACCTCTGGCTTTTCAAAGCGAAGATGGCTAAACAAAGTGTAAACTTTTCTTGATGTCACAAAATTTTTAATACAGACCCCAATATTGTGAACATGATTACATAGGATGAGGGAATTGACTAATTGTTATCTGAATCCTTGATGTTACCAGTCATAAAAGAACTGATCACTTATAAATCTGATTTTATTTAGGGGACATTCTTCCATTTCTAATTATCAAGGAGGTATGAAATATCCTGGAATAAGATACATTAGGTTCAACTTCTATCAGGAGAACTTTGGGTGTTTTAATAACCCTGGTGGCTCAATTGGTAAAGGATCTGCCTGCATTGTGGGAGACCTGGATTTGATCCCTGGGTTGGGAAGATCTTTTGGAAAAGGGACTGGCTACCCACTCCAGTATTCTGACCTGGAGAATTCCGTGGACTATGGTGGCAGAGTCAGACACGACTGAGTGACTCTCGCTCGCTCACTGATAGTTATGTGAAATGATGAATGTGAAATGTGGTTCATAGAGCTTGGTTCATTGTAAGGAGTCAGTAAATGAGAGCTGGTGTTATGCTTGCTTTCTTTCCCCTGATTTTTCTTTTAAATCTGTTCAATGATACTTTCTCTGAGCTGGTTGCCTCTCACTCTGCTAGTTAGAGCTCTTCCACTAAGCTGCTTCTATTCTATTATGAGATTTTTTTTATTAAGATCATTTGGACAATAGCCCTTTAGGTTATTGATTATTCAATTTCATGGTCTGCATCTGCCCTGTGTCTCTTTATGGGAGTTTCCATAAAGGAACCCTACCCCCACCCGATCAGTTTGTATTTTTCCTGACATCTTTAATTCAAAACTTTATCATTGCCTCAGTTTGGTGTTTCCAGAAAGACTACCGTGACTTGCAGTGCTTTAGAGGTGGATTCCAATGTATAATTAACCATCTTTTTGGGCAAAGGTTAAAGAGAAAAGAAAAACAACAACAAAAGGAATTTTTCTCTCCTCATTAGCGTGTAAGAAGGGATTTGGAGCCAGAGAAATCTTTGATTCCAAGCCAATTCATTTATTACTCAAGATATTTCAGCCAGACAGTTAACTTTTCTGAAAGATTTTCCCAATGTGTAAAGCAGGAGTTCAACAGCTAACTTGCAGGGTTTCTATGTAGATCAGTGATGTACCAATTTCCCAGGGCAGGAACTAGCATGCAATTTGTGTTCCTTTTCATTGCAGGTGGGAGCAAGCTAACAGATAGCAGTAGACACCTGAGAGGGGGACTCCTGTCTAGCATGAGGTGGGAAAGATGCCCCAGAGAAAGTATTATCTGCTCCTGCTCAAGGTCAGATCTATTAGCTTGCCAGGAGGCAAAGACCTTTAATTTCATAGTGTTATTTTCTCTTCCTAAAAGTATAGTCTGACATACATTTGCTTTTTAATTTGAAGTGAACTAAAATTAATCTCATTATGAGAATCTGATAGTCCTTAAGGTACTTGGAGACTCTGAGTTTCACAAAACTAGAATCAAAAACCCTGGCAATACGCCAGTGGGAAAAGCAAAAGTGGTTAAGTGGACACCTGTGGGGCCAAGGGTGAGGGGGCAGGGGATAGTTAAGTATAATTTGACTTTTTTTTTTGACATTTTTCCAAAATATTGTGGCTCAAATGGACACACTGATTACTTCTGAGAAATCCTTAAAGATCTTCCTGTTTCTTAGCCAACTTTTTATTTTTTTGAAAGTCATTTACATATTATTCAAATTTTATTTAAATATTCAGTAGAGTGCCATTATTAAGCATTAATTTACTGGCATACTTTGGATAACCACGGATTCTAGAACTGTTTCTGGAGCTTCATGCAAGCCTGTTCTACATCAGAGGACAGGGCATATAAATATATATAACCTGGGGTTGCTGGGCTCTCCAGGTCGAAAAGTCTGTGCTTTTCCATAAGAGGAGGAATTAAGGAGCAGCTCCTGGGGATAAAGTGGGGCTGACTCTTAGAATTCTTTATTCTTTTTTTTTAATTTTTATTTTTACTTTATTTTACTTTACAGTACTGTATTGGTTTTGGCATATATTGACATGAATCCGTCATGGGTGTACATGAACTCCCAAACATGAACCCCGCCTCCCACCTCCCACCCCACATCATCCCTCCGGATCATCCGCATACACCAGCCCCAAACATCCTGCATCTAACATAGACTGGCGATTCGTTTCTTACATGATAGTATACATATTTCAATGTTATTCTCCCAAATCATCCCACCCTCTCCCTCTCCCTCTCCCTCTCCCTCAGAGTCCAAAAGTCCGCTCTACACATCTGTGTCTCTTTTGCTGTCTTGCATACAGGGTCCTCATTACCATCTTTCTAAATTCCATATATATGTGTTAGTATACTGTATTGGTGTTTTTCTTTCTGGCTTACTTCACTCTGTATAATTGGTTCCAGTTTCATCCATCTTATTAGAACTGATTCAAATGTATTCTTTTTAATGGCTGAGTAATACTCCATTGTGTATATATACCACAGCTTTCTTATCCATTCATCTTCCATAGTGGCTGTACTAGTTTGCATTCCCACCAACAGTGTAAGAGGGTTCCCTTTTCTCCACACCCTCTCCAGCATTTATTGCTTGCAGACTTTTGGATCGCAGCCATTCTGACTGGTGTGAAGTGGTATCTCATTGTGGTCTTGATTTGCATTTCTCTGATAATGAGTGACGTTGAGCATCTTTTCATGTGTTTGTTAGCCATCCGTATGTCTTCTTTGGAGAAATGTCTATTTAGTTCTTTGGCCCATTTTTTGATTGGGTCGTTTATTTTTCTGGAATTGAGCAGTATAAGTAGCTTGTATATTTTTGAGATCAGTTGTTTGTCAGTTGCTTCCAATCCCAATGTGATAGCTTCTCCTGGTTAGGCTCTCTATTGTCTCCTTGATTCCTGGCTGTTTAATTCTCAACTCACGGTCTGCTGTCCACTCTCATATCCTGAATCTCTGTACCTTAAATCTATGAGTGCAAGACACGCTCTTCCTCCATACCTTGAGGGTTCTAGAGCTTCCTGACTTTTCGGGCAAGCTTTTAAGATTGCCTCTTGTCACTTGCTTTAAATTATTTATGAAGCAATTTTTTTAAAATTTAAGCCTCTGTCTTAAGTTTAATCATTCCTGTTTTCCAGATTTTGAGAGCCATTATACATCTATATGTTTCTCTGTTCAAAGATAGAAGCCATATCCTTCTTTTCTGGGATGATTATGAACATTCTCTGTCAGTGTTCCCTCTATTGTTCAGGTTATTTTGTACTTCAGGTTTGCCCAGAGTCATTTTCTTAATAGCACAATTCCCTAATCGTATCCATCCGTTCTTCTATCATATGTCAAACAATATAATCATTAAAAGCAGGGTTCCTGGGGTCAGATTTCCTAGATTTGTTCACTTTTTTTTTTTAGTGGTATAATCTCTAACAAGTTGTCCTTTGCCTTTAACTTCCTCATCTGTAAAATGCATCCAAGACACTGTGACAATTAAATGCCATTTACAATAAAGATGGAACCTAACTTGGCCAGAGAAGAAGGAGGATGAGGTGGAAAGGATCAGGAGATAATGATCTGTGCTGATTCCTTCCTATTTGAGAATATCTCCCTTCACAGTTAGAGAGGTATATATATGAGGACTTAGAGAGGACTTGATATATGCCAGGCACCAAGGAGAGTGCATTGGAATAAAAACTTGAATCTATTAATAGTTTGGTGATCACAGATACTAACTTCTAGGTTAATTACCTAAGTACAAAGGTAGATATATAAATAGGGGTTTAGAAGTAGGCTTATTAATGTCTATGCATTGTATTTACTATTGGTTGCTCTGCCAGATTAAGTCCTGATCCCATCTCCTAGAGCTGTTACATTGGGCCTCGCAATGGTCAGTGAACTTTCTTTGGCTTAATATTGTTCTGTTTGTCTAGGGCAGGCCAGAAGTGATGAGGAATTAAAAAACCACCTGCCACCTCCTACGAGTCTTTATTCCATGACTGGCTCATGCTGGTCTATGAACATCCTAGATCTATTGTGTGGTTTGTGTGGGTTAACTCTGAGACACACCATCCTTACTGAGTCTCAGAATTCCTCAGTGGAATTGAGTTCCAGTTACTCACTGGGCTAACTGAACTGATAATACACACTTACACACTTTTCTCCTCATGCTTCCCTGTCTGTCTTACCAACCCACTCTACTTTTGGTTTTTCCTTAGGACCACCTTCCAAATAAACTCCTTCTATCCAAATCCTGCTTGCTTCAGCGTCTGCTTTGGGGGTAAAACCAGACTAAGATTAACGCCATGAGAATGTAATATTGTGAAAACGTCATAGAATGTCAGGTCCTGGCATGCGGCACATTTGTACATTTCTTTGTTATTTCAGTCATTGATTCATTTTCAGAAGTTAGTTGGTCAGTGTATTATTACTTCAGAGATCTTCAGGGTCTCTAGCAACAGCCCACCAGGCTAGCTGAGAGGAGAGGAGCCCTGAATGTTATTAATACAAAGGTTAGCAAGAAAGGAAGCTTTCTGGTGGCCTCACTGGCTCCGGCTACCTGTGGCTACAGGTACAGGAAGTACAAAGATTTTATAAAAAGTTATTTTTAAAAATAAAGGTCTTCTTCTCAGACTTCACTGCACTTGCTTCCTTCCTCACATATTATTATGAGTGACATCATGAAGTGGAGTAATTCTGTTCCCTAGAGGACATCTGGCAATGTCTACGTTTGACTGTCACAAGTGGGAGAGGATGCTGTTAGCAACCAGTGAGTAGAGGCCACCAGTGTGGCTACTAAATGCCTTAGGATGCACAAGACAGCCCCCTCATAACATTCAAGCCAAAATGTCAATAGTGCTGAAGCAGAGAAGCCTTGCATAAGGAAAGAGGATTTGTCAACCTGAACTGTGATCTCTTTGAAGAAGACTGGTAATTATTTGGTTTTGAAATAAGCCCTGTTCCATCAGGTAAGAGAATAATAATTTCTGATGGAACAGTGCAGTCTATTGCAACACTGTCTCAGGGGACTTTCTGCAGTAACAGAAATCTATATCTGTCTTCGCCAATGTGGTTGTCTCTAAATCCATGTCGCTACTGAGCATTTGAAATGTAACTAGTGAGGCTGAGGAACTGGATTTTGATTTTTACTGACTTTTAATTAATCTAAACTTAAATAACCAAAGGTGACTACTGAGGACAATATTTGACAGTAGAAGTCTAGTGGTTGAGACATCAAAGGCTAGAGTTAGAGAGGCCTGAGTTCAAATCCTGACTTTGTCATTGACTTTGTAGCTATAACCATTGAGCAAGATACGTTTTCTTCCCCAACTTGGGTTACATCATCTGCACAATCATGATAAAAGTTGTACATCCCTCACTATAATATTGCAAGAATTAAAGAAAAAATATAAATAGCACAGCATTTGCAAATATATATGCTCAATGAATTATTATTAGTTGTATGTGAACTTTTAGTCATTTAGTGAGGCTTCTTCTACATCTCAACCAGCCTTAGGAACAGAAACTGGAAACAAGTTAAAATAGCATACTGCCTTCCATGAACCCTGAACACTTAATCCAATTTACACATCTATCTATGGGTACAATTCTGCGTTTGTTTATGTAGATGTATATGTGTATGTGTGTGTGCACGTGTGTGTGTAGATACAATCTACCATCACATGCTAATGACAAATTGTCTGTCCCAAATCCATCCGTATGCAACCCTCCCTTCTTGTTAATTTTGACTTATGTTTGAATCACGCTGCCAGCTTGCACTTAGTTATGATTCTGCCTGAACTAGGCATGCATTTTGAGAACTTGGGTAAAGGTCTTAACTTTTCTTTCTCCTGACTCCTTTCCCCATGAAACAAAGCCATTTGTAAATATTTTCACCCAACTGACCCTGACATTTACAGATAGTGTTTTAGAAGGACTGTTGAAGTGTTTCATTTAAAGAGCGAACTTAAAACTTTGTCTAGAGTTTTTCAGCAACGCCTAATGTTACTTGAAAAAAAGGGGTCACCATAGTTGGTTTGAAATATACCTACTTTGTGTGGGTTTCATGTAGCTCATATAATGCTCCCATTATTCAGAAAGCAAAGGGAACAAATGATCATTCAGAAGACATTATAAAAAAGTATTTCATAGTATGGAATGGTTTAGCTTTATGTGTAAATTTACTAGTTTGTCTGAGAATGAATATGCGAGACAGAAAGGATAGATAGGAACAGGATGTTTTCTTTTGCCTTTGTGTGTGTTTGTGTGTGAAGGAGTATAAACCAATATATTGAATAAGTATATCAGTTCATTTATTTCAAAAAACATCAATATCATCATGCCTTTGGCAGAATAGTGCATCTGTAAGAATGGTGTCTTGAATACCTAGAGTCACTATAAAACAGCATGTCTTTGCGACACACAGATATACACATAATAACACATGAACACAGTCACACTGACACTCATATACACATGTACACGTATATTTGAATAAACAATGAGAGAGAAGAAAGAATATAGGATTTAAAGAGGCACAGACACTTTTATGTCATCCCTAGATAGATTTCCACCATCATTTTAATATTTAAGACAAGTTATATATTATTTTAAAGTGTGAACACAAAAATTATGTTTTTCTTAGTAATGACATCCTAAGGGATGCCTGGCCATGCTGGGACATTGTGGATGTCAATGTGCTTAATAAGTGTTATAGGAAGAATAAAACATTTAGCATGTAATGCAAAAAATCAAAGGTATTGAGTAAAATGCAACATTTGCTATTCTTTAGGAAAAATGGCAACATCAAAAATACATACTGTGCATAATTAAAACAAAGGAAATATGTTATTGGGCCCATCAAATTTGTTCAAAGACCAAAGGAATAAGAATAGAATTAACTGCATTTATAAACTCTTTATTTCAAAATGAATACTGCAATTCAAAAAGACAGCCCTTTAGCCATTTTTTGCTTTTGAATCATTGCTGCTAATCAATTAACCAAACTGTGATCAAAACAAAACATTTTTATTCTGCTTATATAATAATGTGAGTATACTGCTGTATATATATTTTGTAAGTTTGCATATTTCTATTTTTTCTTTCTATCTTCTTTTTCTTGTAGCAGTAATTTACTGAGAAGTATTTAGTGCGTACTTTTACCAGTATGCACTAAAGAAGAAAAGGAGAAGGAAAGGGTGACCCACTCCAGTATTTTTGCCTGGAGAATCCCATGGACGGAGAAGCCTGGTAGTCTACAGCCCATGGGGTCGCAAAGAGTTGGACACGACTGAGCGACTTCACTTTCGCTTTACCAGTACTCCTAAACATAGGAAAGTGAAGTGAAGTCACTCAGTCCTGTCCAACTCTTTGTGACCCCACGGACTGTAGCTTACCAGGCTCCTTTGTTCATGGGATTTTGCAGGCAATAGTACTGGAGTGGATTGCCATTTCCTTCTCCAGGGGATCTTCCCGACCCAGGGATTGAACCCAGGTCTCCTGCATTATAGAGAGATGCTTTACCATCTGAGCCACCAGGGAAGTTAAACATAGGAAGGTGTATACCAAATATTTATGTATTTTGAGTAGATTTTGAGGGAATTAAATTGAATGTGTTTGCATTCAAACATCGCAAATTGTTGGGTGGGATATAGTTTCTTTGCCAACAAAGGTCTGTCTAGTCAAAGCTACGGTTTTTCCAGGAGTCATGTATGGATGTGAGAGTTGGACCATAAAGAAAGCTGAGCATCAAAGAATTGATGCTTTTGAACTGTGGTGTTGGAGAATATGCTTGAGAGTCCCTTGGACTGCAAGGAGATCAAACCAGTCAATCCTAAAGGAAATCAGTACTAAATGTTCATTGGAAGGACTGATGCTGAAGCTGAAACTGCAATACTTTGGCTACCTGATGTGAAGAGCAGACTCACTGGAAAAGATGCTGGTGATGGAAAAGACAGAGGGCAGGAGGGGAAGGGGATGATAGAGGATGAGGTGGCTAAATGGCATCATTGACTGATTTCGCATGATATACTCTACATATAAGATAAATAAGCAGGGTGACAATATACAGCCTTGATGTACTCCTTTCCCAATTTGGAACCAGTCTGTTGTTCCATGTCCAGTTCTAACTGTTGCTTCTTAACCTGCATACAGATTTCTCAGGCGGCAGGTAAGGTGGCCTGGTATTCCCATCACTTGAAGAATTGTCCACAGTTTGTTGTGATCTACAGTCAGAGACTTTGGTGTAGTCAATAAAGCAGAAGTAAATCCAACAATCTCCTATCGATGGCTGTTCAGCAGTGAGACGTAATTTTAGAGTTCTTGTAGGAGAAGATGAGCGCATGTCCTTCTACTTCGTCATCTTGAGCTTCCCATGAGCCCAGAATTCAACCACTGCCCCCCCACTTCCCTGACCCAGTCATTCTCCTCTGTGTCTCCTCACTGGCCTACCCACCCTCCCCTATAAGCCCCTCTAACCCCCTTATCACCACCACCCCCACCCTCACCTAGCCCTGCCCAGTCCTCAGCCCAGAGTAATGTCCTGTGCTACAAAAAAAAGTCCAAGCCCTCCCCTGCACCCAGTGGTGACATAATATGTTCATTAAGGGAAATGACTGGGGAAAAGAATATTTTAATTCATTCAATTTTCATGGGGAATGAGTATTTTTACATTACTAAGGAAACTGTTTCCAGAATGAGGGTGTGACATGGTTTGGTTGTTTAGAGATGTGCCTTTGAATTTTCCTATACTTGTGGATGTACCTCAGTAGTTTAGTTTTGTAAGCACATCATAAACTACAATACAAATTCTTTTAAAATAAGTATTACATACCTCTACTTATGGCCATGGTGGTTTAAAGGACTAAACTTAACCTCTTGATCATAACTAGGGAAATAGGATTAAATCCATGTAACTGCTATTTTCAGGGTTGTTCTTGAAAGAAGGGGAAAAAATGAGGTGTTCTGTTATATGCTGATTTCTGCACTTTTTCAAATACAATACGAGGGGGAGGAATCCCAAACTTTAGTGGATTCATGGAATTGAGTAGATGGTGATCAAAGTACAGGGAAGCTGAGGCCATTGCAAGTTGCAGGGCAGATTTCTAGAAAGAAGGGAGCCACATAGCACATTGGTTGTTGCCTGGGGCCAGGCATGGGGTGTTGATTGTTTGCTAAGGCGCATAAGAGAACAATTCCTGAACAATGGGCTCTTTCAATATATTGACAGTGATTGCTGCTGTTGTCGTTCAGTTGCTAAGTCATGTCCAACTCTTTGTGACCCCATTGACTGCAACATGGCAATTTCCCCTGTCCTTTCCTATCTCTTGGAGTTTGCTCAAACTCATGTCCATTGAGTCGGTGAGGCCATCCAACCATCTCATTCTGTCACACCCTTCTCTTCCTGCCTTCAAGCTTTTCTGGCATCATGGTCTTTTCCAATGAGTCACCTCTTTGCATCAGGTGGCCAAAGTATTTAGAGCTTCAGCATTAGTCCTTCCAGGGAATATTCAGGGTTGATTACCTTCAGGATTGACTGGTTTGATCTCCTTGCTGTCCAAGAGACTCTCAAGAGTCTTCTTCAACATCACAGTTCAAAAGCATCAATTCTTTCATGCTCAGTCTTCTTTATGGTCCAACTCTCACCTCTGTATGTGACTATGGGAAAAACCATAGCTTTGACTATATGGAGCTTTATAGGCAAAGTGATATCTCTGCTTTTTGATATGCTGTCCAGATTTGCCATAGTTTTCTTTCCAAGGATCTTTTAATTTCATGGCTATAGTCACCATCTGCAGTGATTTTGGAGCCCCAAAAACCAAAATCTGTCACTGTTTCCACTTTCTCTCCATCTATTTGCTACAGAGAGATGGGACCAGATGTCATGATCTTAGTCTTTGAATGTTGAGTTTTAAGCCAGATTTTTCACTCTCCTCTTTCACCCTCATCAAGTGACTCTTTAGTTCCTCTCCAGTCTCTGCTATTGGAGTGGTACTGCATATCTGAGATTGTTGATATTTCTCCTGGCAATCTTGATTCTAGCTTGATGGTGATTACATGGGTATATGGGCTTCTGCAGTGGCTAAGAATTTACCTACAATGCAGGAGGCACAGGAGATGTGGGCTCAATCCCTGGTTCAGGAATTTACCCTAGAAAAGGAAATGGCAACCCACTTAAGCATTCTTGCTCAAAAAATCCCATGGACAGAGGAGCCTGGTAGGCAACAGTCCATGGGGTTGGTAAGGGTCATTCACGACTGAGCAACTGAGCATACAATTGCTGGGTATATACAATTTCAAAATCCATCAAAATATACAATTAAAATTGATGCAGTATTTTGTCTATATATTATGCTGCTGCTGCTGCTGCTACATCGCTTCAGTCGTGTCCGACTCTGTGCGACCCCATAGACGGCAGCCCATGAGGCTCCCCCGTCCCTGGGATTCTCCAGGCAAGAACACTGGAGTGGGTTGCCATTTCCTTCTCCAGTCTATATATCATACCATGATAAATTTGATTTTTAAAAGCACTCAGAAGTGGCAAGCAACAATTGGAAGAGGAAAGTATTTAATTTTAGACTCTGAAAAGATGTAATGCAAATATAGAAAGCCCACAAATATCTAAATTGTACAGAATGACAAGAGTTTTAATAAAAAAATCTACATTTACTGAGTGATTATTATCTTATAAGCTTTGCTTTAAATACTGGATATGCACAAACTTAATCTTTATAGGCTCCCCCGTCCCTGGGATTCTCCAGGCAAGAACACTGGAGTGGGTTGCCATTTCCTTCTCCAGTCTATATATCATACCATGATAAATTTGATTTTTAAAAGCACTCAGAAGTGGCAAGCAACAATTGGAAGAGGAAAGTATTTAATTTTAGACTCTGAAAAGATGTAATGCAAATATAGAAAGCCCACAAATATCTAAATTGTACAGAATGACAAGAGTTTTAATAAAAAAATCTACATTTACTGAGTGATTATTATCTTATAAGCTTTGCTTTAAATACTGGATATGCACAAACTTAATCTTTAAAGGAAACCAATGAGGTATGGGATATTATGATTCCTATTCTGTAAACGAGGAAACTAGCCACAGGAAGGAAGCACAGACAACTACTCAGATTTCACTGACATCAAGTGGTAGAGTCAGCATTCATTCCTACATAACGTGTCTGTTCCTCTAACCATTGTATGAGTGCCTACATTGTCTATCTTAATAGGGACTGGGCATAAAATATTGAGCAGAACAGTATGGTGGAGTCAGAAATTAATTGAAGTGTGAATATATATATATATATATATATACATACACACATATACATAGGGAAATGTCATCTAGGTAAGTAATAAAATCCATTCAAAAGCAAATTTAAGATATTATTTTGTAAATACAGAATTACAGTTAATGATGGTAATAAAATTTTGGCCACAATTACCGTGTTAATTCCTGCCAATGACATTCTTAATCAGCAGATTTTTTTTTCTCCAGTGAGTATTTTGGAATGTGTATTATAATTTGAATTTATAAATCCATGTATAACCAGTTAATCCATTGTAGGAACATTATCCTAACAAAATATCAACAGGGAGAAGAAAAACTCGAAGAAGAAAGTGTTAATTGTGGTTTTCCTGTGACAGAAAACAGTGATAACTATTATTTCACTCTGCCTAGAAAAGTAAATATCCATTAAATCATATCCATCAACATCATAGTTATAAAGGTTATATGAACATGAGAACAGGCATGAATTAGTCACTGATACAATGAAGATATTATCACATGTCAGTGATATTGTTATATGTTATTACGGATTGAACTGTGTCCCTCCTAAATACATATGTTGAAGTCTAACCCTTTAGTACATCACAATGTGATGGTATTTGCAGATTTACAGAGGTAACCAAGTTAAAATAAGTTCATAATTAGTGTAGGTCCTAATTCAATATGGCTGGTATCCTTATAGCACATAATCCAATATGATATGAAGAGAAGATTATGTAAAGAGACACAGGGAAATAATGATCATCCTCAAGTCAGGGAAAGAGACCTGGAAGAGATTCTCCCCTAATATCCCTCAGAAGGGAACCAACCCTAATGACACCTTTATTTTGGACTTTTAGGCTACCGAGTTGTAAGAATAAATTTCTGTTTAAGCCACTCAGTCTGTGGTACTTTGCTATGATCATGCTAGGAATCTAGTCCACATAGTTAGAGAGACTGATTGTGGCTCTTCACTGCTATTAGTGCTATTCACCAGAGAAGGCAATGGCACCCTACTCCAGTACTCTTGCCTGGAAAATGCCACGGACGGAGGATCCTGGTAGGCTGGAGTCCATGGGGTCTCAAAGAGTCGGACACGACCAGGCAATTTCACTTTCACTTTTCACTTTAAAGCCTTGGAGAAGGAAATGGCAACCCACTCTAGTGTTCTTGCCTGGAGAATCCCAGGGATGGCGGAGCCTGGTGGGCAGCTGTCTATGGGGTCGCAAGAGTCAGACACGACTGAAGCGACTTAGCAGCAGCAGCAGCAGTGCTATTCACCAAATAGTCTCTCTCTACTTCTGGCATTTACAAGAGTCAGTTTCTTTCCTCTCGATGATAGGGATGGTCATGTGCTTTCTTTGGCAACGAAAGGTGAGCAGACATAACATGTCATTTTAGGGAGATGTTTTAGGAGGCATCATATACTTCATCATGTTTTCTCTTTTCCTCTGCCTAGGCAGCTGGTAATTCTAGATATGAGGGCTGCCTTGTTAGTCAAAAGTGCATGGAGAAGAGCCTCCAGCTGCTCCACTGAGCATGTGTGGTGTGAAGATGAAATAAACCTG
>SJYX01009697.1:123921-147093 GCA_006410675.1 Oreotragus oreotragus | reverse complement strand
AAAAAAAAAATACTCTGATTTTTAAAATAGAAACTGCATCCATGGCAATATTCCACATTAACCTTTCACTGGAAAAGCTAATGGTCATTACTCATTTTTCATCTCCCTTGGGCAAGAGATCACATTTTCCAATCAGCACTTAAAAGCCATTTGAATCTACTCAAGACTGTGACATCTGTCATTAAGTCATATAAAGATATTTCACAGCTATCACATTATGTCATTTAAGGTTCCCTGTGTTTATAAAGTATTGTTTTCTTACTACATCTAATTCTCAACATTCAGATATATCATTTGAACGTATAGTTGGGTTCCTTTCTGTCAGTCCCAAAGGGGAAGATACTCCATCCTCCTTGCTACACAGTCTTGTCCTTAAACTTTATCTATAATGCAGAGCTTTTTGTCCTAATGGTCTATTTTAATTCTTCCAATCAACTCCATCTTTTCTTCCTCTTCCAAAGTTTGTAAAAACTTTCTGTTTTGCACTCAGCTTCCTTTTGCCATCATGGACTCTGTGCCTGAAGGGGGATCAGCTTCCTTGTGCTATGCTTACTTAACAAAACTGTAGTTCTTACAACACCCTAAGAAAAGCTCTGTCACTCAATTTCTTTCTTTTTCTTCTATTAAAAAAGCAGACATTGTATCTAACATGTCTAAATGGCAATTTTCCTTGGTGGCTTCATGAGTCATTTTGAAGTACATGAAGAAAAATTACACCAAGCTGGCTCTTACTGAGAATTAATGCCACAGGCAGTTTTGGGTTAAGGGAAGAAACATCCGCTAGATCATGGAAAAAGAGAGTTAAAAAAAAAAAAATGAGAAGGGGATGACAGAGGATGAGATGGTTGGATGGCATCACTGACTCAATGGATATGAGTTTGAGTGATGGACAGGGAGGCCTGGCATGCTGAAGTCCACAGGGTCACAGAGTCAGATACAACTGAGCGACTGAACTGAACTGAATCTGTCTGTTCTTATGCCAGTATTTCACACTTAATTATTGTTTTTATAATATGCTTCATCTAACAATTTAATTTTTGAAGCAAAGAGTCTGTTCGTTTTATTACTCTCACTGGAATTTTTTTTATATATGTATTTGAGTATGCTCTCAAGGGAAAAAGTTCCAATCTTTTTGTTTTTTGATTGGTATTGCACTAAAATCTTACTATTTTGTGCAATTTCAAGAGAATTCACATTTGTACTTGGAGTGTTACTAACACTATTCTGTAAAGCAATTATCTTTGAAAATAAATAATGAACTATGAAATAATCAAGACTGGCATTTTTAGAGTAGTTATTGCCCATGTAAGAATGTCATGTGTTTTTTCAACTGTTCAAAATTTCTTTATGAGTCTGGCTAGGGGTTTATGAATTCTGTTTATTTTTTCAGAGTACCAGCTTTTAATTTCATTCATCTTTGCAATTGTTTTTTTTGTTTCTATTTCATTTATTTCTGCTGTGATCTTTATGATTTCTTTCCTTCTACTAACTTTAGGCTTTATCTGATCTTTCTCTTGTCATTTTAGGTGTAAGGTTAGGTTCTTTATTTGGGATTTTTCTTGGGAAGGGACAGGAAGTTTGCGTTGGACATGTATACACTTCTATATTTTAAATGGATAACAAAAAGGACCTACTGTACAGCACATGGAATTCTGCTCAATGCTATGTGGCAGACGNTTTCATTCATCTTTGCAATTGTTTTTTTTGTTTCTATTTCATTTATTTCTGCTGTGATCTTTATGATTTCTTTCCTTCTACTAACTTTAGGCTTTATCTGATCTTTCTCTTGTCATTTTAGGTGTAAGGTTAGGTTCTTTATTTGGGATTTTTCTTGGGAAGGGACAGGAAGTTTGCGTTGGACATGTATACACTTCTATATTTTAAATGGATAACAAAAAGGACCTACTGTACAGCACATGGAATTCTGCTCAATGCTATGTGGCAGACGGAATGGGAGGGCAGTTTGGAGGAGAATGGATACATGTGTTAAGTATGGCTGAGTCCCTTTGCTGTTCACCTGAAACTATCATAACATTGTTAATCAGCTATACTCCAATATAACAAAAAGTTTTACCAAAAAACAATCCTTTTATATATATTTAGTCTCATATGTTATGGAAATCCTAACTACTTAATATTTGTTGTTGCAGTTGTGAATAGGATCTTATATTCTAACTGGTTTATAACATTATAGGAAAATGGTATAAATCTTTAAGCTCTTTTATCAAATACTTACTGCCTCTACTTGTTAATCAGTGAGCTGCTTTGAGCTTCAGAAGCTTAAGCTATAATGTTATGTACTACCTTAATAAACTTAACAAATTTGTATATAATAACTTCTGTTTCATAAAGTTTGTTTCACTGGCTATAATTTCTAAAATAGCATCAAACACAATAGTATAAGGCATCTTATTTTCTGCCTGTTTTTAATATGACTGGAGAAGGAAATGGCAACCCACTCCAGTCTTCTTGCCTGGAGAATCCCGTGGACAGAGGAGCCTGGTGGGCTGCTGTCCGTGGGGTAGCACAGAGTCAGACATGGCTGAAGCGACTCAGCATGCATGCATTCTTTGGAGAAGGAAATGACAACCCACTCCAGTATTCTTGCCTGGAGAGTCACGTGGATGGGGGAGCCTGGTGGGCTGCTGTCCATAGGGTCGCCAAGAGTCAGACAGGACTGAGCGACTTCACTTTCACTTTTCACTTTCATTCACTGGAGAAGGAAATGGCAACCTACTCCAGTGTTCTTGCCTGGTGAATCCCAGGGATGGAGGAGCCTGGCGGGCTGCCGTCTATAGGGTCACACAGAGTCGGACACGACTGAAGCGACTTAGCAGCAGCAGCAGCAGCAATATGACTAGTTCTGTATTTCATTTCTGAAAAATGTTGACTACACATCTGAAATTAAAAGTTTTTTTTTTTAAAGATTATCACAATAACTTTAAGCATTCTTTGAGTCAGCAACATTTGAAGTCTATCAAATGTCTTCTAGATCTGAGGAAAAAAATTTTTTTTCAATTTAGCCTACAGACCTTATATAAGTAAACTAAGTCATCCTCCTCTTTAATTAATGTCCTGAAAATCCTATTAGCTAGCATTAAGAATTTCAGGAGTGAAGCAGGAGTGGGGGTATTTGTTTGTAAGTAAAGCACCAAGACTGGTAGTTTCATTTTGTGTGCTACTTGTCAGCCATGCTTCTATCCCAGAATGGACTGACAACATCCCTTATTTCCCTATGTTTCAGGAGAACTATCTGAACGTTATCTTCTGAACTTCTGAAAGTACTCAGCAATAAATTCAAGTTAGGAACTTTTGTGGGGTGAAGGGTAGGATGGGTTAGTGCTTTGATAACTCCAATTTCTTATTCAGCTGTTGAGACATTCAAATCTCCTACTTGTAAAGTATTATCATTTGCTGCTCCAAATATGCTGTAACCTAAAGAGCTACAATTCTGCCTAGAGAAGAAAATGTAAATGGGTTGTGACAGAGTGCCTATGAGGCCTTTCTAAGAGCTTTATTGCCTGAATTCTGTGATCTTCTGACTAACTAGATGGCATTTCTGTTTACCTCTGAGTTTGGGGTTGTACCCTAAGTAGGTTAAATTTGCCACAGAAACAACTTCAGGTAATTCTATAATTAAAATTATGTTTTTGAGTTACCTAGACTCCCTTTTAATTTTTATCAATAATTCAGAAATGTAAGACATACAGACTAGCAACTCACTTTATTGACTTCCGCAATTTCTCGCCTCTCTTCACTAGCAAAACGAGATGGGCCAGCCCGGTCATCTTTTGAGCCATCTTCTTCCACATATGGAATAAGTTGCTGAGAGTGACAGACACAAATTAAAAGTCAAAGATATGACACACAATTTCCAATTATACTGGCATAGATAATACATCCAATTAAGATCAATTCTTATAATTTTATCTTAACAGTACAAAAATATATTTTAATTCAAGTGATGGCCTAAAATAAAAACATTAGAAGTATATATCATTTCAATGAGTTCTGTACATTTGCTTTCTGGGTTTCTTTTGCAAAACAGTCCTTTCAGCAAAATTAGTTGTCACATGTAATTAAGTAACATCCTACTCAGTCAATCACCAAATATTTAATTGGCAGATGCTGGGTGAGCAGACACTTCAAAAATAATGCCAAATAAGATACAAGTCCTACCCTTAAGTACTTTATGCCCATTCAGCTAGAATAGGCTTCCTTGATCTATACTAGAAAGAAAGGAACTTCATGGACATATATAATTGTGATTTACTTGTTATTGGAGTGTCTATGTAGATTTCTAGATGTCTTATATTTGGGAGAAAGATTTTGGGAAGAGAAAAAGTTTATATAGCAATGAAACTCCCAGCGGAATTATAATTAAATATGTATAGATTTGTGATGACATTTGTGTGATGAAACCCCTTGTACAGTCACCAGTGACTCGTCTCTTCCATCTTGCATCACCAATGCAGGAGCAGGACAGGGAGGAAACTGGTGTAACCAGTAATCAGTCTGGCCAAACTTCTGTGAATTCTTGGGACAAACATAAATTTGCCTACATCCACAACTACTTTCTTCCTTTCCTCTCTTCAAATGCAGACAGTGGGCCTTCATCTCAAATACATTTAGTCTTCACTCCTGTATACCGATTTCTCTGCCCTCCCAACTTCATTATTTATTTCCCCTGACCTCACCTGACTGTTTTCTTCCATTTTCATCTAAACAAGTTCTCCCATTTGGAAGCTGGGGGGAACCAAACTCTATCCCTCCTACCACCTACTGCTTTCTTCTTTTGTTTTTAGTCTAAGCTTCTTGAAAGATGGATATCCACTTTTTGGCTTCAGTTCCTTACTTCCTGTTCAATCTTCAGCTCACTGTGATCTGACTTCTGTTGCTATCTTTCCACCAAAGCTCCGACCAAATATACCAACAGTTTTCTTCTAGCAAAACCTGCTGGACAGTTTTCATTCCTTATTTTCCTTGACTTTTCTGCAGCCTCTGTCAGAGTCCACCATATTTCTGACCCTCCACATCTCTGACCACTTTTTTTCAGGCTGTACTGCAATTTACTCTTTCTCTGTTCACCCCATACATGCTGCTCACTCAAATAAGCAAGCACTGATGACATAAAACTGTTCTTTACATAGAGTGAGAGAACATCTAACCCCACTCCCTACCACCAGCTACCTCTGGGGGCAGAAAGTATCACTTGTCAACAGAAAAGGACCACCTATAAAAATAACCGTATACCTGATTAACTAAAATATACCTATGACCCAAGATTAAACTTAAAGAAATACATTTAAAAACTAGAGTGATTCTACTAAGATAATTTAATAATAATGAAAATGGTTATAACCTTTTATTCATAAACAACTTACATGAAAACCACTGTAAAAGTATTTGACAATACTAATAAAATGTCTACTAGCGTCTGCCTCTAATGCGGGAGACCTGGGTTCGATCCCTGGGTCAGGAAGATCCCCTGGAGAAGGAAATGGCAATCCATTCCAGTATTCTTGCCTGGAGAATCCCATGGACGGAGGAGCCTAGTAGGTTACAGTCCATGGGGTCGCAAAGAGTCGGACACGACTGAGCAACTTCACCTCACCTCACCTCACCTCAAGACATCATGCACTGATTTCATTAAAATGAGACACAGAGCAATAATAGAAGTTGCCACAGATAATCTCCGATAATCTCCCCAAACAACAAAAATTCACTATCAGCCTGGATGCTAAAGTCTGCAAGAAATTATCAACATGAAAAGACAGTTCTATATATATATACACACACATATATCTCACAATTTCATCTTTTCTAGTCAAAAGTGAAACCAGTATGATCAAAATCTGGAAATACTGTGAAAATAGAGAAAAAGGGAAAAAATTACAAATGTCCTAAGACTCTTACATTCACCCTCCCTCAACCACTAAAACTTGCCTCTACTGGAATGGGATCCATCCCTCCGCAGTTTTCATTGCATTTATCATAGACCAATCTCAGCTTCCTGAAGAGAATAGAAAGTTGGCGAAGATGATCCTGTAGTTTTGCTAACCGGTCTTGGTATGTTCCAGTATGGTAGGTGACACCATTTGGCAGCTTCTCGGACAAAAACCCAAAAACGTAAAGTAATGAAAATCAAGATTTTCTTTAAGCAAAGCTAACAAACAGAAACAATCTTTGAGCAATGCATAAAAGCAAGCTGTTCCTCACAATGAATCAAGTGCAACTTTAAGAATTTAACAGTAATATATGCTCATTTATTAATTAGCTCCTTAGCATACTATCAAGCAGTTCTACAAGACTTTGTGATAAGCCTTTCTGTTCAGTTGAAATGCTTTCTGCCTCTAACTTTTGATTATATTTATACCACAGCTTTGTATTATAACTAAAAAGAATACACGATTTTAATATCACTTAAGATAATGTAAAAGCAGCAAGGTGCTGAACTCAACCAGGAGCTGAGTTCAAACAACTCAAAATACAATTTTAAGAAAAAGAAGAAGAAAAGGAAAAAAATGAAGATAGGAGTTTTCAGTAGAAGAAAAAGAGTATGCTGCCGTTGTTGCAAAAATAATGTCAAGATACCTTAACTATTATAATTAAGATGCTCTAGGCATGCATTAAACATAAAGCTCTTACCGAAAGTTTTACTTTAAAAAGAAATCAATAACAGGTGATATATAGTAACAAATCAATCTGTACTTGAAAATTATTGCAAATAACTGCTATGATCATAACTCTGTCTTGGATGCTTATATATTTTTAATTCAGGAATTTTACCAAAAGAAGCCAAAATACATACTGAAAGACAAAACTCACAGATAAATGGAAAAACTGACTACTACTTACTCACAACTAAATGCACATTTTGTGCAGTGCTGAAACTTACAAAATCTCCTTCTCTGTGTACATCTTTACAATATTTTATTCCCACAATTTGATCTGTGAAATTATCCTAAAACTAGAATTAACAAAGTTTGTACCATGGTTTCTAGTATACAAGGTAATTTCATTAAAGTCACTAATTCATACACTTATCTTAGGGATTATAAAGTGACTTAAAATCAAAACTCCAATTAATGTCTAATAGCTAGAAGATCAATCCAGTCTCTTCTAAGCCGAACTTCATCCTTTTTTTCTTTTCTAAACAGCTCAGGTAGGAATCAAAAAAACCTCATACAGTGTTCAGAGAAGAAGGAAAATAAGAGCCGCCATTGTTCCAAGTAGGTAAAACCATAAACACGGAGACCAAAGGGATATATGTAGTTATACATATATAGTTATTAAAAGGTGTAATAGTTCATCAAAGATGTAATAGGAAGATAGGCTTAATAATTTTCTTCTTTTATCTCATTTCTAAATTTACTGTAATGTTATGGTTTATAACTTAAGGAGATGGATCTTTTAAAATTCTTTGAAATTAGTTTTTATAATATTAGAACTTTTGGAAATTTTCAAGCATTAAAACATTCTGAAGATGATATCTCAAAGAAAAGGGTTAAAGTATCAAAGACTGAATTAGTGAAAACAGTTTAAAGGACAAAAGCATTGAGAGTTCACCCTCCACAATACTATGTGGGATTTCTCAAGATCTTTCAAATTATGAACTTTCAAAACATTAACAAATAAGAAAAAACTTTCAGAGGGTACTGCTTTCCTGTTTGGGTGACAATAAGAAATATAATAATTACACTTTACATACAGAAGCAGGCCATACCTTTATTATGGCACTGCATTTTTTGTACCTACATTGTAGGTACTACATATTTTGTATTTAATAAAGACTAGAAGATACTCATGATGTACTCTGCATATAAGTTAAATAAGCAAGGAGACAATATACAGCCTTGACATACTCCTTTTCCTATTTGGAACCAGTCTATTGTTCCATGTCCAGTTCTAACTGTTGCTTCCTGACCTGCATATAGGTTTCTCAAGAGGCAGGTTAGGTGGTCTAGTATTCCCATCTCTTTCAGTATTGTCCACAGTTTATTGTGATCCACAGTCAAAGGCTTTGACATAGTCAATAAAGCAGAAATAGATGTTTTTCTGGAACTCTCTTGCTTTTCCCATGATCCAGCAGATGTTGGCAATTTGATCTCTGGTTCCTCTGCCTGTTCTAAAACCAGCTTGAACATCTGGAAGTTCACGGTTCACGTATTGCTGAAGCCTGGCTTGGAGAATTTTGAGCATTACTTTACTAGCATGTGAGATGAGTGCAATTGTGTGGTAGTTTGAACATTCTTTGGGATTGCCTTTCTTTGGGATTGGAATGAAAACTGACCTTTTCCAGTCCTGTGGCCACTGCTGAGTTTTGTGCTGGGCTGGAAGAAGCACAAGCTGGAATCAAGATTGCTGGGAGAAATATCAATAACCTCAAATATGCAGATGACACCACCCTTATGGCAGAAAGTGAAGAGGAGCTAAAAAGCCTCTTGATGAAAGTGAAANATGATCCAGCGGATGTTGGCAATTTGATCTCTGGTTCCTCTGCCTTTTCTAAAACCAGCTTGAACATCAGGAAGTTCACGGTTCACGTATTGCTGAAGCCTGGCTTGGAGAATTTTGAGCATTACTTTACTAGCATGTGAGATGAGTGCAATTGTGTGGTAGTTTGAGCATTCTTTGGCATTGTCTTTCTTTGGGATTGGAATGAAAACTGACCTTTTCCAGTCCTGTGGCCACTGCTGAGTTTTCCAAATTTGCTGGCATATTGAGTGCAGCACTTTCACAGCATCATCTTCAGGATTTGAAATAGCTCAACTAGAATTCCATCACTTCCACTAGCTTTGTTCGTAGTGATGCTAGTAAGGCCCACTTGACTTCACATTCCAGGATGTCTGGCTCTAGGTGAGTGATCACACTACTGTGATTATCTTGGTCGTGAAGATCTTTTTTGTACAGTTCTTCTGTGTATTCTTGCCACCTCTTCTTAATATCTTCTGCTTCTGTTAGGTCCATACCACTTCTGTCCTTTATCGAGCCCATCTTTGCATGAAATGTTCCCTTGGTATCTCTAATTTTCTTGAAGAGATCTCTAGTCTTTCCCATTCTGTTGTTTTCCTCTATTTCTTTGCATTGATCACTGAGGAAGCCTTGTTTTAAATATGAAGAAAAAATAATTGGGAGACCAGACAAAAGAATCAAGTCACTTATAAGGAGGAAAGTGTGTATTAGTCTCAGAATTTTCCACAGGTACTTTCAAGATTGGAAGACTGTAGACAGGTATCTGTGCAAACTAGAGGAAATAAAATATGTCTGAACTTTTCAACAGTTAGACTAGTTTTCAAAAACAAACAGCTTTGAAAATGTGACATTAGGGAGGACTATTTCTCTTCTTTACAAGGAAACTATGAGGGTCACTTCTCAGCCCAGAGATGATAAATGTCGTGCTAGCACTGAATAGATTTAACAGAAGAACTAAGACTAAAACAATTTTTTAGAGATTAGGGATTGGGAAGGCAAAGCTATTTAAGTATCAAATGCTCCAACAATGTAGAAAAGGTACAACTAGCAAAAAATAACAGAAAGAAGGGGGGAAAAATGGGCAGTAGACCTAGCTTGCTGGTTGCCTTATTTGCAGTAGCTTGGGGTTAAAGAACATTATCTGAAGTCGACGTATCACGCGACAGACAATTAAGTGTATCTAACGAAGCAAAGGTAAATACTAAGTAACTTGATTTTATTTAAATAGTGAAGTGAAGTGAAGAGAAGTCGCTCAGTCGTGTCTGACTCTTTGCAACCCCGTGGACTGTAACCTACCAGGCTTCTCTGTCCATGGGATTCTCCAGGCAAGAATACTGGAGTGGGTTGCCATTTCCTTCTCCATTATTCAGGTTAAAGAGGAAATACAATCCAAAATTACAGAGAAAAAGAAAACAACATAATGAAAATACTGCAAATCAGAAGCTTTAAAAGGCCACTAAAATGCTCAGAGAAAGATGAATTACCTTAAATCTCAATATTAATTTAAAATAATTTAAAAAATTTAACTCAAAATGTTGGGAAAGAGGCAACAATACAGAAGAAATGCTAAATTCATTAATAAGAAAGTCAAAATAGCAGAACCACAAAATAAATCCAAAAGATGGGTTTCAAGAGAAAAAGAAGAGAAGAAAATGGCAGCCCACTCCAGTATTCTTCCTGGGATGACCCCACAGAGAGAGGAAGCTGGACGGCTACAGTCCATGGGGTCGCAAAGAGTCAGACACGAACAAGCACACATGTGTGTAAAAGAAAAAGAAGTCAATAAAAGATATAACCCAATAGCCAATCTAATCAAGAACAATTAGAGAATGTGTCAATAATAATAAGCAGGGTGGGGGGAGGTAGACAGTAACAGAAAATAGAAGGAATTAAAAGAAACATAGGACATTACTTTGCTCAACTGTATGTAGATATATTTGAATAAATTGAAGAAATTCTAGGAAAATGCAGTTTGTCAAAACTGACCCCAGAGGAGACCGAAAACCTTAAAGACTTGATATCTATGGGAGAAATAGAAAAGAAATATCAAAGAGCTACTCTCCTTACCAAAAAAAAAAAAAAATCACTAGGCCCAGACACGAGACTTTCACTAATCCAGAGCTTAGGGTGAAAGTACGGGAAACATCCAAATTTTTCTCTCTGGAGGAAGTATAACATTATATCAAAACACAAAAACTGTAGAGAAAGTAAACAACAGACTACCATCACTCATTAAAGTGTAAACCTTAAATAAAATATTAGCAAACTAAATCCAGAAGCATATTAAAGGAATAAGGCATCATTATCAAATGTGCTTTATTTCAGAGCATAAAGACTATTTAAGGATTCTATTAATTTAATTTATCATATTAAAGATCACAGAAAAATATAGATGATTGTTTCCAAAGAGGCTAATAAGACATTGGATAATATTCAACACATTACTACTAAAAGCAAGAAAGAGTGGGATCTTTCTTTTATAAGTTAAAATATATCTGTCTCAATACAAAAGTCTGTGGAACATATCACAAAGTATTCCCAGTAAAGTGTGATTTATCACTATTATCATTGCTGTTATTTAACTTTACACTACAAATAATAGCCCCATTCTACGACGCCAGAGGAAGAAATGAAAGTGAAAAATCAGAAAGGAGAAGACAAAACGGCCACTATGAGGAGGATACGTATTTTATACCTGGAAACCGTTAAAGAATCAACTGAATAAGCAAAAGAATTGAATGAAGTAGTGCAGTTGAAAATAAGCTGATCGACTTCAGTAGTGGACCCACGGCCTACGTGAAGGAGACTTCAACACACAGGCTGAGCTCTTGGCTCACAGGGAGTGCAAGCTAACTTTCGGTGACTTACGCATCTTATTGGAAAGGTATGAGGTAGTTTTTAGAACGGAAGAAGCCAGCAACCAGCATGAAGTCCCAGACCTCAGAAAGCAGGCAGGAATCAGGGAAACTCTCCCCAGAGGTGGTGTGAGCTAAGGACACCCCTCCAGAAAGAAGCATCGCCACGCATTTTCAGTTCTTCCAACTTTCAGTCAAGCTCAAATTCCCAGCAGGGCCCAGGCAGCCTGACTTGGCTCCCAGGCTCAGTTCTTAGCAGGTGGGAAGGGCCTCGTGGTGGTCCTACCTGACCTGGAGTGTTTGTACTGGCAATGCTAGATCCAGAGAAAATCTGAGCCCAGACACCAGACAAGCAGAAACACTGACCGTCCTTAAACGAGTCCCTCCAACCAGGAAGAGATGTCTCTCTATTGCTCCTGTCTTTGCCATTCCTGAATGGTTTCTTTCACAGACATCCTGCAGATTTCTTATTAAATTTGTTTCAAGGAGTTGCATGGTTTTGTCCGTAATTTCTTATAATTCTGAATGTGATCTTTTAAAAACTGGAATTTCCAATTGACTGTGGCTAGGATCTAGCACAGACTCGTAAATATTTTAATTCATTTGACAGATGAGACCAAGCTGAAGGTAGCTTGAACATTTTAAAATACCAACTAGGAAAAATTGAGAAGCACATCATTTTGGTGTTTCTGCCCAGGCTGGAAACACACTTTAAGTTCCAAAGAAAAGGAGAAATTCAACAAGTGTGAGAAGAAAGCTATAGGAAGCCCAGGCAGGTTGAAAATGTAACGAAAGAGAAATTTAACAGTGACTTAACTCTAATTTTCTGCTTTTTAAGGAGGCGTGGATAAAAATAAAACACAAATGAGTGTTACATAAAAGCAGGCAAAACCATAACCTTGAAAAATTTAGAATGAAGTTTGGCAAATCTGATGTTATAGCTGATAGAACCATAAAACAATTTAAAACAAAAGCACAGAAATATGAACAGCAAATTGAACTAATATTTTCTTATGAAATAAACGAAGCAGGTATTTCTACTGTACAAATATATGAGGTCATAAATTTTGTCAGGTTAGATAAAAGATTCTGATTATTGAGATTTTGAATGCAAACTATTTGAATGAAAGATTACCACCTATAATATTCCCATATTTTCAAAGTATGCAATTTACTTCTGCTTTTCCATTAAACTTTATTCATTTGCAATTAACATGCTATATTTTCTTGTAAATCAACTAAATTCCTTATCTTTTAAAATTAATTTAAATGAATACTTTCCAAAGTAGCATATCAAAAATACCAGCCTGTCTGCTAGTTATAAACGCTTAAGAGGAAAGGTAATGTACAGAAGTGCTTCCCAGGTGGCTCAGCGGTAAAGAATCTGCCTGCCAACGCAGGAGCCCCAAGTTTGATCCCTGGGTTGGGAAGATCCCCTGGAGGAAAGAATGGCAGCCCATTTCAGTATTCTTGCTTGGAGAATCCCATGGACAGAGGAGGCTGGTGGACTATAGTCTATGGGGTCACAAAGAGTCGGGCATGTGCTTAGTCACTTCCGTCGTGTCCGACTCTCTGTGACCTTATGGACCATGGACTGCCAGGCTCCTCTGTCCCTGGGATTCTCCAGGCAGGAATACTGGAGTGGGTTGCCATTCCCTTCTCCAAATCTGACCTGAGACAAGCCAAAATGACACCACGAGAAGGACGCTGGACTAAGTGACTAAATGAAAAAACAAAACAACATAGATGAATGTTAGCTTCCTCTCCAACACCTGCTTACCCTGGTGAAGTACCAGAAAGTCAGCAGTGAGAAGAGAAAGACAGACTACGCTAATCTGGAATCAGTGGTAATATATTAGGAACTACCTTGAGCTTTGCTTGCTCAGCAAGTCTTTACTCACAAATGGGGTAAACAGTTTAAGTGTGACATGGGATTTGCACGGTACTTTCTAAGAATAAACTATTTTAAAACCATAATAGTTTAGATCTGCACATATAAGTATAGTTGATATGCAAAAATATACATTTTAATAGAACTTTTAAAGCAGGTTCCCTGTAATATTTCCTTTATAAAATCTGAATTAGATACTTCAAAAAACAAGCTACTATTCAAATGCCGATGATCTAAGCTTTGCACCAATTGGAAACAGCTTATTGTAGAACAGGTGTGAAATATGACGACCCCACTGGATATATAAGGCCTGAAAAGTCATGACTTTCAGAAGTTAGGACTTCAAAGCAGAATACCTTCTGTTCTCATACATTGGCATACAGTAGGCATCAACGATTATTTGGTAAATAAGTGAGCCAAGATAAACCTTTCAGTTACACAAGGCCGAGATGGCCCCACTAGTCGGTGTGCAGGACGTTCAGGAAGCAGAAATGCTCCATTCCTGGCGGTACAGAGTGAAGCCAACAGCTTGTGGGAGGATGTGGTGGCCACTTTATCCCTGTGGTCACAGGGATAAAGCATGGTGATCTCCAGGCTGAAGACTTCTGCCAACCGTGCCTCACCAGGAGGGTAAAAGCCTCCGGAAGTGTAGCTCATGGAGGATTCCCCTCGCGGAGACCCATCCGCAGGGCTCCACTGCCTCTGCAAGCTTCCAGCCTGGCCACGGATGCCCCTGGGGCTTCAGTACTCTAGGGCTTTCTGGACGTCTGGTTCTCTGATCTGACCCTAGGCACGCGGCCTTCCCTGTTCCAGGCGTTTTCTGTTCCAGTTACTAAGCCTGGGGTGCAGGGCGAACTGTAACTGAGGGCAGGGAGCAGCGGTGTGCTGATAAAATGGCCCGGCCTGGAGAACGGCGAATTCCCCCAGATGCGTGGCTCCCGGGGCGGCTACAGCCGGACCCCGGCCCCGGCCTGGCTACTGGACCGAGCAAGTCACGGGGCCTGGGCGCGCCCAGGGGCACAGCAGCCGTCAGTCCACGCCGCTGCTCTGAGAACTGAGAGGCAGGGCAAGGCAAACCCCCACAGACTGCTTGCACGGAGCAAATGAGTAATCTGCGTTAAGGAAAAGGAAGGTCGGGGAGCACGTGAGCGTGCAGAGGGCGCAGAAGCCTCTCTCAGCTCAGATGGCCGTTGGGCAGCGGCCCCGGCCTGCCGGGCATGCCTCTGACCTCGCCCCCAGCCGCTCTGACGTCTCCCGGGCAACCGTCCGGCTGGCTTCCCTAGAGTTCCGGCCGCGCGTCCACCACCCTGACCAGGAAACGCAGATTCACAGCAGACAAGTTGCTCAACAGCCTCGAGCTGAACAAGATGCGAAAACACTAAACTGACCCCATGTTACGCACCCTTTCATGTTTCACAAATTCCTAACCTATGTTGCATTTCCTCTTTATAAGCTATTTACCAGTATTAATTTTACTTGTAATCTTTGAGATTTAAATCTAGTTTCTGATTTTATAATACATGTATTTTATTTACTGTTCTGAAAGAGTAGTTTGGATGTATTCCTGTTTTCCATTCATAAGCCTTATAATGGATATTCCTAGCCATCTTGATAGCCTAGGTAAAAAGAAGTCACCAATATGAGATATGTAAGAAGTTATCCTAGCTTTAATCAAAGACAACTGCTAATTCAATTAAATACAAATGACTTTATAGGAATGGGCCTATTACTATTTTTTCATGAAAAGATAATTGGAAAGTGATGACAGGATGATTTTAATGTTAAATAGAGACACACCAAATCCATTTCAATTTATGGATCAAATTATTATTTGCAGAAGTGAACTGTAGTCAAAATATTATGATATTAATCTTTGACTTAGAAACAAGAAACTTTCTATTATGGTAAATGCTAAATATAACAACGTAGGTTTGTTTTTTTTTAATCACTAACCTAAAATCTTGATGGAATTAACCTTAATCACCAACCTATCAACTAGCTACTTAGAAAATCAGTTGTTGTTTTATGGGAAAGTAGAAAAGTTTCCATGAGGCTTCCCCAGTGGCTCAGTGGTAAAGAATCCACCTGCAACGCAGGAGACGCAGGTTTGATCTCTGGGTCAGGACGATCTCCTGGAGGAGGGCTTGGCAACCCACTCCAGCATCCTTGCCTGGAGAATCCCATGGACAGAGGAGCCTGGCGGGCTACAGCCCATAAGGTCACAAAGACTTGGACACGACTGGTGACTGAGCATAGAGGAAAGTTTTCACTGCTTAAAAAAATCTAAGGAATTGACTTCATTTAGTCTATACATAGAATGGAAATATTTAGAATTTCATGCAACTGGTTAGGCTAATAACGATACCAATAATAACAGCTAACACCTTGTGCTGATCAGACCTCATGGTCAAGCCTGAAGTTTCAATTTACTACCTCAATGAATCTTCACAACGATCATATAAAGTAGAAGTGAGGTTATCACTTTCCTTTTACCCTGTGCTTGGAGACTCTCTTGTCCTCCTTGGCTTCACTGGGGAGAGAAGCTTCTGTGGTCCGTGCCCGCCCCCACCACCTGATGGAAAGGAAGCCTTTGCATCCCTGAGAGGGCTCATGGGCAACACCTGGAACCATCAGCCTGGGGCTTCCCTTATCCAGGGAAAGGGACGGGGACCAGCTGGGTCTGTGAGTAGCCGAGGCAGCCTCCCCAGGGCCAGGACCGACCCCCAGCAGCTTCCTCACAAGCGTCCCAGGATGCCTGGTGTCTCTGTCTTTAGCCAAGAATCCCCTCCTACAGACCTCATTACAATCCATCCATTCACTCGGTGTCTGCGTGAGCTCATTCACTCACTCATTCACTCACTCATTCATTCAGCAAGCATTTACTGGGAGCCTGCTATTTGTACTGAAGACACACAGGCAAATATGGCGGAGCACTGGCCCTCTAGGAACTTTCAGTTTAAAAGGAAATCACAGATAATCAGCCTGAGTGGGTGTCCTCAGTCACTCAGTCGTGACCGACTCTTTGCGACCCCATGGACTGTAGCTCTCCAGGCTCCTTGGCTCATGGGATTTTTCAGGCAAGACTCCTGGAACGGGGTTGCTATTTCCTCCTCCAGGGGGATATTCTAACCTCAGGGGTTGACCCCACGTCTCCTGCATTGGCAGGCCGGCCTCTTTACTGCCGAGCCACTGGAAAGCCCTGATCACAGCAGATGTCACCATAAAACGACACACTCATAGCTTTGGTTCTCTTCTTCAGCAGAGTTACTGTCCCGGGGCTGGGGGCTGTGGCCACCGCTCCGAGACGCTCAGGGCCGAGTCACCCCAGGCCCAGATTTCTTGCAAAAGAGACTGGTTTCCTAACCCCCTGCTCTTGCTGCTCCAACTCTTTCTTCACACAGACGCCAGCTTCATTTTCGCAAATGCAGCTTCTCCCCTTGTCACTTGCATGCCTTCAGGAGCCGGGAGCCAACTGCCCGCCCCTCCAGCACCACCACTGCCTTCGGTCCCCGGCAGCTCCTACCAACCTCCTCTGCCGGCCGGTTGTCCAGCGTTCACCTTGAATGCGCCTTGCAAATCCCCGCAGCTTCCCTGACCTCAGATGCTCCTGTCTCTCTGTCAGCCAGATGAGCTCGTGTCCGGGGCCAGCTCAAGGCCTGCCCCAGGCAGCTTTCCCCCGGTCACCCCCAGGGACCTTTCTCTTGGCCTTGAACGACCTCAGCTGACACTGACGGGGGCCCAAGGCTCATGCAGCGGCCAGTTTCCTGTCTGCAGCTGGACTCAGTGGTGGAGTGCCGGGAGCATGGGGCTGGCACGGAGCAGCTGCCCAGTGGGTCTGGGGGGCTCTCCTCTGCAGAGGCAGGAAGCTGGCCAAGGGCGCGTTCTGTATGGAAGCCTGCCTTGTCTAAAGGCAGTAAGCACACATCTTTGAGAGTCGTTTCCTCTCAGCAAAATCCTGGGCAGGGGGACTTTCAGAGCCCCAGGCTTCTGTAATTAGAGCTCTGATTTGAGTAGCAAGTTGCATTCCCCTGTGATGGGAGTGTAGGAGTTGAGGTCTAGGCATTTGGAGTCTGAACATCGCACCATCTGAGACTGTGGATAACCTGGGACGAGCTGCTTAGTTCCCCTGATTGTCAGCTCCCTCGGCAATGAAAATGAGCGGAGGAACACCTCCCAGGGGGCTGGGAGACTGACTCAGATCGCTCCTTTACACAAGAGAAACAATTCTGAAAATCGCAAAATGTTGACATTAACAGAAACTCCACTAACAGAAACTCCACAATCACGTCTGTGTTAGGGTGACGAATGAAGTCACAACCCAGCTTTCTCTTCATGTTGGTTTTTGCTTCCGAGGAATAAGAGCTTCTTTATTTACCCAAGTGAGCAGCGCCCCTTATCTGGAAATATGTAAATCCATTTAAATTAATTTCCTGTAATACCACACAAAACAATGATCATATTAGTACCATTTGTAATGTACTAATAACATTAACATAATTGCATTCAAATACGAAAATTGCTAGGTAATAGGCTTTTCATAAATGGTTTCAGTGAGAATGTCATTTTTTAACTTTAACTCTGGCTCTTTAGTTCCAGATAGTGCCAGAAAAAAATGGGTGCTCAATGTGAGAAAGTTTCCCACAGGTGTGTGTGTGTGCGTGCGTATGTGTGTGTGTGCACGCACGCACACGCACCTGGTTAGGAGAGACTATCAAAGAGCTTTTGTCATCCAGATGAGAAGGGTTTGCGATGGTGATGCATTTTTGAGTCTAACAAAGCGAGATAGACTCCCGGAGTCCACCCAAACTCATGTCCGTTGAGTCAGTGATGCCATCCAACCATCTCATCCTCTGTCATCCCCTTCTCCTCCCACCTTCAGTCTTTCCCAGCATCAGGGTCTTTTTCCAAGATGGTGATGCATTTTTGAGTCTAACAAAGCGAGATAGACTCCCGGAGTCCACCCAAACTCATGTCCGTTGAGTCAGTGATGCCATCCAACCATCTCATCCTCTGTCATCCCCTTCTCCTCCCACCTTCAGTCTTTCCCAGCATCAGGGTCTTTTTCCAAGATGTCAGCTCTTCGCATCACGTGGCCAAAGGATTGGAGTTTCAGCTTCCTCTGGCGTGGCCTTCTTTCCTGGTGTGTGGTGGGCAGCCTGGGCCGTCACGGGGACAGGCCCTTTCCGTGGAGGCAGCAGGCCTTCAAGGGCAGCTTTGCAGGCCAAAGTGCGCTCCCTGGGGAGCGAGAGTAGCCCTCCCGTTGGAGTCCGGTTGGCTGCCAGGCTGTTGCAGAATTCTCCCTGGGCTCCTTGGGGCCTTGGCACAACCGCCGTGCCCATGCAAGTTGTGTCTGCAAGGCCTCAGACAGCCCCGAGGGGAGGCAAAACACCTGGCTCCAGGAGTAAAGTCAGAAAGCCAGGTGTCCGTTATACAGAGCAGAGTTTAAGTCAAAGGACAGAAACAAATCTCGTATATCAACGCGTATACAGGGAATCTAGAGAAATGGGACTGATGATCCTATCTGCAGGGCAGGATTAAAGGTACAGACATAGAGAATGGACCTGCAGACACACTAGGGGAAGGAGAGGGTGGGATGAATTGAGACAGTAGCATTGAAATGCATACATTCAGCTCAGTTCAGTCACTCAGTTGTGTCCAACTCTCTGCGACCCCATGAACCGCAGCATGCCAGGCCTCCCTGTCCATCACCAACTCCCGGAGTCTACCCAAACTCATGTCTGCTGAGTCAATGATGCCATCCAACCATCTCATCCTCTGTCATCCCCTTCTCCTCCCACCTTCAATCTTTCCCAGCATCAGGGTCTTTTTCCAAGGAGTCAGCTCTTCGCATCAGGTGGCCAAAGGATTGGAGTTTCAGCTTCAGCATCAGTCCTTCCTTCCAATGAATATTTGAGACTGATTTCCTTTAGGATTGGTGAAATAGCTAGCAGGAAGCTGCTGTCACACAGGGAGCTCAACCCGGTGCTCTGTGACAACTTAGAGGCATGGGAGGAGGGAGGTGGGAGGGAGACTCAAGAAGGAGGGGATATATACGTATATACACATATATATGTATATATGAATGTATACATTCATATATATGTATACTTATGGCTGATTCACCTTGCTGTATGGCAGAAACCAAGACAACAGTGTAAATCAAATATCCTCCAATTTAAAAAAAAGCCAGGCTTGGGTCTAGCATGGCAGTTTCTTTGTTTTTCACAATTTGGGGCAAATTTATATATTTTGCAAGGTTGTAATCCCTTTCTCCCCTGAGAAAAGGTGATGGAGATTGTTACAGTAACATGAACTATCAGGCGAATTTGTCATGAAAACCAGTGAAGAGTAGAATGTAAACTGACATTCATGTGGCCCTATCTGGGTGACCTAATTGAGCCATAGATCGTGTTCATGGACACGTGTCAATTTGTAATATATTATTAAACCAAAAAAAAAAAANGGGTGTCCTCAGTCACTCAGTCGTGACCGACTCTTTGCGACCCCATGGACTGTAGCTCTCCAGGCTCCTTGGCTCATGGGATTTTTCAGGCAAGACTCCTGGAACGGGGTTGCTATTTCCTCCTCCAGGGGGATATTCTAACCTCAGGGGTTGACCCCACGTCTCCTGCATTGGCAGGCCGGCCTCTTTACTGCCGAGCCACTGGAAAGCCCTGATCACAGCAGATGTCACCATAAAACGACACACTCATAGCTTTGGTTCTCTTCTTCAGCAGAGTTACTGTCCCGGGGCTGGGGGCTGTGGCCACCGCTCCGAGACGCTCAGGGCCGAGTCACCCCAGGCCCAGATTTCTTGCAAAAGAGACTGGTTTCCTAACCCCCTGCTCTTGCTGCTCCAACTCTTTCTTCACACAGACGCCAGCTTCATTTTCGCAAATGCAGCTTCTCCCCTTGTCACTTGCATGCCTTCAGGAGCCGGGAGCCAACTGCCCGCCCCTCCAGCACCACCACTGCCTTCGGTCCCCGGCAGCTCCTACCAACCTCCTCTGCCGGCCGGTTGTCCAGCGTTCACCTTGAATGCGCCTTGCAAATCCCCGCAGCTTCCCTGACCTCAGATGCTCCTGTCTCTCTGTCAGCCAGATGAGCTCGTGTCCGGGGCCAGCTCAAGGCCTGCCCCAGGCAGCTTTCCCCCGGTCACCCCCAGGGACCTTTCTCTTGGCCTTGAACGACCTCAGCTGACACTGACGGGGGCCCAAGGCTCATGCAGCGGCCAGTTTCCTGTCTGCAGCTGGACTCAGTGGTGGAGTGCCGGGAGCATGGGGCTGGCACGGAGCAGCTGCCCAGTGGGTCTGGGGGGCTCTCCTCTGCAGAGGCAGGAAGCTGGCCGAGGGCGCGTTCTGTATGGAAGCCTGCCTTGTCTAAAGGCAGTAAGCACACATCTTTGAGAGTCGTTTCCTCTCAGCAAAATCCTGGGCAGGGGGACTTTCAGAGCCCCAGGCTTCTGTAATTAGAGCTCTGATTTGAGTAGCAAGTTGCATTCCCCTGTGATGGGAGTGTAGGGGTTGAGGTCTAGGCATTTGGAGTCTGAACATCGCACCATCTGAGACTGTGGATAACCTGGGACGAGCTGCTTAGTTCCCCTGATTGTCAGCTCCCTCGGCAATGAAAATGAGCGGAGGAACACCTCCCAGGGGGCTGGGAGACTGACTCAGATCGCTCCTTTACACAAGAGAAACAATTCTGAAAATCGCAAAATGTTGACATTAACAGAAACTCCACTAACAGAAACTCCACAATCACGTCTGTGTTAGGGTGACGAATGAAGTCACAACCCAGCTTTCTCTTCATGTTGGTTTTTGCTTCCGAGGAATAAGAGCTTCTTTATTTACCCAAGTGAGCAGCGCCCCTTATCTGGAAATATGTAAATCCATTTAAATTAATTTCCTGTAATACCACACAAAACAATGATCATATTAGTACCATTTGTAATGTACTAATAACATTAACATAATTGCATTCAAATACGAAAATTGCTAGGTAATAGGCTTTTCATAAATGGTTTCAGTGAGAATGTCATTTTTTAACTTTAACTCTGGCTCTTTAGTTCCAGATAGTGCCAGAAAAAAATGGGTGCTCAATGTGAGAAAGTTTCCCACAGGTGTGTGTGTGTGCGTGCGTATGTGTGTGTGTGCACGCACGCACACGCACCTGGTTAGGAGAGACTATCAAAGAGCTTTTGTCATCCAGATGAGAAGGGTTTGCGATGGTGATGCATTTTTGAGTCTAACAAAGCGAGATAGACTCCCGGAGTCCACCCAAACTCATGTCCGTTGAGTCAGTGATGCCATCCAACCATCTCATCCTCTGTCATCCCCTTCTCCTCCCACCTTCAGTCTTTCCCAGCATCAGGGTCTTTTTCCAAGATGTCAGCTCTTCGCATCACGTGGCCAAAGGATTGGAGTTTCAGCTTCCTCTGGCGTGGGCTTCTTTCCTGGTGTGTGGTGGGCAGCCTGGGCCGTCACGGGGACAGGCCCTTTCCGTGGAGGCAGCAGGCCTTCAAGGGCAGCTTTGCAGGCCAAAGTGCGCTCCCTGGGGAGCGAGAGTAGCCCTCCCGTTGGAGTCCGGTTGGCTGCCAGGCTGTTGCAGAATTCTCCCTGGGCTCCTTGGGGCCTTGGCACAACCGCCGTGCCCATGCAAGTTGTGTCTGCAAGGCCTCAGACAGCCCCGAGGGGAGGCAAAACACCTGGCTCCAGGAGTAAAGTCAGAAAGCCAGGTGTCCGTTATACAGAGCAGAGTTTAAGTCAAAGGACAGAAACAAATCTCGTATATCAACACGTATACAGGGAATCTAGAGAAATGGGACTGATGATCCTATCTGCAGGGCAGGATTAAAGGTACAGACATAGAGAATGGACCTGCAGACACACTGGGGGAAGGAGAGGGTGGGATGAATTGAGACAGTGGCATTGAAATGCATACATTCAGCTCAGTTCAGTCACTCAGTTGTGTCCAACTCTCTGCGACCCCATGAACCGCAGCATGCCAGGCCTCCCTGTCCATCACCAACTCCCGGAGTCCACCCAAACTCATGTCCGCTGAGTCAATGATGCCATCCAACCATCTCATCCTCTGTCATCCCCTTCTCCTCCCACCTTCAATCTTTCCCAGCATCAGGGTCTTTTTCCAAGGAGTCAGCTCTTCGCATCAGGTGGCCAAAGGATTGGAGTTTCAGCTTCAGCATCAGTCCTTCCTTCCAATGAATATTTGAGACTGATTTCCTTTAGGATTGGTAAAATAGCTAGCAGGAAGCTGCTGTCACACAGGGAGCTCAACCCGGAGCTCTGTGACAACCTAGAGGCATGGGAGGAGGGAGGTGGGAGACTCAAGAAGGAGGGGATCTATACGTATATACACATGTATATGTATATATGAATGTATACATTCATATATATGTATACTTATGGCTGATTCACCTTGCTGTATGGCAGAAACCAAGACAACAGTGTAAATCAAATATCCTCCAATTTAAAAAAAAGCCAGGCTTGGGTCTAGCATGGCAGTTTCTTTGTTTTTCACAATTTGGGGCAAATTTATATATTTTGCAAGGTTGTAATCCCTTTCTCCCCTGAGAAAAGGTGATGGAGATTGTTACAGTAACATGAACTATCAGGCGAATTTGTCATGAAAACCAGTGAAGAGTAGAATGTAAACTGACATTCATGTGGCCCTATCTGGGTGACCTAATTGAGCCATAGATCGTGTTCATGGACACGTGTCAATTTGTAATATATTATTAAACCAAAAAAAAAAAAAAAGAGAGAGAGAGAGAGAGAGAGAGAGAGAGCGAGACCACTGAGTAGATCAGAGTGATTCTCTTTGATCATACAGTCTGATCCTGCTAGATAATTACAAAGCCACCTCGAATTTACACCAAGATTTTCTTCCAACTGTGCTCAAAGCACTAATATATATATTACCCATCCCTGTTAG
>SJYX01009697.1:15200-123756 GCA_006410675.1 Oreotragus oreotragus | reverse complement strand
AAAAAAAAAAAAAAAGAGAGAGAGAGAGAGAGAGAGAGAGAGAGCGAGACCACTGAGTAGATCAGAGTGATTCTCTTTGATCATACAGTCTGATCCTGCTAGATAATTACAAAGCCACCTCGAATTTACACCAAGATTTTCTTCCAACTGTGCTCAAAGCACTAATATATATATTACCCATCCCTGTTAGCCTCCCAGTGACCCCATGAACCATATAATTTCTGCCTCTTAAATAAGCTAATTGCACTTGAAAGTATTTTTAGCACTTCAGAACAGAAATGATATCCAGGGAAGAGTTACTTTCCCTTTCTTTTTCAGAGGTTCAGAATAAGGAATATTCAGTAATGTGACAGCGTACAAACGAAAGGCAAACAGCCAAACATCAGGGGCGAAGGCCATTCCCCCACTGCTCCTCTTGGTCTATCTCCTTTCACACAGTTTAGAATTTATCTTGGAATGTGTGGGATACATTTCCGTACACTTGCGGTGCCTTTTTTCTCCATTTTGGAAATATCCAATATGGACAATATTGAACTGAACAACAACAATACTGAACAGAGAAGCTGCTGATAGATTCAGGCTGAGCTAGTTAGCCCTGGAACACTGTCCTTCCGAACTTGTAATTGCACATGGTTTATTAGCTTCAAGTCATTGTTGGTTCCTAATGCGTGCTCAGTCGCTCCGTCCTGTTTGACTCTTTGTGACTCCATGGACTGTAGCCTGTCAGGTTCCTCTGTCTGTATCTTTGCCTGGTTCAGGCAAGAATACTGGAGTGGGTGGCATTTCCTTCTCCAGGGGGATCTTCCCGACCCAGGGATTGAACTCACATCTCCTACACTGGCAGGTTGATTCTTTACCACTGAGCCACCTGCACCCAGGTGGTAGATTCAAAGGAGGCAAGTAAATGAAATATGGCCACATGCTTACAAGTGTGCCTTGCACAGCACAGAGTGAGTATTAAGTCGGTTACCTAAGAGGTTGGAGGGCTTGTTGATTCAGAAATTGAGAACATTCTTCTGGACCACACTGCTGCCAGTGACAACGGGAAGCAGGAAGGGTGGATGTGAGGCAGGTGGCAGCGAGAAGAGGCTGCCTGGCATGGTGGAGGGGAGGCCAAAGTGAGGGCAACAGCAGGCACAGGGGGCAGCTCCGGGCAGGGAGTCAGCTCCAGGCAGAGGGGCAGCTCCAGGCAGAGGGGCAGCTCCAGGAAGGGAGTCAGCTCCGGGCACAGGAGGCAGTTCTGGGCAGGGGGGCAGCTCTGGGCAGGGGGGCAGCTCCAGGCAGAGGGGCAGCTCTGGGCACAGGGGGCATCTCCGGGCAGAAAGAGAGGAGTGACAGGAAGGAGGAGGGAGGTTCTGATGGTGGGACCAAGGTTCTCCTGGGAAGAGAACATGTTCACTGACTCTCAGTAGCTGCTTTTCAAAGGTTTAGAACTCTGCTCAGAAAGGTGAGGTCTCCAACCATATCAGTACTGCAAGGTTTTGCTAACAACACAGTGACTGATCTACTTCAGTGAATAAAGAGATGGCATTTTTCCATATTAAAACAACAGGAACAGCAAGATGAACAAGATGAGGTTCCAGACTCCATGTTTCTTTACCAACAGCACCTGAGCCTCATCGGGAAGGAAGTTTGACTGGTGAATGTGCCTGTGACCCCGTGGGGCGTGACCACGAAACAGTTAAGCGGCAGTGACCCCCGGAAGCTGTGTCCTGTAGCAAGTATTTTAAATTCAGCTGCTGGGGTGGGAGAGGAAGCTGGAGACAGAAAACAAACCTCGGAACTGTGCGGATGGAAATCAGGAGGGGGCTGCTTTCCAGTTCTCACCATCCCAGAAAGTGTTCCTTTCCCATTGCGATCCAGGGAAGACCACAGAATCCCACTCTCCGCCTCAGAAGGCATTTGCATAACACATTTACATTTGAAGGGAGCCCAGATTGGCAACTCCCAAAGCTTCAGCGAGGCACGGTTTGCCATAATAGCAATTAGGAACAGAAATAGAATAACAATAGCCACAGAAATACAGTTGCTGAGCTGCGGGTAGAGGAAGCCAAAAAATCTCTGCGTTTTAAAGATGGAACTTTGAATGATGGCGGAGTTAGAGAGAACTGGTTTGGGTTCTTTGTGAGCTGGCTTTGAAGCCTCGAGGGACTAAGCCTGTTTGGATCGAGGCGAGAACTGCCTCGGGGCTCCCCGGGGCAGGAAACGAGGGGGCTGCCCAGTGGCAGGAGACCAGGATGGAGCCTAGCCTTGGGCAGCGCTGGCCAAGGGGTCCACCGAGGTCCTAGATGCTGCAGGAGGTGGAGTGCCGCGGGGAACGCCCCAGAAGACACCCCAAGAAACAGGGTGAGAGATGAGATGCAAAGGGGAGGGTGGAGAGAGATGGTGACCTTGGGGCACACGGGATAAGTGAGCGGGCTCATTCGTTCAGAAACACAGGGGTGAGGCCCTCTTCCAGCTGGAAAACTCTGCTTTGTCCCCCAGGGATGGGACCTTAGTACGAACTTCAGAGATTCCTGGTTCTCATTCCTCCCTGCCTGTACTGCCTGCCTTCCATCCCTCAGCCCCTAAGAGCTGCAGCAGACAGGGGCGGGAGGCCACGGAAGGGTCTCGCTCTGTGGATGGCCAACCATGTGGTCCGGCCTGCTAGGGAAAGACTGCACAGATGGGGACAGAGTGGGGGCGTTTGGATGGTGGCGGGACAGGGAGTGCTGCAGAGGAGAGGCCCTGACTGGCTCAGCGTGAGGCTGAGGGACGCCCAAATGACCAGCACCGCACTGAACAGAGCCAGAAGGCAGGACGGTCGTCTCAGACGGGCCTCCCGCAGGGATGTGGAGAGCGCTGTGGATGCTGGACCCGGGACAGAGAGGAGGATTGTGGACGAGATGCCAAAGTCAATGTGGGACGGTTGGTTGAGGTCACAGTGATTAGGAGGGCACCGGACGATACATCTAACAGGGCTGAACGTCAAAGGAGGTTTACCTAAAGGTAATGGGGTGATGGCTGGCAAGCAACCTTGGGGAGCATGGAACTTTCAGCAGAGCCTTTTTCCAATCTCTCCCCAAAGAAGTGACTGCCCAGCCTTCCTATAGAATAAGATGTTTAATGTCTGCTCCTATTTGATGTCTTAAATGTCAAGTGAGCTGCTGGGCAGTGAGTCAGTATGGGGCACTGGGTTTGGATCAGAACTCCTCAGTTCAGGTTCCGTCTTCACCTGTCTTGGTTGATTGGAGGACTCCATGCAAATTCCTAATCAGCTTTGGATAAGTCATTTGTACAAACGGGCATACTAACATTGCCCTGTGATAATCTACGAAGAGATGGCGTATAAACTGCAAAGTGCTATGCAGTCTGCAAATGGTTGTCATTAGTTCCTTGGAGACAAGAACTATTCTGTGCTACACCACAGCATTAGGAGTTATTAGAGGCATTTCATAAATACATTTTTATGATAATGATGTTGATACAGAAAACTAATGCTTTTTCCAGAAGCGTTAATAAAAAAATACTGGTAGGCAGTTTTGCAAGATCCTGTCCCAAGGTGCCATAATTATCACAAATATTGTAATACGAGGCCAGCATATTGATTTTGATGAGGATGCCACCAAAATAAATCAGATCCCTAATTATAAAAAGAAAGGCGGAAACGAACACCGAAATCTTTCTTTAAGCCAACATAAAGGAGCCTTCTGGAAGATGTGCGGCACAGTGCAGGAAGGACTCGACATAAGAGAGCTTGCCAGTGCAGTACACAACATCAGTAGGTTAGATTAAAATGAATAACATACCCACAAGACAGTTTAATGAGGTTCTTCAAACTATTAAAATATTAGGAATAGAGGCTACTTCTTTACCATGATAAAGTTGTGGAAAATGAGAGCCCATATTGTGCTTAATGGATAGACAAATTAAGTTCTGTTTAAAAATTGGAACAAGGATCATTTCTTAATAGTGTTCTGAAAACTCTGGTTAATGCAGTGAGATATGAAAAAAATAAAGAGGTATGATAATGCGAAGAGAGAAAAGATCATCATTTGCACTTAACAAAATGGAAACCAGAATGTGCAGAGGAACCAGCAAAATAATTGTGTTTAATAAAATGATTCAATAAAATGCTGTATCTGAAATAAACATACTGAAATTAATAGCCTTGCTAATTATCAGCAGCTACCAGCCCAAATCATAAAAGCACAGGTCTTGATTGTAACATGAACTCCTTCCTCACAAGAAAGTCTTGGGGCTAGACCTATCGAGGCATATGCTGTTGCTATAAAGAACATTTAAAAGATAATAAAAGACAAATAAATTGATAGACATTAAGAGTCCCTTGGACAGCAAGGAGATCAAACCAGTCCATCCTACAGATAATCAACCCTGAACATGTATTGGAAAGACTGCTGCTGAAGCTGAAGATCCAATACTTTGGCCACCTGAGGTAAAGAACCGATTCACTGGAAAGGACCCTGATGCTGCAAAAGATTGAAGGCAAAAGAGAAAGGGGTGACAGAGGATGAGATGGCTGCATGACATCAACCCTTGGACAGCAAGGAGATCAAACCAGTCCATCCTACAGATAATCAACCCTGAACATGTATTGGAAAGACTGCTGCTGAAGCTGAAGATCCAATACTTTGGCCACCTGAGGTAAAGAACCGATTCACTGGAAAGGACCCTGATGCTGCAAAAGATTGAAGGCAAAAGAGAAAGGGGTGACAGAGGATGAGATGGCTGCATGACATCACCAGCTCGAATGGACGTGAGTTTGAGCAAACTCTGGGAGACGGTGAAGGACAGCGAAGCCTGGTGTGCTGCAGTCCATGGGGCTGCAAAGAGTTGGACACGACTGAGTGGCTGAACAACGACACGGTCTATCTATTTATCTCTACCTACCTTCCTGCATGAGAAGATAAAAATAATGTCTTGGGCAAATTAAGAGGTTTATAAAATATTACTAGGAAGAGGAAGAAGAGAAGATAAATTTTATCAGATATTAATAGTTAGAAACACAGAGTCATCAAAACGGTTTGGCAGCGGTTAAAAAGATAGCAATTTAGAGCTGTGGAACTAAGGAATCAGAATCAGCCACCTATACAGAGGTGAACTACGTCTCACGTGACTCTCCCATCACTTCTAATGATCTCCCTCCTGGATAACCGGGGTAGCCTCCTAGCTGGTCTCCACTTTTGCCCCGACCCTCTTACCCTTTAATGCCTATCAGATCTTTTCACTTTTGTATTCAAAGAGCCTCCCCAAGTGGGTTGAATTTGGTCTCCCCAGAAGGTGTGTCAAAGTCCTAAGCCCTGGTACATGCTTGTGGAAACAGATGTAACCAAGTTAAAGACCTGGAGACGAGACTGCCCTGGATTTAAGGTGGCCCAGAATCCGAGGACCACAGTGCTTGGAGGAGACAGACGAGGAACTGACGCAGACCCACAGGGAGAAGGCCACAGGAGGATGGAGGCAGAGGGTGGCGGGACAGGGCCACACAGCCGTCAAGATTTGCCCACGAGCACCAGAGCCGGCGGAGAGACTCGGGTCAGGCTCCTGCTCAGGGTCCAGAGAGAACCCACGTGGCGGACAGTTCGGTGGCAGACCCTTGGCCTCCACTTCTGTGAGAGGACCAGTTTCTGGGATTTCAGGCCACCAAGGGGTGGCGATTTGCTACAACGCCCCCAGGAAAGGAATCCGCCACCTCACCCCAGGTCAGCGTCCACACCGGCTGCTCTCCCGGAACTGCCCACGTGTTCACCTCTGGCCCGTCTCCCACCACTTCCGTTCAGCCCTGGCCCCGGCGAGCGCATGCACCTGGTCCCACCTCGGGCCCTCTGCACCTGCACGCTCCCACCTGGAACACGGCTCCTCACACACCCGACAGCCCGTTTCGCCCTTTGTCACGCTTCCACCTTAGTTAGCTCTTTCCTGATCATCTGGTTTTGAAGTGCACCTTACCACCCAGGCTGCAATTCTCTCTTCCTCTCGTCTTATTTTGCTTCATAAGGTTTACTGCTATCTGAAAGATGACATAGCTTATTTTTTTGTTATTGTCCCCTCCAACTGAAATTGCCCAGAGATGGCTGAGCCGTTCACCACTGTATCTCTGGAATCCGGAACAGTGGCGGCAGGTGTGTGTCTGCTGAGTGACCCAAGCAGACCGGATGGTGAGTTGGAATCTGCTGTTCCGCACAGCGAGCACTCCCACACCCGGGGGGAGGAGTCCCTGGTGGCTGATGTTGAGATACAGCATATTAGAGAAAAATTAATGTGGCTACACATCTTCTCCTGTGTACTGAAAGAAAATTAAAGTCAAATACGTTTAAAAATTCATAAAAAAGTTAGCAGAATATAGAACAGTACATGAGCCTGTGGAGGGATGGTAGCTTTTCAAGAACTGAACCCACTGAGGAAGCCAAAAGCTAACTGTGATGGACTCAACTAATTAAGAATTAAAACTTTTGTGTAATCCCGCCTCCTCAGCTACCCTAGGAATTGGAGAGGGAGGAGGGACCGGCAAGGGGAGAGGGAACCGTTGAGACTGGAGATCTTCCCAGATGACCAGGTCGCTCCCAGATCCCAGGGTCTCTGCTTCCCTGGATGACCTTTCTTTGGCCTGACCTTCTGCCTTGGTGTCTGCTCCTTGGTTCGAAGCTGTCTTCCTGCCAGACCTCCTTCGGGCTGGAGGACCAGGTCTGGTGCCTCGAAGCAAACACCAGCTGACCTTGGCTCATGGGTCACCTCTTGAGCATGGTGGGCCACTGGATTCGGGTCACCTGCCTGCCTGCCAGGACAGTCTGGGGGTAACCTTGGACCTAGCTGCCTTCCCCAGAGCTGAGATCCTAGCTCTCGTCTCCGGAGCCTGCCCAGGCGATGGTGACAAGGCTGCTTATATAGCCTTTCTACACTACAGGGAGGCAAGACCCCATCGCAGGGGAGAGGTGCTATTTTAGCTGGATGTTGCCAAGGCCGTGGGGTTCGTTCACATTCGGGCCTGATGAGGCTTTAAGGCCAGGTTAACCATTAACTCCTCAGTGTGACGGGTTCTTCCTTTTGGGCTACATAAACACTGGGCTCTGACTTGTCACAGAGAACCTGCTTCAGAGAGACTGTGGTTTGCATAACTAAAGAGCCCATTAGAAAACAGAGGCATTAAGGTAACAATAGATGCCAGCAAGAGCAAGGCCGATCTCTGCTGTTCTGCTCTATGCTTTAAGACCTCAGCGGAGAGGAGGCTGGATCCAGGCCCAGCCAGGACCTAACGGGGAAGCTCTTCCTTCCTAATTGGGTGGGGAGGGGCAGGGAGGAGCAGGGAGGGGAGCACCCCTCGTAGGGTGGGGGTGAACCGCTGCATGGGGCGGACTCCAGAAGGGCCATGCTCTCATCATCCTGCTTGGATCCATTCAGTCACCGTCGCCCCTGAATAGGAGGCTCCCTGGGAGCCCCGAAGCATCCCCTGTGTTCCCTCAGGGCACCCGCAGCCTCACCTCCGAAGCCCCTCTGTGCCCATTCCCGCATGAGCCGGGAGCCTGGGCTCTGCGTGGAGAGCGCAGCTCCAGGCTTGCTAACAATTGCTTTGTCTGTGCGCCATACAGAACAACCCTTCACAATGGGCCAGCTTGTTGACGATTTTTTTTTTTTAGGGTGGAATGCAAAGTTCTGCTTCAATGGGGCTATTTGTTTTTATTGTGGTGCCTTTCCCTTCAGGTCAGAAGCAGTTGCAGGGTCTTTTTCTCCCCCTACCCTTTGCCCCCTTCATCAGTTTTATCTCTTTCAGGCACATATTTCTGGTCATTAATGAGGCTTGGATTCGACCAACAGAGAATTTCCTTCCAAAGCAGCCTCCTCAAACAAATCAGATGTCAGGTTTTACGACTGGAAATGTTACCTGATGAATGAGATTTTTTTTTTTTATTTGCATTTTAGGTTTGCTAACGACACTGTTGAAATTGCTGCTGTTGACGGCGAGCCTGATGTGGGGGTGGGATGAGCAAAGCGGGGGCCGAGGAAGAAGCTGGGGGCCTCTCCCCACTCTCATTCTACATGTCTCCCTTCCTGGGGGTCCTCCGCGGCCCACCACACCCCCATCTCCATCTGGGAGACCACCAGCTNGACCCCATCGCAGGGGAGAGGTGCTATTTTAGCTGGATGTTGCCAAGGCCGTGGGGTTCGTTCACATTCGGGCCTGATGAGGCTTTAAGGCCAGGTTAACCATTAACTCCTCAGTGTGACGGGTTCTTCCTTTTGGGCTACATAAACACTGGGCTCTGACTTGTCACAGAGAACCTGCTTCAGAGAGACTGTGGTTTGCATAACTAAAGAGCCCATTAGAAAACAGAGGCATTAAGGTAACAATAGATGCCAGCAAGAGCAAGGCCGATCTCTGCTGTTCTGCTCTATGCTTTAAGACCTCAGCGGAGAGGAGGCTGGATCCAGGCCCAGCCAGGACCTAACGGGGAAGCTCTTCCTTCCTAATTGGGTGGGGAGGGGCAGGGAGGAGCAGGGAGGGGAGCACCCCTCGTAGGGTGGGGGTGAACCGCTGCATGGGGCGGACTCCAGAAGGGCCATGCTCTCATCATCCTGCTTGGATCCATTCAGTCACCGTCGCCCCTGAATAGGAGGCTCCCTGGGAGCCCCGAAGCATCCCCTGTGTTCCCTCAGGGCACCCGCAGCCTCACCTCCGAAGCCCCTCTGTGCCCATTCCCGCATGAGCCGGGAGCCTGGGCTCTGCGTGGAGAGCGCAGCTCCAGGCTTGCTAACAATTGCTTTGTCTGTGCGCCATACAGAACAACCCTTCACAATGGGCCAGCTTGTTGACGATTTTTTTTTTTTAGGGTGGAATGCAAAGTTCTGCTTCAATGGGGCTATTTGTTTTTATTGTGGTGCCTTTCCCTTCAGGTCAGAAGCAGTTGCAGGGTCTTTTTCTCCCCCTACCCTTTGCCCCCTTCATCAGTTTTATCTCTTTCAGGCACATATTTCTGGTCATTAATGAGGCTTGGATTCGACCAACAGAGAATTTCCTTCCAAAGCAGCCTCCTCAAACAAATCAGATGTCAGGTTTTACGACTGGAAATGTTACCTGATGAATGAGATTTTTTTTTTTTATTTGCATTTTAGGTTTGCTAACGACACTGTTGAAATTGCTGCTGTTGACGGCGAGCCTGATGTGGGGGTGGGATGAGCAAAGCGGGGGCCGAGGAAGAAGCTGGGGGCCTCTCCCCACTCTCATTCTACATGTCTCCCTTCCTGGGGGTCCTCCGCGGCCCACCACACCCCCATCTCCATCTGGGAGACCACCAGCTTCAGGCGCGGTCAGGTTTCTCCGCTGTCCCCGCTGCACGCGGCCTGCCCTGGGCCTGCAGGGCCTCTTCATCTCCGTTTCAGGAGCAGACCGACTAGGAGATATGCTTACCTGACAGTGGGATTCCAGGCCTAGAAGGGCACCTGGTGAGGGGAGATAGTTTGATGCTACTTAATCTCCTCTAATATTACCCTGGCCCTGATAACGGGTTGCATTTCTAAACAGAGGATGCAGTTAAGAAGTTAAGAGTGACGGGGCCGGGAGACGGAAGCCAGCAAGTCTAGGTCCGACTTCACTCTGCACGCGTTTGACCTCAGACCAAGTGCATAAGCTGCTTGGGACCCGGCGTCCTTGCCTGTGAAATAAGAAGCTGCAGATGCACAAGGCTGGTCCCCCCACCCCACCCCATCCACTATTTCTAAAATTCGCTCCAAGTTTTAGATAGACAGGTAGACATTTGTTCTGGAACTGGAAAATGCTTCCCCCCACCCCCCAACCAATTTGATTTTATTACAGGACTTCTACTTCTTAGAAATATCACAAGTGTTCATCTGTTTTTCACATCTGATTTCCTCAGTGTTTTCCTTCTTTGTAGCTCTTTAAATTTGACTAAGCCAAGCCAGTAACAGAGAAGAAACACACACGCACAACATGATGTGTGATATGATTCTATCACGATTTACTCACTCACAGTTTCAACGCTTACCCTTTATTTCCTTTGTGACCCATGCTGGTTTTTAAAGTGCTGGCTTGTTTGGTTAGGACCCAGATACTTTGTTAACGGGTTAAGAGCTTCTTTGTGAACATCTGCGGAAAAGTCTGACGAATTACTCCTTAGGAGATAAACTAGAGAATGATTTGAGAAACACACCATCTCGTCACCAATCTCTAAGTGACAACTTGGGAGCAGAAAGATAGTGGTCACAGAATTGACACAATTGGCTTATCTATGCAATCTTTTCAGCTACATACGAGAAAAATAGGTATCTGGTGACTTCCTACGCTCTTCTCATTCCATTGATTTATAAGAAGTCAATCTGATTTTCTTACGAGTGATTCTCATGTTTTATAGCCTCTGATTTTTGAAATACTTGGTGCTAAAGAAGCTACGCGGCACCCAGTCCGCCAGTTTTTACTGACAAAGTAAACTCATGGGAGAAAGACAAAGATCGGGACTCTGGATAAAGTGTTAACGTGATCCACTCGTGGTAAGTGAATTATGAAGTTCTGGAAGGATCAGAAGCACAGCCATGGCCACGGAAGTTGCTGGTCCCAAGTGGTGATGCTCTGAGGACCCCCACGGCCCTCACGGTCAAGGATTCCCAGCCTCGCCTCCTCCCCTTTCCTGGTCCTTGCTGTGTGTGTCCTGGTGCCGTGTGTGTGGTCAGCTTTGTAGGAAGAGACTTGGGGTAGCGGGGCCAAAGAAATGGTCCAGTCTCAGCATAGATCAATGGGCTCTGATGACCATGCCACTTACGTCACCAGCACAGGAGAACTGGGCAAGCATTGCTATGAGGAAAGCAACACACCTCACCTCATCTCCTGCCACTCACCTGCGAAAGAGACCATGGGCATTAACAAGACTTGTCCACACTTACGTTTACCTGGTGTTCTTGCTCATCTATATGGCCTTCAAAATGGACCTCTGCCTCTCTACAGAAAAGGCCTGCATCTCCTCTGTGCTCTCAAGCCTGTACTAGAGATGTGGGTTCTTATCCTGACTCTGCCGTAACGAGCTTTTCATTTGTGCTTGGTTTCTCTTTCAGGGCGCTCCCGATGACCCAGCCAGTAAAGAATCTGCCTGTAATGCAGGAGATGCAGGTTCGATCCCTGGGTTGGGAAGATCCCCCTGGAGAAAGGAATGGCTATCCACTCCAGTATTCTTGCCTGGAGAATCCCATGGACCAAGGAGCCTGGGGGGCTACAGTCCATGGGGTCGCAAAGAGTTGGACATGACTGAATAACTAACACTTTCATTTTCCCCGTGAGGAGTGGTGAGGTGTGGCTTACGCATATGCCCCTGTCTCATTAAACCTTCATCAGTTAATTATCATAATAATCATCATAGTCTATATGATTATCATTCCAACTAAAGAAGCACCAAGAAGCTAAGGAATTGACCCAAGGTCACTCAGGTAGCAAATTATAGAATTTCCCTACCTGGTCTCACCGTCTCCCAGGGTAATAACTAACTATTGCTACAAACCTGCTTATTAGTTTTCAATGGTCACGTCTCTGATATCCTGGCAGTCTGAGAACAAGGGAATTCATATTTCTGATTTTATATCACATGCCAGCAATGAGCTGTCATTTTTATTTGGTACTTGTACACGTAGGGAGATCCCACAGACAGCATATAGAAGGGGCCAGCAATGGGATTATTTGCGCTTAGACCTTCTGCAGATGACCTCATGGGCTATTTGTGCAATGAAGCAGAGGGCTAAGGAGGGAAATTAATAAAATTTAAGTGTAGCCAAGATATTTGTTGAAACAGAGGACACACAGTAAACAAATGTTTCTTCTACAATGCAGGCTACTCAAGGTTTTGACCGAATATAGGTAAACCCATTTAGGATCCACTGAAATTCTGAATCAAGGTGATCCACAAGGTCACGGATGTTTTCTCAATAGAATATAGAAAACGCAACAACCCTAAAAGTGCAGAGCTGAAATTTTGGTAGTTATAATAAAAGCTTTCTTATTTCTGTTCTTTCCCTAAACCTATGATTTTTAAAAGAGGTAAAAAGGAATGCTTCTTCCCCACTAAATGGAAAGGAATCGAAGAGGCTGTATATGGGACCCCTCCGCGTCTCAGCTGCCAGGTAATTTATAGCCAAGCACTGTTATAGGCTGTCTCATTACCAGACAATCAGTGGCTAAAAACCTCCAGTCTTTTACCTCTTGCTTTTCAAAGGTTATGATGCAAATTCAATCTTATGGCACATTTTGGTGAAGTCACTGAGTGGGTAGCCTGTTGTCTCATTGTCTCTCTGTTCCTATTTATCAGAATTTTGTGTTGCTTCATCAGCTGTCATTTAACTGTACACAGTGGACAGATTTATTACAAGTGGGCAAAAACTGGGTAACCATAGGTTCCTTTGATAGACTGTGCAGTGATCAGAAAATATGTCTCGCCTTGCGGCCATTGCTTGGATCATGATCATCACTTGTAAGATTGCCACCAGTTATTTCGAGGTGTGGTAGTCCCAGAGGTTGCCTCCTGGGTGACTGGCCATGGACATTCCCTGTGCCCGAAACTGCACAAGGGGAAGGAAGCAGGGTGTGTCATCTGACCAGCGTTTGTACGGATGACTTGCCTCAGACCAGCCAGCTGGCGTCACTTCCCTTTTGAGAAGAACAAAAGAGGATGGATGGTGGTTTTGGCACAAAGGAGTCTCTTCAACTTAAACAACGGCCTTTTCTGAGTGGAACTTCAGTTTGCACAGAGGAACCACCCCAGAGACAGCCCCCGAGTCGGCGCTCTGCTGGCCTGGACAAGTCCACGCTGCCCCAGGAGGTCTGTTGCCAGGCCCCCGGGAGCCAGGCGGGTTGCTAAGCCTACTGGCCTGGCATGTGGGCCCTTCTCTTGGCACACAGAGACCGCTCGACCCCACAGAAGCCAGCAGTTTGCTCCAACCCTGCAGATGAACAGGTCACTGCGTGCTTCAGAGGGTGAGAGAGCTGGTCCTGCCCCGGCCTCTCTTGGGGTCCAGCCTGTCCCCAGAATTAACCTGTGACCTTTTCAGTCATAACCACAGCTTAAGATTTCCAGCTGCAGTATGAGTTTCTCAGCAACTTTGGACCCAAACAAATTAAATCAATATAACAAATACAAACAAAAATGTGTCAGTGGGTACATCACAAATGGATACTATCTACCCTTGAGCAACTGTTAGCATTTTCAGATCTATTGAGACTACTAGTCATGTCAGGGCTTTCCAGGCGGCGCTAGTGGTAAAGAACTCTCCTGCCATCGTAGGAGATGGGAAGAGACATGGGTTTGATCCCTGGGTTGGGAAGATCCCCTGGAGGAGGGCATTCCACCCCACTCCCGTATTCCTGCCTGGAGAATCCCATGGCCAGAGGAGCCTGGCAGGCTACAGTCCATGGGGTCGCAAAGAGTCAGACACAACTGAAGTGACTTAGCACACACACACAATCGTGTCATTTATAACACTGAGCTTTAATGAGAAATTTGAATTTGAGGGAGACTTGCATTCTATAGGCAAGATCATAATGGCCCAGAGACTAAGTAAGACCCTGGATTCAATGTCTAGGCCATGAGACAATATCCATTTTCAGAAAGGAAGTGTCCGGAGAAAATTGTTTTCTCTCAGAAGCATGTTTCTTTTTCTATTTTGGCTAAGATGATACTAAAAACGGGAAACTCAAGTGACTTCCTTGGTACTGGTCTCTTTGAGAACAAACCAGATTCTCGGTCTAGTCTTGAACTGGCAGAGGGCCATGCACTTCTCTCGAAGCGAGTACGTGCCGTCGCTGACTCAAGACTGTTAGGAGATCTAATAGTTGCAAGATGTCAAAGAGATTTTTGGATTTGGTCTAGACTTTTGTCGGAAACTGGGAATCCTGGGGCTTAACTGGATGGGGGAATCAGTGATTACCGCTCCTGCACACGGTTCACATGAGCCATTAGATGACTTATATTAAGGAAAGCACTTTGCTTCTCAGAATCGTGTGTTTACACGATGAGTGACTATTTTTATTAATGTAAATATTAGAATAATTGAGGGATGCGGGAGCAAAACACCTTTTTCTTTTTTGCATGAAATATCTGCGATAAGAAAGCGACACACTGGCTATTATAAAAGGGTGCTGAGTAAGGGCGACACAATGGGCTTTTTATGAAGGGTGGTCATCCGCCTGTGAGCCACAAGGAGCGCCGACAATAGTGATTACCGACGCGAGCTCTGACCCTCAGCGCCAGCTGAGTGAGAAATAATAGGGGATGTTTTTCTCGGGGACACGTGACTGCGACAGTCTCCTCGCCCCATCCCTGCAGTGTGCAGAGGCCTTTCTGCCTGGCACCGCGTGTGTCTCTCTTGCCATCATCTACGCCGCACTTTGCCACGCGGGGAGGAGTGCTGAAGACACTGGCTGCCATTCTGTGTGTGTGTGTGTGTGCTGCGGTGTAGAGGCAGCATGTCTTGGGGGTGGTTTCCCAGCGAAGGAGCAAGGGCCTTGGCTTACCGGGATGCCTGCCACTCCGGGAAGGAGGGGCCCTGGGCCCTGAAACACGGACATACGCTTCTGCCTTTTGCCAACGTCACGGAATCTTACCTTTGAAAGGAACCTTGTTTTAACATGTGAAAAAACACCCAACACTGTCTTAGGGGAAAGAGTCAGGAAGACTTTTTCTGGATCTGACTGGAACTGGGGATGGGGGCTTCCGTGGGAAAGGTGACGAGGGCCCCTTGTTCGCTGAGGGGCCAGGACAGGGGACAGGGGACAGTGGCCGGTGGCCGGTGGATCACAGTAGGGCGGTTACAGCTGCCCACTGGTGTCTGTGAAAGGCTGTTCACCCGGATGCAATCCTGATAGAACAGACTGCTTCTCTAACCTGAGGCTCCCTGAAGATTTTCCCCAAGTGTCTGTTAAGTGATGCCTTTAGAATTAGGGGTGCTCATGGGACCTGATCCAGTTGCCACAGGAACACTCAATATTGTTTGAAGCCAATTTCTGCTTTAGCTCCATGTCAGCTCCAAATTTCACAACAGATGTGACAGAATGTCCATAGTGACAATAATGGAGCATCTTGGTTTTTAGAAGATAAAATGCATTGCAACTCTTGATATTTATTCATGTTTTTAGTAATAATGGTTACTTTTCTTTTATTTTATGGGAAAGTAGAATAGGACTAGAGATAGATGATAGAATAGGACTAGATATAGATGATAAAATAGGACTAGATAAACAAGAGCAGAAATAGGGTGAAAGGGGAATGTGGAAAAGAGTATCCTGAATTTAAGCTTCAGTAACAGTAGAAAGGGGTTTCCCTGGTGGTTCAGATGGTAAAGAATCCGCCTGCAATGCAGGAGACCCAGGTTTGATCCCTGGGTCTGGAAGATCCCCTGGAGAAGGAAATGGCTACCCATCCCAGTATTCTCGCCTGGAGACTTCTGCAGACAGAGGAGCTCGGTAGGCTACGTCCACGGGGTCACAAGGAGTTGGACACAACTGAGCAACTGAGCCCACACACAAAGAGTAGGAAATGCATGGAAGAAAACAAGGAACTTTCTTCCCAGGAGACTGCTAGTGCAAGATGACCTCAGCCCGGGAGGTGGAGGAAAGTTGAAAGGAGGAAAGTTGGTCTCTCTGGACCAACATGAGCCTGGACATGTCACGCTAGCGTTTCTTGATGTAGTATTTTCACTGGGTTACTGAAATCACCTTGAAAGTGAAAGTGAAGCCGCTCAGTCATGTCTGACTCTTTGCAACTGCGTGGACTGTAGCCCACAGGTCTCTGCGTCCACGGGGTTCTCCAGGCAAGAACACTGGAGTGGGTTGCCGTTTCCTTCTCCAGGGGATCTTCCCAGCCCAGGGGTCAAACCCTGGTCTCCTGCATCACAGGCAGACGCTTCACCCTCTGAGCCACCAGGGAAGCCCACATCACCTTAATTCCTAGCAATGAACGATGCTCAGTGTGTTATTAGGTGAATCTTCCAGATGAAAGTCATTTCTTGGTTCAAGTAAGGATATCAGGTCACTGTATTCTTGGTGTCTATTAACTCAGCCCCTTAATGATTCCCCTTCATTCTATTGCATTTTAATTTGGGCCTTTGGCCATTATCAAAGAATCAGCCATTTGAAAGGGGCCATTTCATCTGCTTTACGAATATTGCTGTGGACATTGTCCTTTCCCTGTGTGAGAGCTCACTAGAGAGCTTCGTTTAGAATTTAACCTTAGGAAATGTTTTGTTCTCTTAAAGCATAGTATATTTTCAACTTTCCTACTTTCTCATGATGGTGTTTTAACTGACCATCTTATTTTGTTATTGTTATTTTTTGCCTGTATTATTTTGGTCCTGTATTATTTCTATTTTTTATTATTGTTGTCTGTTTTTGCTTAAAGCTGTTTCAAATCCTTGGCAGAAAAAGAAAAACTATGTGTAACTACTGAACATTTTTATGTAATTAATGGCTTCCAAGTTCACTTAGTAATTCAAAAATATTTACTGAGTACCTTCTGGGAATAAAAAATCCAACCCTGAGAAGTCTAAGTCCTTATTCTCATGATGCTGCTATTTTAGTTGGCTGAATCTTACAATAATCAAGCAAATGGCTATATAAATATTCTATATGTATATATTGTAAACATTATATATTTCAGATGGCTTTAAATAGGAAGAAAAGAAAACATAGCTTGAGAGAGTGTGTTGGAGCCAACCTACAGGTCTGGATCATTTTTTTAGATAGGGTAGTCAAAGCCTCCTCATTGAACAGCAATCTGAACAAAGAGGGAAAAGCAATCACATAGAATCAGCACTAGAGAGTTCCAGGCAGCTGGAGGAGCGGGTGCGAATGTCCCGAGGCAGGAGCCAACCTGCTGTGCTTGAAGAACGGTAAGACATCCGGTGCAGAAAAGGCAATGGCACCCCACTCCAGTACTCTTGCCTGGAAAGTCCCATGGATGGAGAAGCCTGGTGGGCTGCAGATCATGGGGTCACTAAGAGTCAGACACTACTGAGCGACTTCACTTTCAATTTTCACTTTCCACTTTCCTGCATTGGAGAAGGAAATGGCAACCCACTCCAGTATTCTTGCCTGGAGAATCCCAGGGACGGGGAAGCCTGGTGGGCTGCCATCTATGGGGTCACACAGAGTCGGAGACGACTGAAGTGACTTAGCAGCAGCAGCAGCATCAGCAAGACGTCTGGTAGGGTTGGAGGATGTTGAGTACTAAATATTGATTAAGATAAGGAGATGGAGGAGATAAGGGCCAGATGATGCTATGTTTTGTATGCAGTGAGGGCACATGGATTCCATATGTAGTGGAAGGTCAACTGAGGATTTTAAGCAAGAGAGTGAGACAATCTCGTTTAACTTGGAGAAGGACAACTCTGGCTACTGAGCAGAAGATGGGCTGCAGCGGGAACACAGGAGTGTCTGGAAGCTGTAGCAGCAATGCAGGGGAGTACAGGGAAGGGACCCCGTCCCCCTGAGAGGGAAAGGCAAAGCGCTGCTTTGTTACTGTGGAATGAGAAGGCAGGCGGCAATGGGAATGAAGGCTGCAAGATGACTCGACAGTTCTTAGATGTGGGCAGAAAATGTCCGGGGGTGAGCCAAGACTTGTTTTGAATACATCCAGTGAAATGCCTGCTGGACATTCAAGAGCAGCTTTTGATTAGGAAGCTGGGCATAGGATTTAGAAGCTCCAGGGGAGGGTGGAGCAGGGTCCAGTATGGGAGGCAGGGTGTAGACTGTGTTCCGCTGAGGGGCTGGGTGAACAAGCTCAGCACGGGGATGAATACAAAGAACAAAAGAGGACTGAGGGCGGAATTCTCTTAGCTCCCTGATTTACTCTGTTTTCCATAACGTTCCCTTAAACAACGAGCTATGTTAACATATAGTTATCCAAGTTCAGTTCAGTTTAGTCCCTCAGTTGTTTCCCACTCTTTGCGACCCCATGGACTGCAGCACGCCAGGCTTCCCTGTCCATCACGAACTCCCAGAGCTTACTCAAACTCATGTCCATTGAGTTGGTGATGCCATCCAACCATCTCATCCTCTGTCACCCCCTTCTCCTGCCTTCAGTCTTTCCCAGCATCAGGGTCTTTGCTAACGAGTCAGTTCTTCACATCAGGTGGCCAAAGTATTGGAGCTTCAGCTTCAGCATCAGTCCTTCCAATGAATATTCAAACCTGTATTTGACTATTTTTCAATATATTCAATATTGTTTGAATATAGCTATTCAAACCTGTACAGAAATGCCTGGTTGGGGTAGACTGACTATTTTTTGAGTGAGCAAAGTCGTGCTTAGAGTCCTTCCTGATAAGTATGGAAAGCAGCCAGTATGACAATCTGCTACATTGAATTTAGCTTTAGGCTATAATTGTAATTCAGATAGAATTGTATGTTTCTGGAAGAATGCTAGTTTACAGTATAGAATTGACTTAAGTTAAAAAGTAGACTTTAAAAGATAAAGTCGCATGTAATAATCTACTACTGAATGTGCGCAGGATGTCCTCAGGTAAAATTAAATGCTATCATCTCTTGCTTTACCTGGTTTTGAATTTTATTTATTTATATATTTATTTTGGATGCCCTGAATGGCATGTGGGATCTTAGTTCCCCGATCAGGGATCAAGGCTGTCTCCCTTTCAATGGAATCACAAAGTCTTAACCACTAGACCATGAGGGAAGTCACTTGCATTAATTACAAACGTGTGACATGTTATTTGTTGGAGAGTTTACTCTGGGAAATAGAAGCTGACTTAGAAATCAGACTTTTAAAGTGACCACAGAAAACGGTAAAGAGAAAGGACGTCTTGCCCACCTCCCTCCCTCACAGGGAGGGCAACTAGCTTCTCTGTAGCTGGGATACTGAAAAAGGGAAATGGGACAGAATACATTTTCCTCTGTTAAAACTTCCACAATTGCTTAATTGCTCCATGATTTCCTAGCAGCTAAAATATTTTTGTTTGCCAATGCCGAAAATCTCAAGTTCTGCACCATTAGTATCTGGAAACACTGGGCTGCGGCGCTGTTCGCTTTTACTATCCCCAAAGATTAGATCAAAGTGAAGAATTACTTTGGCCACTGAATGAGCTGGTATCTTTGGAGGATAGATGTCTTGAGAACCACAGCAATATTTCATCCTGTCCTAAATTAGATGCTTAAAGTCACAGTGGTCTGCTGGACTTTTAATTTCCACAGTTAGATTCAGCCTCACTGCTCTTGAACGGGTCAGACGGGGCCTTGAAGGATGAAATATAGTCAGGGCTGGGCATTCTTCTCTAAAAATGGAAGATGAACAGCATGGAATTTCTTTAGTAAATGGAAGCGCATGACAAAGGAAGGCAGGTTATTCCTGGGACAGCGGGGGTCTTAAAGAATTTTCACGAGAGCAAGGCACTGCAGTGTATTTTCAGTGTCTAAAATGTGCACATTTAAAGTCCCCTTGGTCCAATATTATAGAATATTAAAGAAAATACTAGATGATTCAAAGATAGACTCTTAGTTAAGCTCACACAAAAATGTTCCATAAATCAGCTCAAGTAAAACAAAATATATCTTAACAAATTAAGGAAGAGATCTAAGAAAGGAATTTTCCTTGCAGAAGAAAAGAAACGAAAAACCACCTACTGAAAACAATTTGAATGCATAGTATTACATGAAATACCCTATCTTGTTCTATAAAATGAAATGGAAAATATGTTTCAGATTAGGGCACTGTGACCTTATTTGAAATACAATCACAGATGACACTAAAAGCATTAACCTTTGTTAATTACCGAATGAACACACAAATTTGGACAAAAACTTTACAGGAAAAAAAAACTCAACTATAGTCAAAATTAGAGACTACAAATGTAAGAATGCTTTGATAGATACTCAGATATTAATAAGTGTTTGCTTATTCCTTGCTTACTCTGACTACACTTAATTTTTTATATAGACTTTAATCATGAGCCTTGAATAAGTATAAGTTATGTTCTATAGCTTCAGGTACTAATTCTCAGTGGGAGCCCAGGTTGAATCTCTCTTTATTTTTGTAAACATTAACAATTAAGACAATTATTTATCTTAAATTAGATACGATAAAATTTTAAACAAGTTAGCATTTCAAGATTTGACTCAATTTTTTTTTGTTGATGTCTAAGCATCTTTAGCTGTTTTGGAGGATGAAGAGATGAAACCAGATCCAGAACTCAAATGATGCCACCGGGGTGGATTAGATGGTGATTGGAAAGCCGGGGACGGAAGGGCTGAGGTGGTGGTCCAGATTGCAACTATTATTCAGCCTTATAGACTAAAAAGGCCCATTTCTCCAAACACAGAAAGAAATTTGAGAGCTTGTTAGTAAGGAGATAATAGCCCCAGTGGAGACCCTTGTGCTGAACTCCACATCAGCAAACACTTAACACCTAACCAATTGCAGTTTCCACCTCTTCTAGGAGTATAACCTTTAACCAGTCAACCTGGAATTATTACCTGGTCAGCATTAGTGACATAATCCACATGAGATACCCCTCCATCCTCAACAGGAAGGTGACCTTGCCTGAAAGTGACCCACTGTTAAAACTTTCATTTCCTACTCCCTTCTGCCCATAAAGAAAGAAGGAGCCTACCAGGCTCCTCCATCCATGGGATTTTCCAAGCAAGAATACTGGAGTGGATTGCCATTTCCTTCTCCAGGAGATCTTCCCAACCCAGAGATCGAACCCAGGTCTCCCACATTGCAGGCGGATTCTTTACCGGCTGAGCCACCAGGGAAGCCCAAGAATACTGGAGTGGGTAACCTATCCCTTCTCCAGGGGATCTTCTGCCCATAAAAGCCTTTTGTTTCATACAGCTCTTTAGAGTTTTCTTTTTTCTAGCTGCTAGATGGGATGCTGCCTGAATTACGAACCAGTGAATAAAGCCAATAAGATCTTTAAAATTTACTCAGTTGAATTTTGTTTCTTAACAGATTTGGTGGCAGAAAGACACTGTTGATGGCTTTGGGTCAAAAGAAATTCAGGCATGGAACCTATAAACCCTTTTTGAGCTCTCTTTCTCACCATTTCTGAGGGCTATGGGTAAGTTCCTCTCGGTTCTCTTTGCACTGAGCTCCCGATACAATTGGGTTTCCAGTCTGGGGCTGGTCAGCTTGAGTGAGTAGCCAGTTCCACTTGGAACCCAAGCTCCTAGCCCTTGGTTCAAGCCACAGTTCCCCATTTGATTGGAGACCCCAGATTCTGATTTAGTCCCCAAATTTTATGTTGGGAACGGCTGTCAGTTCAGCCTGCAGTTCCCTATTGTGTCGGACCCCAGTCTGAAGTCCTTGTACATTGAGGTCTGCTGGTAGAATCCTTTCTCCAGTCCCGAGTTCCAGGGGCATTGCTGGTGGTGTGCACAGGGTCTCCCCTTGGCCAGCCACAGTAACAGCTCTGGTTACTGCTGGTGTGGTAAGGTACACATGAGGTAAATGTTATTGCTGACGGGAGTCTTGAAAGCCACCCGCGCCCCACGCCTCAAAAAAAAAAACAAACCTGCAAAAATATTGGTGGGCACAGATTGATCACATAAAAGCCATGATAGCATTCACCACCTAACTCTAAGTGGGTGTTGGGCATCCCTGATAGCTCAGCTGGTAAAGAATCACCTGCAATGCAGGAGACCCCAGTTCACTTCCTGAGACAGGAAGATCCACTGGAGAAGGGATAGTCTACCCACTCCAGGATTCTTGCACTTCCCTGCTGGCTCAGCTGGTAAAGAATCCATCTGCAGTGTGGGAGACCTGGGTTCGATCCCTGGGTTCTGAAGATCCCCTGGAGAAGGAAAAGGCTACCCACTCCAGTGTTCTGGCCTGGAGAAGTCCATGGACTGTGTAGTCCATGGGGTCGCAAAGAATCAGACGTGACTGAGTGACTTTCACTTTCACCAGACAACCTCAAGAAAAGTTCCATATGATGAAGCACACTGTTAAATATGACACAACCCCCAACTCAGCAACAGTTTGAGGAACTAATCTGGCTCCAAGAAACCCAAAGACTTAGCTGAAAGAGAATGGGATCCTTGACTCCAGAGAAATCGTGCCACCTTCTGGCACCCCTACTTATTCAGCTAAGAACGATGGTCTTAGAAGCTTCACATCTACAAAAATGGTGAAATCTTACTGAAAACAACCTAGAATGACAACGGCCATTATGGGAAACATTCCCATTAGGCAGGATTGTTCGTTTAAGAAGGGCTCCTGAAAGCTAGGGTTCCCACATTAAACACAGTGGCATACCTATTTTAATTGGTACGCAAAGACTTTCAAAAGGCTTCTTCAAGATTCCAAATATAGCCTCATTGAAAAATTTGTTGTAAAAGGCGAGTGAAAAACTACGGGCTAATAAAAACTACAGGAAATCCCTAACACGAAAGACAGTGAGCATGCCATGCCCCCTACTGTTCCTCTCTACCCTCCTTTACCTGAGTGCTCACATTCTCTGAATCGTCTGAGCTGCCTTTCCATGCCAAGGAGACTATTAAACAGTTGCCTCTTCAATTAAAACCACTGGAGGTTGTGGGAGATCCTCCTTGGGTATCTTTCACTCCTTGGTCAAAGACAGAATTAAGGGCCCTAGTTTAAAGCGTTTCCTAAACCCAAGGCGGATCCCTAAAAGCTTTCAAAAGGACTTAGAGTAATTTTCCAGGGCTGGGACCCCTGGTTGCCTGTTCCCTATCGACCTGTGTGCAGACTGGCAGGACACGGTGAAGTTCAAAACGGACACAGGCAGCAGAAAGGTGTAACCTTAGGGTGATGCCCAAGATCCTCCACCTTCAAAGTGGTCCCCTTGCGGACCAGAAAAAGTCACAAAGTAGCAACTGATCTTTTCAGAGCCATTGCTAGGATCTTCTCTGCCTGCACTGATGGGTCTACTCTGCAAATACACAAAGGCAAGATGAATCCTGCAGATTTTAAAGGTTGTCTGGAAGCTCTCTTCCTATACCATTTCAGGTTCCACACAGCCTGCCGGTATCTGTTCATCTTTACATGGAACAAGGTAAATACTTGGACAGTTATGCCTTAAGGGTTCACTGAGAGTGTTTGAAAGCGTTAGTTGCTCCCACCTNAAAAAAAAAAAAAAAACAAACCTGCAAAAATATTGGTGGGCACAGATTGATCACATAAAAGCCATGATAGCATTCACCACCTAACTCTAAGTGGGTGTTGGGCGTCCCTGATAGCTCAGCTGGTAAAGAATCACCTGCAATGCAGGAGACCCCAGTTCGCTTCCTGAGACAGGAAGATCCACTGGAGAAGGGATAGTCTACCCACTCCAGGATTCTGGCACTTCCCTGCTGGCTCAGCTGGTAAAGAATCCATCTGCAGTGTGGGAGACCTGGGTTCGATCCCTGGGTTCTGAAGATCCCCTGGAGAAGGAAAAGGCTACCCACTCCAGTGTTCTGGCCTGGAGAAGTCCATGGACTGTGTAGTCCATGGGGTCGCAAAGAATCAGACGTGACTGAGTGACTTTCACTTTCACCAGACAACCTCAAGAAAAGTTCCATATGATGAAGCACACTGTTAAATATGACACAACCCCCAACTCAGCAACAGTTTGAGGAACTAATCTGGCTCCAAGAAACCCAAAGACTTAGCTGAAAGAGAATGGGATCCTTGACTCCAGAGAAAGCGTGCCACCTCCTGGCAACCCTACTTATTCAGCTAAGAACGATGGTCTTAGAAGCTTCACATCTACACAAATGGTGAAATCTTACTGAAAATAACCTAGAATGACAACGGCCATTATGGGAAACATTCCCATTAGGCAGGATTGTTCGTTTAAGAAGGGCTCCTGAAAGCTAGGGTTCCCACATTAAACACAGTGGCATACCTATTTTAATTGGTACGCAAAGACTTTCAAAAGGCTTCTTCAAGATTCCAAATATAGCCTCATTGAAAAATTTGTTGTAAAAGGCGAGTGAAAAACTACGGGCTAATAAAAACTACAGGAAATCCCTAACACGAAAGACAGTGAGCATGCCATGCCCCCTACTGTTCCTCTCTACCCTCCTTTACCTGAGTGCTCACATTCTCTGAATCGTCTGAGCTGCCTTTCCATGCCAAGGAGACTATTAAACAGTTGCCTCTTCAATTAAAACCACTGGAGGTTGTGGGAGATCCTCCTTGGGTATCTTTCACTCCTTGGTCAAAGACAGAATTAAGGGCCCTAGTTTAAAGCGTTTCCTAAACCCAAGGCGGATCCCTAAAAGCTTTCAAAAGGACTTAGAGTAATTTTCCAGGGCTGGGACCCCTGGTTGCCTGTTCCCTATCGACCTGTGTGCAGACTGGCAGGACACGGTGAAGTTCAAAACGGACACAGGCAGCAGAAAGGTGTAACCTTAGGGCGATGCCCAAGATCCTCCACCTTCAAAGTGGTCCCCTTGCGGACCAGAAAAAGTCACAAAGTAGCAACTGATCTTTTCAGAGCCATTGCTAGGATCTTCTCTGCCTGCACTGATGGGTCTACTCTGCAAATACACAAAGGCAAGATGAATCCTGCAGATTTTAAAGGTTGTCTGGAAGCTCTCTTCCTATACCATTTCAGGTTCCACACAGCCTGCCGGTATCTGTTCATCTTTACATGGAACAAGGTAAATACTTGGACAGTTATGCCTTAAGGGTTCACTGAGAGTGTTTGAAAGCGTTAGTTGCTCCCACCTTTTGCGATCCCATGGACTGTAGCCCACCAGGCTCCTCTGTACATGGAATTCTCCATGCAAGAACACTGGAGTGGGTAGCCATTGACTTCTCCAGCAGAACTTCCCAACCCAGAGATTGAACCCGGGGTTTCCGGCACTGCAGGCGGAGTCTTTACGATCTGAGCAACCTCTTAGGCCCCTCCTTATTTCTCGTAAGTGCTCCACCAAGATCTAAGTGCTCTCCAATACTTGGGAAACTGACCCCTTTACAAGATGATCGCTCCCTGTTCTCAATGACGACAGAGGCATTCACGAAAGGTTCCATGTACTAGGGGCAACAGTTAACTGAAGAAAGGATATAAAGCCTCTAAGGAAAAATTACAGTGATCTCTAGATGCTGTTCGTCACCTCGGTCATAATCTAAGCAGTGAAGGCATCTAGCTATCTCCATAAAAGAATTAACCTGAGCCAAGAATGTCCTAGGCCCACAGCGGGCTTAGGAAGCTTCGTGGCTTCCCAAGCCTGGTTGGTTACCGTAGACTCTAGCTTCCGAATTCTTCCCTCCTGGCTTCTCTACTCTGTGAATTTAACTAAAATTTCAGTCCCTCTGCCCCTTCCTTGGGAAGATAAACACGAGCAGCCCTTTATGGGACTAAGACAAGCACTGTGAGAACCACCTGCCTTCAGGCTACCTAACTCTTCAAAACCTTCCACCTCGTTTGCGAGTGAGAGATAACCAAGCCCGAGAAAGCCCACACAAGAAAATGGTAAAAAGCATCGGGCCACTGCCTATTAGAGCGGGCAGCTTGACTCAGCGGCTCTTACCCCAGTTGCCTGAAGGCTACAGCTGCCGCTGCAACCAGTGGAAGCCTCCTCGGATCTGACCCAGGAAATGGCATTTATTTACAGCTCCACATGCCCAAAGTCTTATTTACAGCTTTACAGTCCAAAGTCTTCTTAATTCTGAATCGACTCAACACTTCTCTGCAAGCAAACTAACCTCCTAGAGGATCCTTCTGTTTTCACCACTTAATTTGCATCTTTAACCTTCCGGGTTCCTAATCCTGCTATGTAGCTAGCCCTGTCTGATGAAGGTATGCCCCAGGGTTGTGCAATAATAATATCCTCTTTTGTGACACTGTGTCCAGATATACAAGCTACCTTTTTTCCTAATACTTATCTAATCTTGTCTGTTGATACGTCATGCTGTAGAAATAAAAAAGGGTATTTCCAATTACTATCCTCAATTCACACACGTGTACCCTCATGTTCTTCAGTTCAGTTCAGTTCAGTCGCTCAGTCGTGTCCGAATCTTTTCAACCCCATGAATGGCAGCACCCCAGGCTTCCCTGTCCATCACCAACTCCCAGAGTTTACTCAGACTCATGTCCATCAAGTCAGTGATGCCATCCAGCCATCTCATCCTCTGTCATCCCCTTCTCCTCCTGCCCCAAATCCCTCCCAGCATCAGGGTCTTTTCCAGTGAGTCAACTCTTTGCACGACGTGGCCAAAGAATTGGAGTTTCAGCTTCAGCATCAGACCTTCCAATGAACACGCAGACTGGTCTACTTTAGGATGGACTGGTTGGATCTCCTTGCAGTCCAAGGGACTCTCAAGAGTCTTCTCCAACACCACAGTTCAAAAACATCAATTCTTTGGCACTCAGCTTTTTTCACAGTCCAACTCTCACATCCATACATGACCACTGGAAAAACCATGGCCTTGACTAGACAGATCTTTGTTGGCAAAATAATATCTCTGCTTTTTAAGATGCTATCTAGGTTGGTCATAACTTTCCTTCCAAGGAGTAAGCATCTTTTAATTTCATGTTCTTAGGGTCTCACAGAGTTGGACATGACTGAAGTGCCTTAGCAGCAGCAGCAGGATTCTCCAAATTGGATATGCCTCCCAATCACAAGAGGATCTCACCAGCAGCACCCATCTTTGCAAGGTATTTAGAACAACCCTTTTAGGCTAGGAGGTTTATTTTCAGAATAGGCTGAAAACTTAATGGACTCCAGCCTGAACGGGCAACAATCCCTGTGAATAAATCCACTGTAGTACCTCCTTGGTAGGAGTGGAATTTGTTCCTGACAAGGTTCATCTCTGTGTGTAGTGGTTATCATTCTCCTGGGGCCTCTGAATGCCTAGACAGCTGGTGCAGAACCAGAGAGTGCCTCTTTAGGTTTATCTAACTGTGCCCTCAACTGTTCACAAATGAACTAAAGATACCTCATTGATTAACTTGCCTGAACTTCCATCATTGATTTAGAGAGGACCTACCAGGAGTTTCCAAAGAGTCTGACACAACTGAGTGACTGAACAACGGGAATGACTAGGAGGCATTCATGATTCGGGGTTTTCTTCCTCTGATGATGTAAATGAGAATGTGATCAAGGAACTTCTCTTGAACTCTTAAAAAGACTGCAGAATCCGCTGCTAAGATAACAGCTGCTCAAGAAAAGTCCTAAGATTCTCTGGACAAAGTTGTTCTTGATAGCAGGATAGCCCTTGTCTTTTAGCTGAGCAAAGAGGAGTCTGTGTGTGGCCAACATGACCCGTTACACCTGAGTTAACCCTTCTGGGGAAGTTGAAACTCAGTCACATAAAGTCTCTGAGTAAGGCATCCGGCTAACAAGGATGACTCCTTCAGGGGGTCCTTGGCTTGACTTCTGGGGTTTGATTGGTTTGGGTCTTGGGCTCCAGGGGTCTGGGGTGTGCTCCCAACACTGGGGGTCACAGTGCTTCCAGTCAGCGTAGTTTCCTGGTGCACGGTATCCTCTCAAGGGTTTACACGCACGTTTGCACGTTTACTAACCGTCAAGGTAATGCTCTCCCTGTGACTGGTATGCCAAAAGGGAACTAGGAAATTTACCAGCAGAAATGTTGTGAGCCTGAAGTCATGGCCTGGGAAGGCCACAGAGATTCAACAAAAAGCCATCACGACCTGTGAATGTGTGTGTGTCAGTTGCTCAGTTGTGTCCGACTCTTTGCAACCCCATGGACTAAAGCCCACCAGGCTCCTCCGCCCATGGGAGTCTCCAGGCCAGAACACCAAAGTGGGCTGCCATTTCCCTCTCCTGTGAATAGCACACCGAAAATCAGTAAAGTCTGTGAGAGCTACAGAGCAGTTACAGAATTTAAATTTTCTATGGAGAAGCTTAACCGAGAGATGTGATCAAAAGGAAAAGCAGCCCCAGATGGAGTCACTTGTGCTAAGCCTCATGTATTAAGCCTCATCAAGACTTATTTCCTAACCTAACTGTAGTTGCCATTTCTCTCAGGAATATTACCTTTAACCAGTCAACCAAGAACTGCCTGGCCAGCATGGGTGAGGTAATCTGCCCCAGAGACCCCTAACATCCCCCAGAGGAAGGTGATCTTCCCTGGAACAATCAAGTCTTTGTTAGAGACCTTCTTTTCCTGTGCCCTTCTGCCTACAAAGGCTTTCCTTTTGTATAGGTTCTAGGTAGATGGGACATCATCCAATTTCTAGATTGTTGAATAAAGCCAATAGGATCTTTAAACTTGGTTAAAATTTTTTTTGATAAGCCTAAAAGCATAATTTAAAAGAAAATCACCTAACAAGTTAATTGTGGGTACATGTGTGCCCTTGGGTGTGGCTGTGTAAGACAAGCCCAGCGTCTACGAGAACATTCACCAGCTTTGGCAGACTCCTGCTGAAGGCGCATCTTGGTGCCAGGCGCACGCTGATTCCCTTTCCTCATGGAACTGAGGTCCTCACAGTGACTGTGTGTGGCAGTGACAGCTACAGCCAGCTGTGGGGCTGGATGAGATTTGGGTGGTAGGGGCCATCTGTGTAATAATAGGGCCTTGGCTTCTCAACACAGCGCAACCAGTGGCACCAACCACGGATACGCTGTGTAAGGGGCAGCCACACCTGGGCACAGAGAAGGTCAGCACGCGGTCAGGACCGGGGCTGGTTTTCTTGGGTTAAGTCACCTATTCAGACAAATATTGGCTGATTATAAAAAGACAACCAAAACACCCCACTTAATCAAGTATGCGCTGTATCAGTAGGGAAAAAGACAATGGTTTTCAGAATAAACTATCAACAAAACAATGCTCATTTCAGCTGTAATTTGCAATTCATGATTGAAGCCCATTAAATGTTAGTTTAGTCTCTGAACTCATTTGAACACAAAGGAAGTAATTCCCTGTAATATTTAGAGACATCATCTTCTGGAGTAAAATGAGAAAGATTTTTTTTTTTTCCTGCTTGCTGTCTGAAAACATTTCTTGCAATAAATGATACAACTCAGTAATCTGTTAAGTATTCTAAAGGTGCTATGGCTTATCCATATTTAATTTTTCTACAGTTACTTTATTAACTGAATCTATTGAGGCCAAAACATATTGGATGAACAAGTCTAACTTTCCTTATTTGTAAATGTTTGCTAAATCACAGGAAAATTTGATATTATCACATCTCCCTTCTGTATCTGATGCTAAAAATACTATTTCTTTGTTTGTTTGTTTGTTTTTTAATTAAAACAGACATTTCATATGAAAAAAGGTAATTGAGTCCTATAAGTCAAGAGGAAAATGCTAGAATGATTACAATCTACAAGTTACCAAGTGGTACTTTCCAAATGCATCTGAAAAATACTGAGGAATGCATGGGAAAAAAATGTTGCTCTATTAAGTAATTTGAAAGAAACAGTGATAGAAGTTATTTTCCTGGGCTCCAAAATCACTGTGGACAGTGACTGCAGACATTACAGCCACTTGCTCCGTGGAAGGAAACCTACGACAAACCTAAACAGTATACTAAGAAGCAGAGACATCACTTTGTTGACGAAGGTCCATACAGTCAAAGCTACGGTCTTCCCAGGAGTCATGTGCAATGTGAGAGCTGGACCACAGCTCAGGCTGCGCGCTGAAGAGCGAGGCTTTTGAACTGTGGTACTGGAGGAGACTCTTGAGAGTCCCTTGGACTGCAAGGAGATCCAACCAGTCCATCCTAAAGGAAGTCAACCCTGAATAGTCTTTGGAAGGGCTGATGCTGAAGCTCTGATATTTTGGCCAACCTGATGCAAAGAACCAACTCATTGGAAAAGACTGTGATGCTGGGAAAGACTGAAGGTGGGAGGAGAAGGGGACGACAGAGGATAAGATGGTTGGATGGCATCACTGACTCGGTGGGGCTTCCCTGCTGACTCTGACGGTGAAGAGGCTGCCTGCAATGCAGGAGACCCGAGTTTGTTTCTTGGATCAGGAAGATCCCCTGGAGAAGGGAATGGCTACCCACTCCAGTACTCCTTCCTGGAGAATCTCCATGGACAAAGGAGCCTGGCAGGCCAGAGTCCATAGGGCTGCAAAGAATCGGACATGACTGAAGCTACTTAGCATGCACATATAACAATGGCATTAATAAATAGAATAATTATGCTGATGATATATGTTAGTGATTAGCTTTATTGAAAATCATGAGATGATTATCTTTTACCTAAAAATGCCATAAGGAGAAGGAGGATGAAATTTTGACTCAGTAGATCTCATAAAGCAGGAGAAGAGACCTGTGGCTGTGAGTGAACCTAATCCGGTTTTCTGATTTTGATCCTGCTTCTTTTGTTGTTTGGGTGAAAACAGTCACAAATTACAGCTCGAAGATGAGTCAAAATCTTTTTTGGAGCTCTGGCTAACAGAATTGGTAACCCCCTGACTGCCCTGGCGTTCTGGCCACGGGCTCGTCTCTCCCTGGGCCTTACCTCACCCAAGAGCCTCTTTTCGGGAGCCACGTCAGGCCGGGAGCTCCAGGAGGGAGGTGCCTGGAGCCCTGGACATATCATTTCCATATGGTGCAGGCCAAATGATCATGTATCACCTGTACATTGCATGCACGTGCACACAGACACACACACACACTTTGTTGTTTTTGTTAAATGTTGTAATGATGGTAAAGACTATTTTTGTTTTGCTTTGTGAAGGTGAAGTCGCTCAGTTGTGTCCGACTCTTTGCGACCCCATGGACTGTAACCTACTAGGCTTCTCTGTCCACGGGATTCTCCAGGCAACAATACTGGAGTGGATTGCCATTTCCTTCTCCAGGGGATCTTCCCGACCCAGGGATAGAACCCGGGTCTCCCGCATTGGAGGCAGACGCTTTAACTTCTGAGCCACCAGGGAAGTCTTGCTTTGTATTCTAACCTATAATCCTCTCTGGTTTCCTTCATGTGAAAATCTAATAAAGACTTGAGAAGATAAAATGAGCCTGTATCAAAAATATAACTGTCCAGTTGGATAGTTTGATTTCCCCCAATGAGAACATATAAATTTAAATGAAACTTTTGTAATATATTGGTTCAGCACTAGCTCTGTCATCTTTTTTCTTTCTCGATTGAGTTAGTGAAATATACATGGTATGTAAAATCTCTTTGATGACTAGAAAACACGTTTAAAAATATTAAACATCAATTTCTTATGTAATTTTCACTAAGGGTTGAATAAAAGGTGTCAGTCGGATACATCAAAGACATTTTTAAGTTGCCTTTCATGAGCAATTAGAGAACATTAAAACGTAATCTAACTTTTGTCAGATTTCAAATAGATGTCATGAGAGGTCTTTCTGGAACACAAATGCTTGCATGAGAAAGGAGCCAAGGGAGCCGACTCTGGAGAAGACCTGTGCTAGCACTGGCGCATCTGAGGGCAGTAGCCTGCGTGAGGTCACCCTCTCAGCAGGGTCAGGACTGTTGGTTGGTGCTGGTTGGTGCCCTGGACGTCCTAGGTGGCACCACCCACCAAGAGTGCACGGAAGAAATCCTTGGATAAATGAACAGGGAGCTCTGGACTGTATGGCTTTTACATCTAAAAAGGCCAGATCTTGTCGGTGCCTAAAATCAAAACAACCAAAAAGTAGAAAAGGAGGTGTTTAGGGCTTTGAATTTAAATTGAACAGAGAATACAAACTAAAGGCCAGGTTGGGAGCATTGTTCTAGTGACGTTATAGAGCCAGGGAAGGCGGGTGGGATCATAGATGTCCTGGTAAGCACTTCACAGGACAGGAAAGGGATGGGTTTTGACAGAAAGGCAACCTGAGATGTTTGACCCGGCCTCGTTGGTCACCCTGATCTCATTCTGACTTTACTTACAGACTCCAAATTCAATTCCAAAAGGAGAATTAAATATTTAATTTATGGATTTTATGGAAGACTTCAGGAGGAGGATGGTAGAGTGTTTGTACCTTGAAGAGCCAAAGTTTTCCTCCATTTCTGAAAAAGTGTCTCTGCTCTTCAAAAAAAGTCCCTCTTCCCATCACAGCTTCCTTTTCCCTTGAATCACTTAATACAACTCCACCATCACCCAAATCTTCCTCTAACAGTTCCTCCCTGCAGACAGTGCTCTCCAATCCTCCTATCAGTATCCTACTGCCAAACAAAAGCCTAGCAAAAGCTCCTAATTTATTAATAGTCATTTGGAACTGCCACTGTCTCACGTGTGTGTGTGTGTGTGTTTAAGTGTGTTTGTGGATGTGAGGATAAAAATGGGAAGACAGTGGTGAGCACTGCACTCTATGATTTCATCTCATAATGCGGTAAAAAGGATAAAGAGTTGACGGGAGGAACATTTAATGATGGGAGAGACATTTAATTTTAGCAGGTAGAAGAAGCAAGCTGTCCAGCTAGGGATTCTTGGCTGTAATTTTGACAGATAATTTTTACACAGGATTCTGGGGAGAGGTTAGTGATCAGATGCTGAAATATAGATCTTGGAGTCCTCTTATAAAGACAGTTCCCGAATCCAAGAGAGCAGGCAAGTGCCTTAAGAACATTATAATATAAGGAGGAAGACTTATTCCAGCAGGCAGTAAGCATCTGTTGAACGCCGACAGAATGCACAGTTGTATACCAGCCAGACGCTGGAGCAACATTTGGATAAAACTTCTCTTGCTGCTGCTGAGTCGCTTCAGTTGTGTCTGACTCTGTGCAACCCCACAGATGGCAGCCCACCAGGCTCCCCCATCCCTGGGATTCTCCAGGCAGGAACACTGGAGTGGGCTGCCATTTCCCTCTCCAATGCATGAAAGGAAAAGTGAAAGTGAAGCCACTCAGTCCTGTCTGACTCCCAGCGACCCCGTGGACTGCAGCCCACCAGGCTCCCCCATCCCTGGGATTTTCCAGGCAAGAGGACTGGAGTGGCGTGCCATTGCCTTCTCTGAACTTCCCTTAGGTGAAGGCTAAAAAAATAACAATATTTTTTGCATCTCAACCATTATTTTATTTGGTCATCACAGCAACCCAGAGAGAAGATATTACTAGCCTCATTTTACAGATGAGGAAAATATATTTTTTTAATAGTGCCTGATTTAAAGTAATTTATCTAGCTGATGAGATTTGGATCTGAAAATTTGAAAGGCTTTCTTTCAGCTCATTTAATAAACATATTTATCACATGCTCTGTGCTAAACTTTCCAGGTGGCGCTAGTGGGAAAGAACCCGCCTGCCAGTGCAGGTAGAGATAAGAGACTCAGGCTCCATCCCTGGGTTGGGAAGATCCCTTGGAGGAGGGCTTGGCAACCCACTCCAGTATTCTTGCCTGGAGCATCCCATGGACAGAGGAGCCTGGCGGGCTACCGTCCATAGGGTCTCAAGGAGTCAGAAATGACTGAAGTGACGTAGCATGCTGTGCTGACCATGAGGTCAGTTGTCAGGGACACAGACACAAACACTATCTCTGCCGTCATGAAGCTCACTTTCTTGGAAGAAACAAAAAGGAATCCTACCAGTGACGACACATCAAAAGTGATGTTGAAGTGTGAGATGAGTTAAGGGACGCATAAATGACAAAGAAGAAAGCTTGGTAGAAACACAGAAGAGACAACATATTGGGGGAGCTTTCGACATGAGGGATTTTCTGTGAAGTCTACATATTCTATAAAAATGAGAAACACTCAGATTAAAGTCAACTAAACTCAAAGAATTGTTCACAGTATAAGAATTAGGACTGAAAATCCTTGAAGGTGGGTGTTGAAGGTGTTTCCTCTTAAGATGCCCAGTGGTACACTGGGATGAAAAGACTTGTTAAGACCAAAATGACAGCAGAGAAAGTCTATGTCCAATCACTTCTTCCTTCATTATGCCAGCACTTTACAAAGATTTCCTCTCACAGAAACTAGATCTAAATTCTGTTCTGCCCTGGTGTTTAAATTCTTCCCCCCTGAAATTGATACTGTTGTAAGACAAATACGATACTAACATCGTATTTGTCTCTATGCAAGATGTGAGTTTTGCATTCTGGAGTTGATCAAATTTAATTATTTACTTACTCTCTTACATCAAATTCACCTGTTGAAACATTTTCCTAAACAAATACCTATTTCTGTATGTAGTACACTGGAATAAAAGAGGACATATGGTGAGTCTGTATCACTTAAAATACAATACATTCTTGTATATTAATAGTAGGAATATGAAGATTTTTGTTCATAAATTCAATTGTAGAATAAAATTAATTTCGGATATTAGTCTAGGTAACCAAAAAGGAAGTGCAATTGCAATCTTACATAACAGATTTGGTACCTAACCACCTTCTGCAGCTGCACTTAATACATATCCTTTATATAAGTGATCAATGAAAGGCCCAAGGGATTTTGGCAACATGTAAAATGCACGTATCCTGTGGCATGAATAAATAACACTGACAAATATCGATATAAATAAAGCATCTTCTCACTGATGTCAAACAGGACCACGGTAGCTGGCAACTACAGTCTTTTCCTAATGACTTGGCTTAGAGTCCCGAGAAAAACATGCAGGAATGACCTATTAAATAGTGTGAGCAATTTTGTGACAGAATTGCTACAAAGAAAGAGTTTTCAAGGGAAAATAGGTTATAAAGTGATTAATTTGTGACCTTACACTAATGTAATTTATGGTGCTTCAATTTCTTTTCATAAGAACTATCTTATTAGAACAGAAATGTGGCTTTTGAAACAGTAACTGGGATGACAAAGAGACCAGTCCAACTTACTTTGTCTTAAAAGAACATTGGGTTTTGAATAATGTTACTGATGGCCTTACATTCATTCTCAACAAAAGTTGAGCATTTTTATTTAGCTCAAGCAAAAGACAAAAGACAAAAAAAGTTAGGTTTTTCCTCTCCAATTCATCTGGTCAGATTAGCTACACTGGTAGAAAATGTTTCTACAGAAAATATTCACTAGACAGAAATCCATTTATGTAAGATTATAGCTATCAAAAAAAAAAAAAACAAACTACTGTAAACTAGGATACATGGAGTCCGAATATAACTTTAAGAAACAACCATGTGACCAAAAATGAGAGAATCAGACTAAAGAGATGAAGACTAACTCCTCCCCCAACTCACCAGTCAACCGCCAAAACAAGCACTTATCATATATTCAAGGCTGATGAAATTCATCATGCTGACTAATTAAAGGAAAAGTCTACACATTACTGAATCCTCAAACCCTTTCATCTACAATCCACCAATCATTCAATACTTCCTCAGAGACAGCCGGCAAGTACCATGCACAGGTTTGCAAGCTCTCATCACCCTCACAGTCGCTAAAGTGGACTTTTTCAATTGATCATGACCCTTGACTCACCCGAGGGTGGCCGAAGACTCAGGATCTTGTGCAACACAGCCATACTACCGATCAGTCTAGTTGGAGAACAAGATGAATTTCATTTGCATCCATGGAACTCTCAATCTCCTTCAACCAGTCAGTACCAACTATTTACAAAGTGCTCAAGAAAGTCTATGCTTAGGAATACACAGACGAGGTTCACCTTAGCTATTTCTGTCACAGAGATTAATTTTCAAGCGGGGAGGGAAGCTAGAAAAGCATAAATGGACATAAATAAATCACATTGATGGATAACTAAGAGTACCTGGAAGAGGGTGCCCTCACGATGGAGCCAGGAGGAATGGAGAAGGGCAGTGACTTTCAGAAAGCTGGTGGGTGGCGGTGGGGGGGCGGGGGCGGTTAACATTTTGATTTGAACAAAAATTTGAAAAAATTAAAATGTGCTTTGGTAGACGGGAGAGTAACAGTGGTGCCACTGGGGTGTTCTTAAGCCCAGCATTTGTGAAGTACTCTGTGTGGTGGTCTCCCCATCTCCCCTGGAGGAGGGCGTGGCAGCCCACTCCGGTACTCTCGCCTGGAGAATCCCATGGACGGAGGAGCCTGGCGGGCTACAGTCCACTGGGTCACAAGAGTCGGACATGACTGAGCGACTGAGCGTGCATGCACGCTGAGTGCTATATTCCATCATAGTTTCCAAGTATCTTTTAGCCATTATTGTCCCGATAGAGGCAGAGTTACAAATATTTGTGGATAAACAAATGTTTGAGATCAGTGCTATAACAAGCAACCATTGGGAAAACAGAAAGTTTGCAGATTTTCCTGAAGCCTTTCCCAAACAATATTTGACATTAATAAAATGCCAAACCAAACTATAAGTTGGCTTGCCAAGGGCAGAGTTTTAAAAGGACACTGTCCATGTTAAGGATCCCCTTGGAGGATAGTCAAGAAATTCTGAAAAAACTAAAAGCGAATTTCTGTGATACAGACATTAAAACCTTACGAGACTGAGGACATTTCCCAGAGAGAAATACGCAAGAGGAAGTGAACAATATTGCTGATAACTTCTCTCTGGCTGGGGTACACACTGACTTTTAGGCTGGCTCTTTCCTTGCTGCTTTATGGATCCTGACACAGAGGACAAACAAAATGGGATGGCAGTAAGGAAACCCCTTCTCGAAGAAGAAGCATCTCAAGGAATTTGGGAGTAGACATTTCATAGTGTAGAAGTAAGAGAACCATACTCTTGAGACACCAATTCTTTAAGCACAAAAACCACCCTCTCTTACTCATATGATATCTTATGGCTCTAATGTGTCTTCAGGGAAGGCAGCAACGTACAACAGGGGAATTGGGAAATTATTTTAATTGAGCCTCTGTCACCAATAGGTTATATTATGCTTTATTAATGGAATGTACTCTTATACGCTTTAAGAGTATCATAGAATATAACCTGTAAAAGCGAAAATGTAGGTGTTTGGTATATTACAGAGCAACGGGAAAGGTAGAGCTTCTAAAATGCTCAGATCATGCCAGAAACATCCATTCCACCCTCTTACCTCTTGTTAAGATGGAGCAGGTGAGCCCTTTCTAACCTCAGGCAACGTCTTCCAATTATTAACATGCACCTGCAGCCCTGGCCTCCTGCCTCCTCATGGGTGTCATCCGATAGATTATTTCCTTTCTCTTTCGTTTATTCAGTTTTGCAGAACTGTTATCTTTTTCATTTTAGCTTGGTAATATCTTTTAATTCTAAAACAAGGAACAGATGTCTCCCTGTACTTAAAGCTTTACCAAGGCTTGACCCCACTGTATCCTCTTCTCAGGCTAGTTTTTTGAAGGACTTGCCTACACTGGCTCTCTTCCACAGCTCACTTTCTTTCTACATTGTAATCTGGTTTCCGTCCTCCCTTTCTATGAAAACTGCTGTCCCCAAGAGCAAGAATCGTTGCTCACGTCAATGGACGCTTTTCAGTCTTTATCTTACTTTGCCTCCAGGAGAAAATTTTGACCATCCCCTCCTTCTCTAAACACATTTTCCACTTGGCGTCCATAGAGCAAACTCGCCTGGTTCCTCTCCTGCGTCTCTGGCGTGTCTTCTTGGTCTCCTCTGTGCTCCCTGTCCCTTAAATGCTGGTGTCACTCAGGACTGAATCCTAGACTTCTCGTCCCCCCTTGCTCATGGCATCCTACGAACCATCTCTTCCATTAACAACTCCAGGAAAATGCTACAAACCAAGACTTTAAAATCCATTATTTCCTACCAAGCATGCAAAAAATTGAGTCCCAGAATCCAATGTCCAATTATTTAGGGAACATTTCCATTCAAATGAATATGATTCCATTGTGACCCCATGGACTGTAGCCTGCCAGGCTCCTCTGTCCATGGGATTTTCCAGGCAAGAACACTAAAGCGGTTTGCCATTTCCCTCTCCAGGAGATCTTACTGACCCAGGGGTCAAACCCGGGTCTCCCACACTGCAGGGCAGACTCTAACATCTGAGCCCTGGTGGCTCAGCTAGTAAAGAACCCACTGCAATGTGGGAGACTTGGGTTTGATCCCTGGGCTGAGAAGATTCCCGTGGAGAAGGGAAAAGCTACCCAACTCCAGTATTCTGGCCTGGGGAATTCCATGGACTGTACAGTCCATGGGGTGGCAAAGAGTCGGACTGAGCGACTTCCATTTTCACTTCTGTTCAGATGTTCCTTGGATGGTGAAGTCTTCCTGAATGAAAAATGCAACTTACTGTTTGTCTCTCCTACTAACTTGCTTCCCATTCCATGTTTGCCACTTCAGAATTCTGCTTTTATCTTCATCTTCAAGAGGACGATTGCACTGGCCTAAGCTTAGTCACCTAACGTTGGGGCACGCCCTTCTCATGGGTCTGTTGTGTGTGTCCAATGCAGCCTCAATTAGCAGAGGCTGCCTCTGAGAGAAGAGTCACCATGAATGAGTCTGGGAAAGGAAGTGTCCAGCTTCAAGAAGTCTGCACAGGAGAGAGTCCGTTCCATCTGTTCCAAATAATTCGCTCTCCATCTCAGTGCATACTGCACAGGAACCGCCTGCATGTGCAGTATTTTATTGGAGGTGGCTCAGTGGTAAAGAATCTGCCTGCGATGCAGGAGATGCAGGAGATGCGGGTTCAATCCGTGGGTTGGGAAGATCCCCTGGAGGAGGGCATGGCAACCCACCCCAGTATTCCTGCCTGGAGCATCCCAAGGACAGAGAAGCCTGGCGGGCTATGGTCCATGGGATGGCAAAGAGTCAGACACGGCTAAAGCGACTGAGCCCACAAACACGCAGCATTATGTTACACCAGCTGTATGCCACCCCACGGAGCGGACTGAGCGTTATGTTATACCAGCTGTATGCCACCTCCAACAGAGCGGACTGAGCATTATCTAATACTGGCTGTATGCCACCTCCAACGGAGTGGACTGAGCATTATGTTACATCAGCTGTATGCCACCCCATGGAGTGGACTGAGCATCATGTTACACCAGCTGTATGCCACCTCCAACGGAGCGGACCGAGCATTATGTAACACCAGCTGTATGCCACCTCCAACGGAGCGGACTGAGCATTATGTAACACCAGCTGTATGCCACCTCCAACGGAGCGGACTGAGCATTATGTTACACCAGCTGTATGCCACCTCCAACGGAGTGGACTGAAGACTTGCTCTCAGCGTCCTTGGGCTGGGCTGCGGCCAGTCTTGCAGCCAGTGGTCTAGGGAGGCCCTTGCATGTGTAAGGTCTTAGCTTAGAGAGGGAGAATGGGTTGCGTCCTATGGCCGACTCTGACAATTGTCAAATGATTCTGAAAGGACTGCATCTCATGGTAAGGGGCTATGACTGACCAACGGTATATCTGCCAAGGGTACAGGGGGACATGACAATGTGCTAGAGAAACAGGGGGTCATCTCTCCACCCGCCCCCCTCCTTAGTACAGGTTCCTCTGAGCAAGAACTGTGGCAAGGCAGAGAGCTTATTTCACTTGTTGAGAGACACATTTCTCCCAAGTCCTCTTAAGGGCCTGAGTAAGTCTGGCTATGTCTATTCTTTTCTCTCCTCTTTGTTCTCTCCTGCCAGCACTCCAGTCTTCAGACTGATCTAAGGAGCACAGAAAAATATAGGTGTGGGTAGTTTTAAGTAGGGAAGAAGATATAGAAGTTAAAACAAAAAAACAGTTATAAAGGAGGGTAATTGAGTCATGCAGTTGAATGCCAGTCCTGTGGAGGGATGAAGTGAGTCAAGGATTACTAGTCTCTTCCAGCTAAACTTTCTGAAGTCATGTTTTTACTGAGTTGAACAGATTAAATTGAAAAGGATTCATAGTTGTCATGACCTGCGAAGCAGCTAATAAATCTGTGTCGAAGTGTGTCATCGGTGCAGGGGATAAGAGGCATGCAAAAATGTGGTCATAACAGTAGGGTGACTCTTCTGCATTTTGTACAGGAGCCGACTGCCCGCTGCTTTCTGAGGGTGTGGTCAGGAAACCCCGAGCAGGGTCAGGCGGAACAGTAAGGAAAGGCCACGGGCTGTGACTCCCTCTGCGCTGTGAGCACACTCACTGGTATGACTGTGAGCCATCAGTGGGACAGGACAAAGGTTAGTCGCTGAGGGAAAGGGATTAAAAGAGCAGCAAGAGGCAGCTGTGGAGAAGCAACTTATGGACAGAGCTGTGGGCAGGAGGAGAATCTGCCCCACGTTTTCTGGTCTGCTTCTGGCTTGCTCACGTTGGCTTCCTCAACCCCCTTTGCCAGCAGCCTCGGGAGCAGCGATGGCAGTCCTTGTCTGGGGGCTCCATTCCTGGGCCAGGGGGAGACTCTTGCCTGTGCATGGGTCTTCTCAGCTGTGTCCACATGTCACAGAAGCTTTTCCTCCCCGGCCCCTGATTACCTACCACGCTCCTGACTGTGTCCCCGACTTCTCTCATGGACTACTTTTCCTGACAAAGGGGTGTTTCTTCTCTCTCCAAATACCACCTGTCAGAGTCTAATTCAAAGCAGAGGTACCCCAGGAAGCTTCTTCTGACAACTTAAGGAAACAATAAGTTAGGGTGTGGGGGTTTTTCTCCTAGAAATCTTACTCTACTTGTGACAACTTAGCATTCAGTTATACACCATCCTGTATCCTTTCTTTATTTCTCCAGTCATGTTTTAGGGACTTTTTAAGGTGAATACCTCTTTGGTTTTCCCAGCAACAACAAGCAGACATGTAGATTCTTGTAAGTACTCCATGAATACTGTGGGTGATGCACAGGAGAACTAGCATTAATTTCCTGATACAAAGAACACAGTTATCTGTGTTGCTATGGAGGAGTTAAAAATTAGTTATTAAATGCTTTGTATGGAAATATAAAAGACTCCAAATGACCAAAACAATATTGAGAAAGAAAGACATGTAGATTCTTGTAAGTACTCCATGAATACTGTGGGTGATGCACAGGAGAACTAGCATTAATTTCCTGATACAAAGAACACAGTTATCTGTGTTGCTATGGAGGAGTTAAAAATTAGTTATTAAATGCTTTGTATGGAAATATAAAAGACTCCAAATGACCAAAACAATATTGAGAAAGAAGAACAAAGTCGGAGGTATTATGCCCTCTGATTTCAAACTATACTACGAACTATAGTACAATAATCAAACAATATGGAACTGGCACAAAAAGCAGACACGCAGACCACAGGAAAGGAATGGAGAGCCCAGAGAGAAACCTATGCTTATATGGTTAATTAATCTACACAAAGGAGATACGAATATACAGTGGGGAAAAGACAGCTTCCTCAATGAATGGTGTTACGAAAACGGGAGAGCTACATGGAAAAAAAATTAAACTGAACTACTTTCTGACACCATATACAGAATAAGCTCAAAATGGGTTAAAGACTTAAATATAAAACCTGAAACCAAAAAACTCCTAGAAGAAACCATAGGCAGTATGCTGTTTGCCACAGGCTTACCAATATATGTATATATATGTTGATCTGTCTCCTAAGGCAAGGAAAACAAAAGCAAAACTGAACAAATAGGACTACATCAAACAAAGCTTCTGCATAGTGAAGAAAACTATCAAAAAACAAAAACAAAAACAAAAAAAAGGCAGCTTACTGAATGGGAGACAATACTTGCAAACAATATATCCAGGAAGGGGTTAATATCCAAAACATACAAAGAAATGTATACAACTCAACACAAAAACTCCAAAAAAAAAAAAAAAAACTTGATTAAAAGTAGGCAGAAGACTTGAATAGACATTTTCCCAAAGAAATATGAACGGCCAACAGACAGATGAAAAAGTGCTCAATCATCAGGGAAATGCAAATCAAAACCACAATGAGGTATCACCTCACACCCATCAGAATAGTTATCATCAAAAAGACAACAGCTAAAGAGTATTGATGAAGAGGTGGAGAAAAAGGAGCCCTTACGCACTGCTAGTAGAAATGTAAACTGATGTATCTGCTATGGAAAACAATACACAGTTTCCTGAAAAAATTAAAAACAGAACTGGCATATGACCCACCAATCTAACCTCTGGATAGTCAACCAAGGAAAACAAAAATATTAACTTGAAAATATATATGTACTTTAATGCTCATTGCAGTATTATTTATAATAGCAAAGATATGGAAGCAACAGGATGTGGTATATATATATGCATATATATATATATATATGTATACAGTGGAATAATACTCAGACATGAGAAAAAGATGAAATCTTGGCACTTGTGACAACATGGATGGATCTGGGGGTATTACAAGTTAAAGAACATAGACAGAGAACGACAAATACCATATGGTCTCATGTACATGTGGAGCCTAAAAAATAAAGCAAACAATAGCCCAAATGGAGACAGACTAAACAGACTCATAGGTACAGAGGACAAACAGCTGGCTATCAGAACGAAGGGCTTGGATTGGTGGGTGAAATAGGTGAAGGGGATTAAGAGGTGAAAGCCTCCAATCACACAATAACTAAGCCTGGGTATATAATATACAGACTAAGGAATATGGTCAGTAAGATGATAATAGCTTCGTATAGGGACAGAGGGCTGCTAGACTTCTCCTGATGATCATTGTATAATGTATGCAAATGTCAAACCACTATTTAATCCATCTGAAACTAACATAACAACTACACCTTTTTAAGAATAAGTCACGAAATAGAGGACTTCCCTTTCAGTCCTGTGGTTAAGACTTCACCTTCCAATGTAGGGGGTGCAGATTGAAACCCTAGTCAGGGAGCTAAGACCCACATGCCTCCTGACCAAAAAAATCAAAACATAGAACAGAAGCAGTATTGTAACAGATTCAGTAAAGACTTTGAAAATGGTCCACACACAAAGGTGAAAGTGAAAGTCACTCAGTTGTGTCTGACTCTTTGCAACCCCTACGGACTATACAGTCCATGGAATTCTCTAGGCCAGAGTACTGGAGTGGGCAGCCTTTCCCTTCTCCAGGGGATCGTCCCAACCCAGGGATCGAATCCAGGTCTCCCACATTGCAGGTGGATTCTTTACCAGCTCAGCCACAAGGGAAGCCCAAGAATACTGGAGTGGGCAGCCTATCCCTTCTCCAGCAGATCTTCCCGACCCAGGAATTGAAGGGGGGTTTCCTGCATTGCAGGTGGATTCTTTACCAACTGAGCTATCAAGGAAGCCCTCCACACACACACAAAAATTTTTTTTAAGTCACGAAATTAATTAAAAAGAAAAACTATGGTAGTTGACTATTAATAAGGTACTGGTGCTGAGGCTTTAGTGACTTAAAAGTCTGAGGTAAAGTCCACAGGTGATTCCTTAATAGATCATAAAATGATGATTCTGGCAAGCAAACTGTGAGGTGATATCTGAGTGCTCCGAGAAGCAGAAGAATTTGTGTTTCAAAAGAGGGTTGAGATCTAAAATACAGCACTTTTAGTATAGTGAGATTTAACATCTGAATAAACAAAATACTAAATGAAGAGTCAACTTTCTCAGAATAAGTCATCTCCTTTCCTCTTGTTTACATTCCAGGAAGAAAATAAATTAGCCATTAGGAGAACTTATTTCAGACAGTGCTTAAAAGTTTTGAAATGCATGAATAGATATTAAATTTCAAGGTATACAGAATGAAAAAAATAAATAGATTCCATGGCCCATATGCTTTATTTAGCTTGACTATGTGGATCACAACAAACTGTGGGAAATTCTTAAAAAGATGGGAATAACAGACCACTTTACTTGCCTCTTGAGAAACCTGTATGCAGGTCAAGAAGCAATAGTTAGAACAGGGCATGGCGCAACTGACTGGTTCAAACTTGGAAAAAGAGTACATCAAGGCTGTATATTGTCACCCTGCCTATTTAACTTCTATGCAGAGCACATTATCCAAAATGCCAGGCTGGATGAAGCACAAGCTGGAATCAAGATTGCCGGGAGAAATATCAATAACCTCAGATGTGCAGATGATACCATCCTTATGGCAGAAAGCGAAAAGGAGCTAGAGAGCCTATTGGTGAAAGTGAAAGAGGAGAGTGAAAAAGCTGACTTAAAACTCAACATTCAAAAACTAAAATTGTGGCATCTGGTCCCATCACTTCATGACAAATAGATGGGGAAATAATGGAAACGGTGACAGACTTTATTTTCTTGGGCTCCAAAATCACTGCAGCCATGAAATTAAAAGATGCTTGCTCCTTGGAGGAAAAGGTATGACAAACTTAGCGTATCAAAATGCAGAGACATTACTTTGCCAACAAAGGTCCGTCTAGTCAAAGCTATGGTTTTTCCTATAGTCATGTACAATGTGAGAGTTGGACCATAAAGAAAGCTGAGCACTGAAGAGTTGATGCTTTTGAACTGTGGTTTTGGAGGAGACTCTTGAGGGTCCCTTGGACTGCAAGGAGGTCAAGCCAGTCAATCTTAAAGGAGATCAACCCTGATTATTCATTGGAAGGACTGATGCTGAGGCTGAAGCTCCAATACTTTGGCCACCTGATGTGAAGAGCCAACTCAATGGAAAAGACTCTGATGCTGAGAAAGATAGAAGGCAGGAGGAGAAGAGGGTGACAGAGGACGAGATGGTTGGAGGGACATGACTCAACGGACATGAGTCTGAGCAGATTCTGGGAGATGGTAAAGGACAGGGAAGCCTGGCATGCTGCAGTCCATGGGGTCTCAATGAGTTGGATATGGCTTAGTGACCGAACAGCAATTGTTATTTTCAGCAACACAGATGGACCCAGAAGTTATCGTATTAAGTGAAGTCAGTCAGGCAGAAGAGAAACATATGACATCACTTATATGTAGAACCAAAGAGATGATATAAATGAACTTATTTACAAAACAGAGACAGAAATGACTCTGTGACCCACAGTCATACGAAACAAGCCATGGTTACCAAATGGGAGATGGGGTGGCGGAGGGTTAAACTAGGAGTTTGGGATAACAGATATAAACTACTATATATAGAACAAACAGCAAGGTCCTCCTGGAGGACCAGGGATACACACACGTATTTATAACTGAATCATTTTGCTGTACATGACATGGTAAATCATCTATACTTCAATAATAACAATCATCCTCTGGGCTCAGGCACTTAGCCTACTCTTTGATTACACAAGTCCTATGAGCTTTCACGTGAAGAATTTATTACTAAGAGAACTAGTCAGATTCTAGGGTGGACATGGGCTTATGTTGAAATCATTTAGGGACAGCTTAAAAAAATTCATTTTCTTTTAAACTGATATACATATCAGAAACAGTAACAACTTTCTCTCTCTCTATATATATATATTTATATATATTTAAAAAGCATTCCTTTTGCTTATATTTCTAAATTTTATATTCATGTTCGCTTTGACGTTCAGTGTGTTTTTTCACAATTGTAGCCTCTTATGAACCTAAATGTTAATTTAAAAGACTCTTCATTAGTGGCTATTTTTCTAAGCTGAAATTAGTTTCTCCAATTTGAGTATAGTTTATTGGCTTCGCTGTACCTGCCTGTCGTTCTTATAGTCTCTGGCTGGTTGAGTCATTCTGATGAGCAGACCCAGNGCTTTGACGTTCAGTGTGTTTTTTCACAATTGTAGCCTCTTATGAACCTAAATGTTAATTTAAAAGACTCTTCATTAGTGGCTATTTTTCTAAGCTGAAATTAGTTTCTCCAATTTGAGTATAGTTTATTGGCTTCGCTGTACCTGCCTGTCGTTCTTATAGTCTCTGGCTGGTTGAGTCATTCTGATGAGCAGACCCAGGTTCTGAGCTAGTCCTTCTTTGGGACGGGTGCCTCGTCTCTCTGGTGCTAGCTGGCTTACCCGCCTTGGCCTTCTTGCAAACGTACATGAGGGCCCGGGTGTAAAGTCAATAGGCAGGAGATGGACACAATCTACCAAGTATAAAACAAATAACTGTAAGAACCTACCTATTATCTATTAGTCGATAATATTTATCTATTAATTAAATAAGTTATCTATTAGGGTAATAGTTATCTGTTAATTAATAGTTAACTAATAGTGCCTTCTTAATTAATAAGACGACTGGGGCCTTACCCAATGGCTCAGTGGGTAAAGAGTCCACCTACAATGCAGGAGACACAAGAGATGCAGGTTCGATCCCTGGGTTGGGAGGATCCCCTGGAGGAGGAAATGGCAACCCACTCCAGTACTCTTGCCTGCGAAATTCCATGGACAGAGGAGCCTGGGGGGCTAGAGTCCAAAAGCAAAGAATGGGGCCTGATGAAGGGGCTAACCCCAATAAGGGCCTTTTGTGCAGCACAGAGAATTCTGTTCAGTAGTCTGTAACGACCTATATGGGAAAAGAATCTAAAAGAGAGGGCAGGCGTGTGTATGTATAAATGAGTCACCCTGTGGTACAGCAGAAACTGACACAGCAGTGTAAATCAACCATACTGCAGCAAAAATTCTGAAAGAAACACAGTGAAGCCAGTGTGAAGGATGCAAACTCGGCCCTCCGCCCCAGCTTCTTCTGATGGTCTTCTCTTGCCCTTTCCTTCTTCCAAAATTAAGTCCTCCTACAGGCCTATACCTAGACTTCCTTCCAGGGCTCAGTTTGTGCTTGTGCTTTGCAAGTAGAGTGGCCCACCTCCCTCACCAGACTAGAAGCTTCCTGAAGGCAGGGACTCCGTTTCATTTCTCCTGGATTCTCCTTGGCCCACATCATGCCCAGAATGCTGCCCGGAGCACGGCGGGCACTCAGCAACTGCTTTCTCAACCAGGTACAAATTTTTATTCCTGATATTTTAATACACTTTTAATACTCTTATTTTACTTCTATTTTCATATGATATGCATGTACCATACTTATTAAATTTTTTCAGCAAAAGTTAATTGGTAATTATTTAAGGCAAGATGTCTATAGATTAAGTCAAATTATTCCAGTAATATTACACTCTCATTTACTTTTCCTTTTTGAGCTCAGTAATTGGTAACTTTATCTATGGCATGCTGATATTACTTCAACTCTACGCGATTTTTCAAAGGTAACATTTAAAGTGTTAGAGTCAATTCTCTTAATTACTTGGGATGCATGCAGTCTGGACCTAGTAATTTATAAATGTTAACATTCACAAGTGTGTCCTTATTTATCTGATGTCANGGCGTGTGTATGTATAAATGAGTCACCCTGTGGTACAGCAGAAACTGACACAGCAGTGTAAATCAACCATACTGCAGCAAAAATTCTGAAAGAAACACAGTGAAGCCAGTGTGAAGGATGCAAACTCGGCCCTCCGCCCCAGCTTCTTCTGATGGTCTTCTCTTGCCCTTTCCTTCTTCCAAAATTAAGTCCTCCTACAGGCCTATACCTAGACTTCCTTCCAGGGCTCAGTTTGTGCTTGTGCTTTGCAAGTAGAGTGGCCCACCTCCCTCGCCAGACTAGAAGCTTCCTGAAGGCAGGGACTCCGTTTCATTTCTCCTGGATTCTCCTTGGCCCACATCATGCCCAGAATGCTGCCCGGAGCACGGCGGGCACTCAGCAACTGCTTTCTCAACCAGGTACAAATTTTTATTCCTGATATTTTAATACACTTTTAATACTCTTATTTTACTTCTATTTTCATATGATATGCATGTACCATACTTATTAAATTTTTTCAGCAAAAGTTAATTGGTAATTATTTAAGGCAAGATGTCTATAGATTAAGTCAAATTATTCCAGTAATATTACACTCTCATTTACTTTTCCTTTTTGAGCTCAGTAATTGGTAACTTTATCTATGGCATGCTGATATTACTTCAACTCTACGCGATTTTTCAAAGGTAACATTTAAAGTGTTAGAGTCAATTCTCTTAATTACTTGGGATGCATGCAGTCTGGACCTAGTAATTTATAAATGTTAACATTCACAAGTGTGTCCGTATTTATCTGATGTCAATATCTGTTTTTGCAGAATGCACATTCTTCGTGGTTCAAATTTTTCTCTCTAGGACAGACCGGGCAAATACCTCAGCAACTTTAGGACTGCTGTTAATTCTACTCCTTCTTCATTTGTGAACTTGCGAAAGATGGTGCTTATAGAAGTTTGTTTGTTTTTTTGTGCAAAACTTTTGTTCAGATTTTCTCCTTATTGCCACAGAGTCCATCTCCTACACCCTGGCAGCACACTCAGTCTCGTGATGGGTGGTGCCCATCTCTCAACCTAAATTTGCCTTTCTTAAAAATGGGGATAATAAGGAGCCTTACTTCTTAGGGATGTTGTGAGAATTAAATCAAATTATCCAGATAAGCCCTTAGGATGGTATCTAGCATTTGGTTAATAGTTCATTTTAACTATTACTATTAAGACTGAGAAGGAAATGACCAAACAGGAGTGGATTTGGGGGAGAAATAAAGAGCTGTGCATTGGAGGTTTCTTTTGAGTCACCTGTTTAGATATTCAAGTCCACATAGTGAGTGGGCAGGTGTTCATACAAATTGGAAAAGTGGTTAGGGTTGCACATATAAATCTTGGGCTCGATCACTTGTATACAAAATGATTTAAAACCCTGTCCTGGAACAGGGCTTCTCAGCAGACAGGCACAGCTGATGCTTGGTGCTCTGGGTGGAGGGCTGTCGTGTGCCCTGTAGGGTGCTGATAGCAGCTGTTCTGCCCTTGACCCACCGGATGCCCACAGCACTGCACCCAGGTGTGACAAAGTGTCTCCAGACATTGCCAAGGGACCCCCGCAGGCACAGTTGCTTCCAGAGTGAAGCCGGAAGAGAGACGGCTGAGGCCGGAGCCATGTCCTGCCCGGGCAGAGGGAAGCACGTGGAGCCCTGGGAGCGGCCGGTGAGCGGGGAGGGGCCCTGGGAGCCTGCGTCTCGGAACCCAAGAAGCCTGCGCCAAGGCGGGGTTTGCGGGAGCTGAGGGCCAGGGGCTGACTTTCTGCCAAGATGGAGGCTCTCTTAACGCGGCAAAGGGGGCAGAGCGGCACTGAGCCAGCTGTGGATGGAAGGGGCTCAGGTGCCGAGGAACTGGGCCCAGAGAGGGTGGGCAACACCACGCAGGCGCTTTGTCGACGTGAAAAACAAAAACGGTGTGAGAAACATAAAGGAACGTGGGGGTAACAAGCAATTCTTTTAAAACGTGGCAAACGCAGTAGAAAATGGAATCACAGAAATGAAATTCTTGGGTAGGTGAGAGGGCAGGAGCTTCAGCGCAACTTGAGGGGCTGGCTTTCGAGAACTGCACCGAGCGCCGAGGCTGCTGTGAGAGGGGGCAGCTGCGAATGGGTGGCACTGGCGCAGCGGACCGAACAATCTGTGTGTGTGCATGACAGCCATTCAGCTGTATCCGACTCTGCAGCCTAAGGGACTCTAGCCCGCCAGGCTCCTCTGCCCCTGGAATTCTCCAGGCAAAAATACTGGAGTGGGTAGCCATTCCCTTCTCCAGAAGACCTTTCCAACCTAGGGATCGAACCCACGACTCCTGCATTGCAGGCATATTCTTTACCATCGGATTCACTAGGGAAGCCATATATATTCTTTCTGGTGGGAAGGGATGGTAATTCTTGTGACCCGTTCTTAGGCACATAGGAAGCTAATTTATTAGTAGAGAATGAGCAATGAAACAGCTGTTTAAGATGGTGCAAATATGACTTCCCCAGGAATATGTAGAAAGCACATTGCCTCCTTGAGCTGTACAGCTGGGAATTATAGCAGTTTTGATCCGTGACTGGGCTTCTCCCTGCACCCAGGGCTCCCTGTAAGCACTCTGCTATCCATGCAGACCAGCCCACGGCCTCCTGCTCGTTTCCTACTGTTTCAGGGCTGGCTGACTGATGCTGCTGTTGTTCTTTAGTTGCTAAGTCGTGTCTGACTCTTTTGCGATCCAGTGGACTGCAGCCCACCAGGCTCCTCTGTCCATGGGATTTCCCAGGCAAAAAATACTGGAGTAGGTTGCCATTTCCTAGTCCAGGGGATCTTCTCAACCCAGGGGACTGAACCTGCATCTTCTGCATTGGCAGGCAGGTTATCACCGAGCCTTCTGGGAAGCCCTGCACCCGCTCTGGGCGGATTTCCAGAGTTTGAGCTGCCACTCGGGGCTGGGAGCCTGTATAACACCTTTCCAGCATTATACTTAGACCCAAAGGGTTGCACCCTTAACTTCCCCAGAGAGGGTTAGACCTCACTCAGTGAGCTCACCCTACACTACCAAGCCCTATGACTGTCTCTTCACACTTGTGCCCTGAGCCCTGTTCTTTTAGGGTTTCAAGCTAATTTTGAATGAAATTGAGGAGATGCATTTGCACAGTTGTGTTAGTGGAATGCTAGTGGGTATTTCAAAGCTCATGGGGAACCAAATTTTATAGGTGCGGTAAATAGAAATGATCATTGTTTTTATATGGAGTGTTGAAGGATTTAATTAAACCAGGACAAGTTGAAAGCAAGTCGACTGAATACTGTAAAGTTGCAGAACCTTAATAAGAGCAGAACCTTAAATAATAGGTGGTTTTGTTCTTAGACGATGGTGTTCTAAGTAAAATTGACTAAAATAAATTGGACTGCCGAGGGGGCAAATATGGTAATGGTGCCGGTCCTGGGTCTCAGATTATCGTAAAGTATTACTGTGTTCGTGCACATGTACATGTATGTGCGTGTGCCCATGTGAGAGTGCATACTTTTGTGTCAGTGCACGTGTGCTGGGGAGAAAGCAGGGTGTGCAGATGATGTTTCTGGAGGACTCTTTGAAGCAGTCAGACTCAACTTTGATTTTCTCAAACCATCCGGCTCTAATTTTCATTTGAGATTTTTTTTAATACTTCTCATCTAGCTCAGCTCTACATGAACGACGGCATCTCCAAGTATTTATAAATATTTCCCTAAAAACATTGCCTTGGGTTTCTGTTCCTCTTCATTCTCTTCCCCTTTTTTCTTGATGGCAGTCTCGTGAATCTGACGGTCACACGATTCTGATGCCCCATCCTCAATTAGGTTTTGGTCTAAGGTCTTCTACTTCAGTTTCCTCAATAATGTGAAGTCCCCTCTCTCCCCTGTATCCTCTCTCCCATGGGGAGGAGACATTCCTTTGCTCCTTCCAAAGCTGAGGTCCACATCATCTCCACTGATCTCTTCCTTTAGTGCAAATGCTAAGGAAACCGGCTCCAGCACCTTTTGTGAGAGCCAGCTCTCCCCTACTGAGTTAACTGCTGGGGTCTCCAGGGTCTCCTCACTGAACATTTTTCTCTGCGTTTCTTTGTTTTCCGTGGGTGACTGCATTCAGCAACGGAGCCATGCAGGCGGCCATCCTTCCAGCTCAGACCTCTCAGAAGCATCCCCAAGACACGCATTCGGCTTGTGTAGTGGCTCTCTCCCACCTTGACGTCCCATAAGTGTCATCTACGCAACACACTGAAAACTGAAATCATCATATTTCCCTTAAATGTTCTCCTTCTGAATTCAGCTCTAGGTTAATGTCACTGATATCTACCTAGCCAGGCAAAATGGAATCTACATAAACAGGCCCCAGATGAGACAGAAAGCTATTATTCTAAAGCCTTTGACTGTGTGGGTCACAATAAACTGTGGGAAATTCTGAATGAGATGGGAATAGCAGACCACCTAACCTGCCTCTTGAGAAAGCTGTATGCAGGTCAGGAAGCAACAGTTAGAACTGGACATGAGGATTGAACCCAGGTCTCCCACATTGCAGGCAGATTCTTTACCAGCTGAGCCACCAGGGAAGTCCAAGAATACAGGAGCGGATAGCCTATAGCCTATCCTTTTTCCAGTGGATCTTCCCAACCCAGGAATTGAACCCAGGTATCCTGCATTGTATTTGGATTCTTCACCAGCTGAACTACCAGGGAAGCCAGGAAAACTACAAAATTATGATAAAAGAATCAAAGAACTAAATAGTATAGAAATAGTCCATGTTCGTAGACATACTGAATATTGTCAAGATCTTATTTCTTCCCAACTTGATCAGTGAAATTCCTTCAAAATGCAGCAAGTTATTTTTTGAATATCAATAAACTGATTCTTAAGTTTATTTGGAGAGGCAAAAACCAAGAAGAACTAATACAGCATTGAAGGAGAAGAACAAAGTTGGAGGACTGACACCACCCAGCTTCAAGACTTACTATAATGCTAGAGTAATCAAGACTGTGTGGTATTAGCAAAAAAAAAAAAAAAAGAGAGAGAGAGAGAGAGAGAGAAATAGAGCAATGAAATAGAATAGATAGCTCAGAAATAACTTCTTTAAATATAATTAACTGATCTTTGACACAGGACCAAATACCATACAATGAAGAAACTATTAGTCATTTCAAAAACTGGTACTGGAAAAAACTGGACATCCAATATAGAAAAAGAGTGAATATAGTCACAGACCTTATATCCTTTGAAAAAGTAACTCTACATGATTACAACCTAAATGAAAAACTGTAAAATTCCTAGAAGAGAACATAGGTGAAAACCTAGATGACTGTGGTTTTGGTGATTAATATTTAGGTACAACATCAAAACTATAATTCATGAAGGAAAGAACTGATGAGCAGGACTTCTGTAAAAGTAAAATAATCTCTGCTCTGAATGGGGGGAAAAATAAAACACTTTCAAGAGAATAAAAAATAAACAACAGACTAGAGAAAATGTTTGCAAAAGATACACCTGATAAAAGACTGTTACCCAAAACATACAAAGAACTCAAATCTCAACAATAAGAAAAAATGGGCCAAGGACCTTAGTAGACACTTCACCAAATAATAAATACAGTTGGAAAATCAGCATATGAAAAGCTACTACTAATCATATGTCTTCAGGGAAATGCAAATAAAAACAACAATGACATATCACTACACATGTATTGGAATTGTTAACACCTGAAAAGCTGACAATATCAAGTGCTAGTGAAGATGGTGGAGCAAGGGCTTCCCAGGTGCAGTGATAAAGAATCCACTTGCCAATGCAGAAAAAGCAAGAGATGTGGGTTCAATCAATGGGTCAAGAGATCCTCTAGACTAGGAAATGGCAACTCCAATAGTCTTGCCTGGAAAAGTCTGTGGACAGAGGAGCCTGGTGGCTACAGTCCATGGGGTTACAAAGAGTTGGGCACAACTGAGCATTCATGGTGGAGCAAAGCGATTTAGGCATCATGGTAGCCTGAGTCATTCATTTTTAGCCTTTTCCTTTATTAAAAAGTGGACATCCATAAATGAATTCACTCTGTACATTATACCAAAACACACAGGTGGTTTCTACTCACCAGTGCATTTGAAAGTGGTGGGAAAGAACATCAGTGAAGGTCGCACATCCAAAGAAGCCAGTAAGCCCATGCCACCCCCACTTGCCAAGATGAGGAAAATGTGCCAAACTGGTCAGATACCCATTGGTGAAATAATTTGTGAGAGTCCGGTCTTCCTAATGGGAAAATCTGGCATATTGTCAGAGTGAGAAGTAAATGAGTTTAGATAGAGAAGGGAATACATTTTAAGGGAGCACCCCTCCTCAGGCTGACTCTGCATGGTATTGGGCTTTTGGTAGCATCTGTGGCAACCTCTCCATCAGATGAGGTAGAAAGCAAAAGCGGTGAGTAACTTCCCAGCTACTCCAGTTGTGTAGGTTGTGGCTGGAGAAACTCATTTCTGTCCTGGCAGCAACCAGATTTCTGAGGAGGTTACATCCATGACTGGGGAAAGGGAAAGGAAAGGGAAGAAGGCAGGTAAAAATATTACAGGTAACTGAAGGAATGTGTTTCCTGGTGAACGCTTTGGGACTTCAGCAAAAGGTCTGCTCGAGGACCTCTTTGTGTCTGATCCACTTGGGGATCTCTCTCACTAAGTGCGTAGGCATCCAAAAAGCCACAGGTGCTGTCTATTTCCCACCTCCTTACCTTCCTGCTGGCTTCTTGTGAGTTCTCCAAAGTGCATCCTTGAGAGCCAGCTCCAGTAGGAGAAACTACAATATGGTTTCTTGAACTCCTGTCATCTTATTTGCATTCAAATCAGCAGTATGCAGCAAAAACAGCCACACTCATTCCTTTCAGGAAGCATCTAGAATTTGCACATATATCCACTTTCAGCTCTTTGACCAGAAATATATTATAAGTATACCAATCCAGAAGGTAATCCATAAATATTCAGAACAATCGTGTACTCAGCTTAAACTGGGGCCATTATTAGACTGGAAGGATAGATAATAGGGGACAATTAGTCATTATTATTATTACTATAATAATTTATACAACAATTTACCATAGAAAATCCCTCTTGTGTATATACTCAGAGCCTATCAGAGAGGCTAAATGAGTAAATGGAAACATGAACTCTAAAAACTTCAATCCTACAAATGAACCTGCACTTAACAATGGTGAAACCGATTTGAATATTAAGTGGTTATCCAGATAATTTTAACAAAAGCTTTCTATTTTATAGAAAGAAACTTTAATATTGTCTGTTTAATAAAATGCAAAGAAAAATCGAATGATGGCTGCCTTTTCATGGAAAAACAGACTAAAATAAAAAACATTTTATTCTTAGTTATATTACTGATTGCTTAACATTAATTGAATATCCAAAATACGAAATTTATTTCTTTTTTCCTGATTAAAATATGATACAAATGATAAAGAAATCTTGGTACTTTGTGTCACCTGAAAACAGATTCCAAACCAAGATTAGCTGTATAAGACATTTATTCAGTTCAGGTCAGTTCAGTCACTCAGTCGTGTCCGACTCTTTGCAACCCCATGAATCGCAAAACGCCAGGCCTCCCTGTCCATCACCAACTCCCAGAGTTCACTTAGGCTCATGTCCATACAGTTAGTGATGCCATCCAGCCATCTCATCCTCTGCCGTCCCCTTCTCCTCCTGCCCTGAATCCTTCCCAGCATCAGAGTTTTTTCCAATGAGTCAACTCTTCGCATGAGGTGGACAAAGTACTGGAGTTTCACTTTAGCATCATTCCTTCAAGGGAAATTGCAGACCTGATCTCCTTCAGAATGGACTGGTTGGATCTCCTTGCAGTCCAAGGGACTCTCAAGAATCTTCTCCAATCAGTTGTGTCTGACTCTTTGAGACCCCATGAATCACAGCACGCCAGGCCTCCCTGTCCATCACCAACTTCCAGAGTTTACCAAAACTCATGTCCATCGAGGCCGTGATGCCATCCAGCCATCTCATCCTCTGTTGTCCCCTCGTCCTCCTGCCCCAAATTCCTCCCAGCATCAGGGCCTTTTCCAATGAGTCAACTCTTTGCATGAGGTGGTCAAAGTATTAGAGCTTCAGCTTCAAAATCAGTCCTTCCAATGAACACCCAGGACTGATCTCCTTTAGGATGGACTGGTTGGATCTCCTTGCAGTCCAAGGGACTCAAGAGTCTTCTCTAGCACCACAGTTCAAAAGCATCAATTCTTTGGCACTCAGCTTTCTTTATAGTCGAACTCTCACATACATACATGACCACTGGAAAAACCATAGCCTTGACTAGATGGACCTTTGTATTAGTATAATATAATAGTATTATTATTATAAAAGTGAGTATAATAACCAAAAATAAAGTTATTAAGCACCACAGTTCAAAAGCATCAATTCTTTGGCACTCAGCTTTCTTTATAGTCGAACTCTCACATACATACATGACCACTGGAAAAACCATAGCCTTGACTAGATGGACCTTTGTATTAGTATAATATAATAGTATTATTATTATAAAAGTGAGTATAATAACCAAAAATAAAGTTATTAAAGCTATTAATAAATTATCTTTAGAAATGTGCCACACTCAGTTTGCTTTAAAAGTTAATTCCACTTTCCATGGAACTACTATTTCCCTCTTCACCCTATTTAAACTCTGTTAAAGGAACAAAACCTCCACAATCCTTTTGTTAAATAATGATAGTATATGCTGATGTCAAAAATTCATAGAAGTAGCTCTAAATTAGATAATTATTCAAAATATTACAAAATCTTAAAGTAATTAATGAAGATATTTAGCAGTATGTTAAAAAAATACACCATAACTAAGCGGCACTTATTTCCTAAATATACTAGAGGATCAATAAAAAGATTATAAGTGGGTTATAGATTAACTTATAGTAGAGTGTTAAAGGTTCAAGCAGGGGAATAGTATACATTATAGAGGAAATAACAAAAGAGGAATTTTGAAAACATCAACATCCACATCTGATGTAAAAACCTGTTGGTAAGGTATGAACTGATAGTTTCTTTCTCAAGCCAGAATTCAGTTTAAAGATAAATCACTAAAAATATCCTACTAAAAGTCTGAAGAGCCAGTTCATTGGAAAAGGCCCTGATGCTGGGAAAGGTTGAAGGCAAAAGGAGAAAAGGGAGGTAGAGGATGAGATGGTTGGATGGCATCATGAAATCAATGGACATGAGTTTGAGCAAACTCAGGGAAACAGTGCAGGACAGGGAAGCCTGGCGGGCTGCAGTCCACAGGGTTGCAAAGAGTTGAATGCAACTTGGTGGCTGAACAACAAAAATCTAAACAAGACGAAAGTGTTTACGATTGCCACAGCTGTTTAAAACTGTTACTGTTAGTAGCCAATGTTAAATAAGAGAAATAAAGAGTGTAAATATCAGAAGAAAGAGTTATTGTTAGTCTCTGCAGATTTTATGATTAATAACCAGAAAATACAAAACAAATCACCCCCAAACTATTATAAATAATTCCATCAGATTACAAATATGTTGATACACACAATTGTACTATATAAAAATAATTATCAGTGAGAAAATACCATAAAAAATGGAAGAAAGCAAGCCATTTGTGACAGCAAAACAAGTGAAATGGAAAAAAGAACCAAACAAAGTAGAGAAAACATCTATGAATAATTTAAGTGAGAACTTAAAATTATATTAAAAAACTTTAAAACTCTATGAAAGGATTTAAAAGGAAGGCTTGACAATATAATATTCAAAGTATAACAAGTCTAATAGACATGTCCTATAAGTTTAAAGGAAGCCAGAAAATCTATTTTTTTTATAAGAAGAAAAAAATAAGGAAAAATAAACATGTGAGAATAGCCTAGCAAAATCTGGAAAGAAGGTTAGGGACTAGGGATTAGCTTCACAAGATAGTAAAGCGTGACCTCAGAAGACTGTCCAAGATGGGGAAAAAAATGGAAACGGTGACAGAGTTTATTTTCTTGGGCTCCAAAATCACTGTGGACAGTGACTATAGCCATGAAATTAAAAGATTCTTGCTCCTTGGAAGAAAAGTTATACAAAACCTAGACATCACTTTGCCAACAAAGGTCCATCTAGTCAAAGCTATGGCTTTTCCAGTAATCATGTATGGATTGAGAGTTGGACCATACAGAAGGCTAGGTGCTGAAGAATTGATGCTTTCAAACTGTGGTACTGGAGAAGACTCTTGAGTCCCTTGGAGAGCGAGGAGATCAAACCAGTCCATCCTAAAGGAAATCAGTCCTGAATATTCATTGGAAAGACTGGCTGAAGCTGAAACTTTGGCCATCTGATGTGAAGAGCCAACTCACTGGAAAAGACCCTGATGCTGGGAAAGACTGAAAGCAGAAGAGGGTGACAGAGGATGAGATGGTTGGATGGCATCATCAACTCAATGGACATGAGTTTAAGCAAACTCCAGGAGACAGTGAAGGACAGGGAAGCCTGGTGGTCTGCAGTCCATGGAGTCACAAAGAGTTGGACACGACTGAGTGACTGAACAAGNGCAGAAGAGGGTGACAGAGGATGAGATGGTTGGATGGCATCATCAACTCAATGGACATGAGTTTAAGCAAACTCCAGGAGACAGTGAAGGACAGGGAAGCCTGGTGGTCTGCAGTCCATGGAGTCACAAAGAGTTGGACACGACTGAGTGACTGAACAAGGGTGGTCACTAGCCACATGTGACTTTTGAAATAGAAATTAACTAAAATACCAAAAAACTCCACTCCTCAGGACATGGCACCCCACTCCAGTATTCTTGCCTGGAGAATTGCATGAACAGAGGAGCCTGGTAGGCTACAATCCACGGGGTCGCCAAGAGTTGGACATGGCTGAGACTTTCAGTTACATAAGCCACTTTTCAAGGACTCAGTGTGATGAGTCACTACTGTATTGGACAGAGCAAAGAGAGGATAATGCTCTATTAAACATATTCTTAAGCTGTAATAATGAAAACAGGTTGTTACTCAAGAGGTGACAGTTAAGAAAAGATTTGAGTCCAAAATTAGATCTGAATAATTGGAAATTTATAGGTTGTGATAAAGGCTGTGTTTCAAACGTGCAGAAAAGAGAAGCTAATTATATATATGTATATATATATATATATATATCGGGGAAGGCAATGGCCCCCCACCCCAGTACTCTTGCCTGGAAAATCCAATGGACGGAGGAGCCTGGTGGGCTGCAGTCCATGGGGTCGCTAACAGTCGGACAGACTGAGCGACTTCACTTTCACTTTTCTCTTTCATGCACTGGAGAAGGAAATGGCAACCCACTCCAGTATTCTTGCCTGGAGAATCCCAGGGATGGGGGAGCCTGGTGGGCTGCTGTCTATGGGGTCACACAGAATCGGACACGACTGAAGTGACTTAGCAGCAGCAGCAGCAGCAGCATATATATATATATATGATGTTGGAGCAAATGACTTATCATTTGAGAAAACACACAGTGGACCTTAATCTCTTTGTTTTCACCCATATACATTCCAGGTGGAACAAAGAGTTAAAACATAAAAGCAAAATTAACCAAACCCTCTTAATGTTCTAAAAAAGGATGAGTGAATTCATCTATAAACAAGAAGTGTGGATATTTGCCATGTGCATAACTGCTGCTGCTGCTGCTAAGTTGCTTCACTCGCTAAGTTGCTTCACTCCTGTCCAACTCTGTGCGACCCCATAGACAGCAGCCCACCAGGCTCCGCTGTCCTTGGGATTCTCCAGGCAAGAACCCTGGAGTGGGATGCCATTTCCTTCTCCAATGCATGAAAGTGAAAAGTGAAAGTGAAGTCGCGCAGTCGTGTCTGACTCTTAGCCACCCCATGGACTGCAGCCCACCAGGCTCTTCCGTCCATAGGAGTCTCCAGGCGAGAGTACTAGAGTGGGGTGCCCTTGCCTTCTCCGGTGCATAACTAACGAAGGGCTAATTTCCTTAATTTACAAAATGCTCATACCTATCAGTAAGAGACAACCAGAACAACTTTAAAAAATGTGAGAAAGGGAGCTCTGTAAGTAAATACACATGGCCAGTAATCACATGAGGAGATAGTCAACTCCACTCACCACGAGAGAAACCACCGCCTCCCAAATAGTTTAGTGTGCATTCTAAACAAGGACATTCTCCTACAGAAATAACCACAACAAAGCCCGGAAATCAGGAAACTAACACTGATGCATTGATACCATCCAATCCTCAACTCCCTCCAAATGTCTCCAGTTGTCCCAGTGACATTCTTCATCAACAAATGATCTAATCCTCAATCACATGTTGCATTGAATTGTGATGTCTCCTTATTCTCCTTTAGTCTGGAACGGTTCTGCAGTTTTCCTTGATTTTCATGCCCTTGACATTTATAAAGATTACAGAACAGCTATTTGGTAAAATGGTCCTCAATTTGGCTTTGTCTAACATTTCCTAATGATTAGACTCAGACTTCACACTCTGGCAGGGCTGTCCCATTGCCTTCTATCAGGTGGCATGTGACTAGCTTGTCCCCTTCCTGGTCATGTTAGCTCTCATTAAGGGGTGCCTGCCAGCCATATCCGTGGTCAAGTTACTTTTCTTCTTTTGCCATCAATGGCATTTTGCAGGGACATTCTATGAGATTATGTAACTGTACAGCCTGTCAAACTTTCATTCAGGTATTTATGTATATTAATGTAGATTCATTAATTCCTAATTTTTTCATTGATATGCTTCATTTCACTACTATTATTTATTCTGAGGCTCTGCTTGTTTCTAGGCTGGCAAGTGGGGGCCCTTTCAAGTGGGTATCTGGGTCTCCTGCCCATGTTCCGTTTTTCCTAAAGCTCTTTTTTCTTTTTCTCTCCTTTTCTCTCTCCCTCTCTTTCTTCCTCTCTCCCGCCTTCTCTCTTTTCTTTCTTACTTAGCTCTTTTCATTAGTTTTAAATACTTTCCTCGCCTTAGTCCTGGAATCAGCCATTACTCCAAGGAGCATTGCTTTCTTTTGTGGCAAGAACAGTATTTAAAACTGTAGTTTTTAAAAACAGTATTAAAAATGTAATACTATTTGTGCTGTTTTTGGGGTGCTGCTGCTCCCAGCCTCTCAGTGAACAGTGCTTTAGGCACACACACACATAGCCACAGCCACGTTTATTCCTGGATTTATCTTCACGTGTCAATATATTGAAAAATCTGAGGTCACACCTGCATCTCTAAATCTAATCCAACAGCACGTGGAATATTCTAATTGCCTTTCTTTCCATTTTTTGCAGCTTCCTCTGCTCCCATTGCCTGTTTTACATTTACTTATGTGATCTCCCCCTGCATGTAGCCAGTCTCCACTGCCTCACCTGCTGTGCACCCCACTTCCCCTTTGGCATGGTCGCCCATCTCGTCACTCTGTGTCCCGACCCCCTTCGCAGGGCCGTTGGCGTCATTTCCCACCACGCGGATGTCCCTCCCGCCCTGTTCAGCTCTGACACCTTTCTCTGGACTGTGGCGCCCCAGGGCAGCGGTGTGCTGACCATGCTGGGTCCTCCCTAGTGGCTGGAACAGAATTGCAGGAAGGAGAGATACGCTCCTCCTGTGGCTTCTGTTTACTCATCTTCCTAGCTCCCAGCAGATCTTGCTGGGACTGCAACACCAAGAGGCTCAACCATTTCAGCTGCTCATACACAGTAACTGTTTTATGGGGTGAAGGAACTAGGAAGCCATCTTTCATTGCAATGTGATAGCCGTATATTTTATTTTTTATGGGAGTATAGTTGCTTTACAATGTTGGGTTTGTTTCTGCTGTGCAGCAAGGTAAATCAGCCGCATGTATGCGCATATCCCGTCTTCCTTGGATTTCCTTCCCATTTAGGTCACCACAGAGCAATGAGTAGAGTTTCTGGTGCTAGAGCGTCAGTTCTCACTAGTTATCTATTCTACTAACATACAGAACAGTGTAGCTATGCCAGCCCCAATCTCCAAACCCATCTCACTCCCCCTGCCCCCCTTGGTATCCATTAGATATCCATATTAAATGAAATGTTTTCATGAGTTATGTACAATTGATTTAAATACTATCCTGAAAATCATGTCAAATCTCCCTTGTCCAGAGACTTTCTTCTTTAGTTCCATTATATAAGCATAATGCTTAAGTTATGAAAAAACTCAATCAAATATGGTAAAGGTCTAAAGTCTCACGAATGACAGTTATGTATGTAAGCTTTACATTTCTGTTACTGGTGGCTAGGGGAAGGAGAAACAGTTTAAGCATCATGATAAGTCTTAAAACAAGATTTAGCTTGACCCCAAGTGTCTGTTCATTTCATCTATAAAATGAACTCTACTATGTGGAAAGCATTACCGAAACCAAGCATTAATGTTTTCATTAAACCAACGATAGCATAGTACATAGGACTATGAAACATTCCTGCAAGAGGTGAGCTGGGTGCCCAATTTGCACAGAACTATTAAAGAATTACCACACTGCCTGGAGAAGAATTTCCAACTCTGCAACAAAAAGGTCAGCTTTAAGCATTGCTGTCATAATGACACTGTTAAAAGCCAAAGGGAATTTTTTTTTTTTAAGAGAGAAAGGTCTGTGATTAGAACCTATTGAGCAAGCCTAAGAGAAAAAATTTAGTATCATCAAATAAGGCTCCAGTGAAGTAATAAAGACTTTTATTAAGTCAATGTTACTTGAAGGAAGACATTTTTACACTGTAAGCAAATTTAGGGTGGTTTACAGCCTAATTAGATAGGTGTGGAACTGCCCAGGGTCAGAAGAGGTGACTGGGTCAGATCGGACTCCTAAGATGAAACGGCTTCCCCCCAGACGTGGTTCACTGACTTAAACAGCTTGTTGCTTCTTATCTAACATGTTCTATATTTGGCACTATTCTAAAGAGGAAACTCCTTTTAAAAAATTCATGGCTATGCCCCCAGGACAACAAACTGGGCACACCATAAACTGATACTTTATACTCGGCATAAGGGAAGGGAACAGACGCGTATTTCACTGAGAGTCTACTCCTAGCTTGAGTCCAGTCATTTAATGGGTAGTTTAATATGTATTAACCAACATAATCCCCTCAACATGCCTCTGCAGTAGATTTATCCATGAGTTGCCAAAGGTGGGGGGGCGGGGGCACGGTTTAAAGGCTGCTGATCTCAGCCTTCAGAAATGAACACACCTACCCACTAGGGGGCCAGACCTTCCAAGGTCGTGATTCAGGCTCTTGCGGTCTCTGCTTTATTCTTGGTGGAGATATTTTTACGGAGGACTCCCCAGTGGATAGATTTCATTCCCAGGTTCAACAGTGGTTGTAGACTGAGTATCTGACATTATATTACATTGTAGAATGATATTTCACATAATAGAATGGATGGAACTTTAGTAGAAAAATAAACTTCTTCAATAGTTCTTCTGTAGACATTTGAGAAGAAACATATACGTGTAAATCTATATGTAAATACATACATAAACATTTGAGAAGAAATATATATATATATATATATATATATGCGGAGAACATCATGAGAAACGCTGGACTGGATGAAGCACAAGCTGGAATCAAGATTGCTGGGAGAAATATCAATAACCTCAGATATGCAGATGACACCACTCTTATGGCAGAAAGCAAAGAACAAAAGAGCCTCTTGATGAAGGTGAAAGAGGAGAGTGAAAAAGTTGGCTTAAAACTCAACATTCAGAAAACTAAGATCATGGCATCCAGTCCCATCACTTCATGGCAAGTAGATGGGGAAACAGTGGAAATATTGATAGACTTTATTTTTGGGGGCTCCAAAATCACTGCAGATGGTGACTGCAGCCATGAAATTAAAAGATGCTTGCTCCTTGGAAGAAAAATTATGACCAACCTAGACAGTGTATTAAAAAGCAGAGACATTACTTTGCCAACAAAGGTCCGTCTAGTCAAAGCTATGGTTTTTCCAATAGTCATGTATGGATGTGAGAGTTGGACCATAAAGAAAGCTGAGTGCCGAAGAACTGATGCTTTTGAACTGTGCTGTTGGAGAAGACTCTTGAGAGTCCCCTGGACAGCAAGAAAATCCAACCAGTCCATCCTATAGGAAATTAGTTCTGAATATTCATTGGAAGGACTAATGCTAAAGCTGAAACACCAATACTTTGGCCATCTGATGCAAAGAACTGACTCATTTGAAAAGACCCTGATGCTGGGAAAGATTGAAGGCAGGAGGAGAAGGGGACAACAGAGGATGAGATGGCTGGATGGTATCACCAACTCGATGGACGTGAGTTTGAGTGAACTCTGGGAGATGGTGATGGACAGAGAGGCCTAGCGTGCTGTGATTCATGGGATCACAAGGAGTGGGACACAACTGAGCGACTGAACTGTACCGATATATGTATCCCAGATTAAGTCTATTAAGAGCAGCAAATCAATACATTATACAGGTCTCCATTTATAGTCTCATCATAATTGTCTGTTTACTCATCTGACTGTTCTGTTATACAGTTTTTTTTTTTTTTAATATGGAAGAATAAGCTATGATTCTCACCCAAACAGGAAGCACATTTCACAACGGGGACATTGGCAACAGTTACATTAATAAAGCATCTAGTTGCAGATAGATCCCCCAACAGGAACGACTTGATGTTCTTCAAGAATTTTAGATGGCTTGACTCAAGGACTGCACACATTTGTTGTGGAATGAAGTGCTGATTTTAATAGACTGTCTTAGACTTGGTTTACTACTGAGTTGCAGTGGATTAAAAAAAAATGAATGTGAAGTTTGTGTTTGTGGATTTTAGACATAAAATAGGAAAGCAACCCTGACTATTCATTGGAAGGACTGATGCTGAAGCTGAAGCTCCAATACTTTGATCGCCTGATGTTAAGAGACGACTCATTGGAAAAGACCCTGATGCTGGGAAAGATTGAAGGTAAAAGGAGAAGGGGGCAACAGAGGATGAGATGGTTGGATGGCATCACGGACTCAATCATCATGAGTTTGAGCAAACTCCAGGAGACAGTGAAGGACAGGGAAGCCTGGTGCATTGCAGTCCATGGGGTTGCAAAGAGTCAGACACAACCTAGTGACTGAACAACAATTTTAGACATAAATAGCCTCAAACAGATTTGTTGTCAATTCTAAACATGATATTTCCTTCGTGTCATATGCTTCATATCAAATTATAGTTTAAATATATTGGAAACTTGTTCAATTATTAACTAATCTTATGCATGCTTATTTCACACATTATGAAGAAAATCAATATGAAGGAAATTACAAACACTATGTAAAGTCATAATATTCCTTTAGAATAAACATCATGTAATATTTGTCTCATTTTGTGCTATCCTCAGCTGTGAAATTAGGTAATCCCTCCACCATAACCTGTCAATATTAGCAATAATTTGTTGTTTGAACCATTCAATCTCTATACCCAGGCACTCACTGTAGTTTCTTTTTTTTTTTAATATAGATTTAGGAATTGATTGATGAAATACAAAGTGCTAGATCAACTTACAGCTACTTTCAAGCTTACCCAACCAAAATCCATCTTCTGGTTCCTCTCAAAGTTCCACTTACACGGGGAGGTGATTGGCACATCAATACTGTTTAGATCTACTCCAGCTGCTCTTTACTAAGGCTACCGAGAAATCTGGATGATAAGATGCTCTGTCTCAGGGCCACTCATCACATTTGCTGATAAAGGCTAACAATAGTTCTCTGTGTATTTCCTCTGCTAAATTCACCCAACTCCTTGTCAACAGGGAAAGGTGTCAGAAAAATGTGCCTAATATTGCTCACAACCTTATTTAGTCAATGAATTTGAGGGCGAGGCTATAGATTACTTCCACTTGTGCTTCTATTTGTAGCTACTTGCAAGTACAGCTTGCCTAGCCACCAACAGTAGATCTTCTTTTAAAGGAAGTTGAGTATGACGGGGACAATTGTCATATAATACATTGGGAGAAAAATACCCTTTCACATTAGCTAAGGTGCTTTTCTGCTTACTAATCTAACAGTAGACACATATTTTTAACAGAAAGGTGATGTTTTTCTTTTTCTCCTATTAATACTAGCACTGTAACATCAGTTGTAAGAGATGCTAGTTCACACAGTGTGAGGTGGATATTTATATTAATGAAATATATAAGATGTTTAGAACTGTTCCTTTCTCCAAATTAGTTCACATCTTATTCACACACACACACACACACACATATATATATATACATCTTAGATTTTAAGTAATATTTTAGTATTCTTTTTGGGAGCCTAAGTCAAAAAGATGAAATCTAAGAGTATGATCAGCCTAAGCAGCTTAAAAGTCACTAGCATGTCAAAATTAGGTCAATAAAATTATGATTTGTTTTTTGACACACATTACTTAATGTAGAAGAAGATTCTAATTTTTAACATAATCTAACCTTCATTTATTTTTATTTTTTGAAGCCGTTTATTTTATATATAAACAGATAATTTTTAAAATTTGTTTATTTCCGGTTTTCCGATCTTTCTATTTTATTCTAACATTTTTACTTTACACAGAGTACAGTGGATTTGCGATGCTGTGTCAGTTTCCTGCGAGCAGCAAAGCGACTTTGTTACCCACGTACGTACGTCTGGTCTCTGCCAGGTTCTTCTCTGATACAGGCCGTCAGAGCCCCGCGTGGAGCTGCCTGTGCTATTCAGTGTGTCTGTGATTGCGGCTCCATACTTGGCCGTGTGTGGCTGTTAACCCCTGGCTCCTGCTCTACCCCTCCCCCTGCCTTTCCTGGTAACCATGTTTGTTTCCTAAGTCCGTGAGTCTGTTTCTGTTCTTCAAATAATTTCATTTGCCTCATTTTATAGATTCTACATATAAGTGATATCATGTGATAATTGTTTTTCTAACTTTTTTAAATAAAGAAACATTTAGCTTCAGCTTTGATCTCTGCTGTTTTATTTCTTAAATTTATATGCGGTGGTAAACTACCCTTGTCACCACTGGCTTCATCCTGTCTTGATGGAATGGACTATATCATGTCTTAGGAAAAGAAAGAGAAAAGCTCAGAAATAGCCCATGAATAAAGTTATTTCAGTTCTTTAGGGTATTTGCTTAATTTAGTAAACAAAACAAGAATAAACCTTGGACTACGTTATACAATATAAGCTAGCTTACTCACAGGGTAACACCAGTTTAACCACAATGGAATTCAGATTGGCTATTAAGTTATGCTCGCGTAGACAGAGGCAATATGTTAGGCGACTGGAGAGGAAGGGCAGCCCCGCCGACAGTCTGTGGCCCCAAACAGGCCACCTCCATATGCTCGGCAGCGCCTGCCAGCTTTGCGGCCCAAGCCGCGCCTCCTTCTCTGGGACATCCATATGCTCTCCGCAGACTGAGAGCTCGCCTTTTCTAAGACGGTCAGGTCTCACTCAGCATTCTGTTGCACTGAATATTTGTGAACAGCAATTCATAATTGTGTTGCAAAGATGAGACTAAGGATGCCAGGCTTTTCCACCTTCTTCAAAGACAGAGTTATGGATCCTGACAGTCTTCTATTTCAACTTTATAGAAAAATTAGTTGCATGCATTTTAACCCAACATAAAAATGGCTCAGGCTTCCATTTATGCATTAAGTAGTGGGGACTCAGAAAGTAAGAAAAAATATGTAACTGGGCTTCTGTGTTATTGTTTCAATGTGTAAACAGAAGGGAGTTGAATTTAATGGAAGTGTCAGATATACAATGAGCAAAAATGTGAACAAAGGATTTTTTTTCCCCTGAATAACTGTCATTGATTTTAGTGTTTCTTGAGCTTTATTCACATGTTGCAAATTTTAGACCTTACACATCCATTTCTTTGCTCATTGAACATTGTCTGTTTTTAGATTTTTTGGAACCCTGGGCATCTCCTCTTTCATCTGGCAAAAAACAATAGGAGGTGGTCATTATTTTCATTTCAGCTGAGAGAGTAACTACATTCTAAATTATAAATAAAAAGATGAGCACACAGAATATTTTTAAAAATGAAAGTCTGCTTCCTTAGTGGGAGATAAATGCTAGCTGGACAATAGATTATAGGAAATGTGTGTTCTTATGTTGGTAAAATTTTTTTCATTTAAAGAAATTTCTCACTTTCTACAAAGGTTTTTATTTTAACCAGTCAGAACACTGATATGTTGCAAATATTCACAGTTTATCAAAGAAGAAAACTAAAATCCTGGAGAAACATTCAGCACAAAGCAAACTGAGTGGACAGTAAACTGAAAATATATAATGACATTAGTTTAAAAAAGAGTATGACGTTCCACAGATCAGAAATAACAAAAGCAGATACTAGCAACTTCTCTCAATGTAACTCCCTAAGTTAAGAATTTATTTCTTTCTCTCTATAGAAATTCAACCAGATCTGGATTGGAAATTACTTGCGACTTAATTTTCCCGAAAATTTGCATGTGTGTACATGTGTGTGCTAAGTCACTTTAGTCGTGTTCAACTCTTTGTGACCCCCATGGACTGTAGCCCACCAGGCTCCTCTGTCCATGGGATTCTCCCAGCAGGAATAATGGAGTGAGTTGCCATCCCCTTCCCCAGGGGATCTTCTCGACCCAGGGATTGTACCCGCATCTTTTTTTTTAAATTATTTTTAATTGATTGATGATTGCTTTACAACACTGGTTTGATTTCTGGCATACATCAGCAGGCATTAACCATAGGTGGACATGTGTCCCCTCCCTCCTGAGCCTCCCTCCCACCTCCCGCCCATTCCCACCCCTCTGGGTTATTACCGAGCCCCGACTTGAGTCCCGGAGTCATACAGCGTCTCCCGCTGGCTGGCTGTTTACACACGGCGGTGTGTGTCTCCACGCTAGCCTCTGCATTCATCTCACCCGCCTGTTCTCCATGTCTGTCTCCTGAACCCGTGTCTCTTACGTCCCCTGCACTGGCAGGCAAGCTCTTTACCACCAGCACCACTGAGAAAAGTCAAGGGACAAGAAAACCATGACTGTGTCTTTTGGTGTACTCCCCCACTTACACACCCCTCCGAGGGTCTGGGAAAACACTGCCTTTTCCTTATATGTGCCTCCTCTCTATAAATCCTTCTGTCTCTATTTTCTCTCCTCCTCTTTGGCATGTTAATAATCTTTTATTAGTACTTTTCTCCTTTTTAGCTCCTAACAGCCCACCAAGTTTTCGGCCATAGGGCCTCCCTGTTATCTGGTTCAGTATCTCCCAGTTTCTAGCTGTTTCGGGCACCACAGCCTCAGGTTCCTAGTGTCCCATGTGTGATTGGTGCAGGTAAGGAAGAGAGGTGAGGCACACAGATGGGGGTATTCCTTCTCTGTCAAGATGTTCACCTACACAGACACATACATTCAGAAAAACAATCCAAGGGGAAAAGCTGAGAATGTCTGTGTCAATATATATAATCTTGAGCTTCCCACAGGCTTTCCTGGTGGCTCAGATGGTAAAGAATCTGCTTGCAATGCAGGAGACCCAGGTTTGATCCCTCGGTCAGGAAGATCCCCTGGAGAAGGGAATGACCACCCACTCCAGTGTTCCTGCCTGGATAATTCCACGGACAAGAGAGCCTGGTGGCCTACAGTCTGTGGGGCTGCAGAGACTTGGACACGACTGAGTGACTAACAGTTGGGCTTCCCAGGTGGCTCAGTGGTAAGGAATCCACCTGCCAGTGCAGGAGATGCAGGAGACCCGGGTTCAATCCCACAGTCAGGAGGATCCCCTGGAGAAGGGAATGACCACCCACTCCAGTATTCTTGCCTGGGAAATCCCATGGACAGAGGAGCCTGGTGAGCTACAGGCCAAAGGGTTGCAAAAGAGTTGGACACAACTGAGCGACTAAACTACGACATATAGCCTTAGAGAAGACTGGATGCTACAATGCCAAGGTGGATCAGGATTTCTAATAAAAGAACTTGAAACCTCAATAATCTATCAACCACCTAGTGCAATATATAAATACTTTTAGAGGAAAATTATCCTGAGGTCAATCTGATGTTAACCATCCTTTCTCATGGATTTCTACAAATACGTGCACACACAGTTATAGTCTGTGTTCCCAAGTGCCTATGGATGAAACCACACACACAGACACACACACACACCCTACCCTCTAGGGATGAGAAACTCCCAGAGCTATCACGAATTCAAATCAGATATTGCTCCATAATTTTTGTTCATTTAGGACTTCATCATCATTTTCCTTAGAAACCACTATTTAGCATGGACACAGACATTTGCTTTTAACTATTTGCACATGCAGCTATCTTCACCTTACAGGGAACGGACTAAAATACGGTCACACCTCACTCAGGTATGAAACACCACACCCCCACATCCCAGGGTGGCAGGTGAGCGCTGCAGGGGGCAGGTGTCCCACCATTCACAGCGACCCGGTCAATCAGGAAGGGTTCTTCCGTGCAGCACCTGCCAGGGAACGTCTCGTCACTGCATCTTCAAAACGACTCATCTTATGAAGCTGCAGGAAGGTGCTCGCATACTGCCCGTGGCCCTTTCTGATGAGTTGGTAGTGACACCTGTGTGTTAGTGATCCCGGAGTCTGCCACGCTCGTCTAACAGACCCAGAAGGCGCAGAACCAACTTTTCCTTTAGTCCCGGAACATGAGACGGACACGGAAACAGTTGTCACGAGAGACAATGGACTGAAGGAGAAAAAGCACCCTCCGAGGACCTCAGGCGAGCAAAGCTTCCTTCCTCGTCAAACCGAAGCTCTGGAGAAGACGTGCTGGATCCACAGTGAGGGTGTTTCCTGCATCTCAAATTGCGTGCATCGCCCGGTTTTGAGCGAGGGACAACCGTCGGCCGGCAGGCACGAGGGTTAGAAGCAGATTGGGAATGACGACGACCCACCCGCGCGGGGCTGGCAGTCGTGGCAGACGGCTCTCAGAGGGCGCTTCTCCCCGCGGGCACCCCGAGATGTTGTGCCCCCCGAACTCCTCCTTTTGGAGCTCTCACTCCACACCCCATGAAAAGACTAGAGATGAAAAGGTGCCTGTGGATTGCACTCGCGAGGCTGGATTTGGTCTGTCTGCCACTCCCTTCAGGATTCTTGTTTCACAAGCCCAGATAAGAGGACTCACTGAAGCCCAGATGATCTGGCCTTTTTCTCAATTATTCACGAGATGCAGGCAAAATTGCCTATTTGCATTTCATGTTTTTGGCATGAATTGCTCCAGGTGCAGGCAGGGTGTCCACCCGAGCTTCACTTTGCTGGAAGCCTCTGTAGGCTCAGCGGCCTCCTCATTTCAGTATGAAAACCGTTGTCTCAACTTCTTCACTTCAGACTCTGAGAATGGGGAATTCGGAAAACTTGACAGCTGGTGGCAGTTTATGTAATTTGGTCTATTACTGCTGGCAGAACGTGGGAAAATGTAAGAATGAAACTCAGAATCTACAATACACACACATACATAAATATACATATGTGTGTATATACACACACATCATCTTACGTGGGAAAACGTAAGAATGAAACTCAGAATCTACAATACACACACACATACATGTATATACATATGTGTGTATATACACTCACATCATATACATGTATATGAGTGTTAGTCACTCAGTCGTGTCCAACTCTTTGAGACTCCACAAACTATCCAGTCCACGGGATTCTCCAGACCAGAGCACTGGAGTGGGTAGCTTTTCCCTTCTCCAGGGGATCTTCCCAACCCAGGGATCGAACCCAGGTCTCCCACATTGCAGGCAGATTCTTTACCAGCTGAGCCATCAGGGGAAGCCCAAGGACCTGTAGCCAGCAGTAAATATTTGTTGAGCTGAACTAGGGGGCANTTTTCCCTTCTCCAGGGGATCTTCCCAACCCAGGGATCGAACCCAGGTCTCCCACATTGCAGGCAGATTCTTTACCAGCTGAGCCATCAGGGGAAGCCCAAGGACCTGTAGCCAGCAGTAAATATTTGTTGAGCTGAACTAGGGGGCAGGAGATGGACAAGAAAGAAGTCGGTGAGATGAGTGGTCTGATTCCACTGCAGGCTCCAAGGTCAGGGGGAGAAGCTCCCCACACGGCTGGACCTCCCACCAGGCTCCCACTGAGGGCCCAGGGGAGGTTCCACTCCACTGTATCCTCTATGGTTCCGGTTCTTAAAGAGGCCTTCACATAAATGAATGCCTGTGGACCACGGGGCTAAGAAAGGCCTAGTTCTGAAACTACTGGTAGTTTAGATTTCCTGACTCCTTTCAAAATTTATATGCACTATTGTGCGCATGGACTCCAAGGAAGTGGAAAATGAGTTTGTGAAAAACACTGTTTGTCAGTTAAAAGTTTTCACTAATTTTATTAAAGTATTCATTTTTTTTAACCCCCTAAGGCTGCTTTAAAAGTATTTTCCCATACATTTCTGTCCCTTTAACTTTCCTTATAATTATTTTCCAAATGATAAGGGAAGAAATAATAAATATCATTTATGGAAAAGTCATTCTGTACAGAACATTTGAAGCCTGCTCACAGGAGGGTTAGGAATGTTTGGCGTGAACCCAGGGGACGGGAAACCGTGGAAGGGCGGGGCCCACTTTCTGCTGATCCTGCTGGGGCCCCGGATTTGGGGAGCTGGGACTGGGCCGGTTCCGGGTGTCAGGGTGCTCACGAGAGCAGGTGAAGCGGGGCACCCCAGTGCAGGGACATGTAAGAACAGGGTGATGGTCCATCCCAGGTTTAGCCGTGAACAGCCCGTGTCCTGGAAAACTTTTCAGTCCTGAGCAAACTGGGACGGTGAGCCATGCTATGCAAGAGTTATTCAAAACAGGGATCAAAAAAAGAATGTTCAAGCCATAGAGGTTTTCAGCAGTCATTGATTCACCCATTATCATTATTATCTCACTTTGAGCCCTGGAAGGCTAAAATTTGACCTTGCTTAAAGGGCTCTCGCCACAGTTCTATCAATACATCTGGAATGTTGCTCTGGAAATTCAATCCTTCTCCCTCTCCTACTCAGGGCTGTGTGTTGTTCGGAAAGTATGTGTGTACTTGGAAGTATGTGGCACGTGCCCACGTTCATACCCTCGGTGTTTCGAGCCCAAGGTCAATGCTGTTTGCCTTAGAGTGAGGTCAGGCAAGTGTTATAGATCACGGGATCGCATGTCTCGTGGGTGCGGGGACAGGTGCGTGTGCAAGTGCTGGGGGTCGCATCCTGGGACACCCTCTGCCCCAGTGTCTGCTTTGCTGAGAAACCCCCTTCTCAGGTGATGCCAGAGGTTCCAGGGAGCCAGCAGGCTCAGGACTTTTCCTTTCCCATACTGGAAAAAAAAATTCGTTGTCTCATCTTTTTTCCATTTTTTAAAAATAAATACTACATGTAATTTAAAAAATAAAGCTACTCAGAACTGGAAACAAATGAAGATGAGTACAGAATTCCCCTGGTTCTTAGTCTGTATCGAAGCAAATCTCTTCCTTTTCTGCTCTTGCAAGCACCAACATCTCTGATAACATTTCAATATTAAAAATGATGACTGTCGTTTTCCGTTATTCAGTGGCCAAGTGTTTTGCGTCTTTAGGCAAGTTTCTCAGAAAGATGCACTTACTATGATGCCACTTAATAAGAATTGGAATGTATAGACATTACTGCCTGCAGGAACACAGCTAGGGCTTCCCTGGTGGCTCAGACGGTAAAATACCTGTCTGCAATGCAGGAGACCTGGGTTCGATCCCTGGGTTGGAAAGATGCCCTGGAGAAGGGAATAGCAACCCACTCCAGTATTCTTGCCTGGAGAATCCCATGGACAGAGGAGCCTGGTGGGCTACAGTCCATACGGTTGTAAAGAGTCGGACACAACTGAAATGACTTAGCATGCACACACCCATTCCGGTATTATGGCTTGGAGAATTCNCCACTCCAGTATTCTTGCCTGGAGAATCCCATGGACAGAGGAGCCTGGTGGGCTACAGTCCATACGGTTGTAAAGAGTCGGACACAACTGAAATGACTTAGCATGCACACACCCATTCCGGTATTATGGCTTGGAGAATTCCATGGTCAGAGGTGCTTGGCACTCCATGGGGTTGCAAAGAGTCGGGCACGAAAGAGTGACTAAGCACACACAGGAATATGTGTCCCCAAATGTATAATGCATGTGTGTATAAATGTATCTATACATCTCTGTGTGCAAACATATGTTTACACTTATGAATGGACATGCCACGTAACAAGCTCAAGAATCACACGTGATGGTGATCAGCTCGGAGCTAAAGAGGAGATGGGTGCTGGGAGCAGTCCAGATGAGAGCTAACTCATGCATCCTTCCGTAACGACCTTTCAGTCTGGCCACGGTCTCTGTGCCCCTGCTCCCACACTGGGGACCTCTCTTCCCCAAGATGGTATTAGGTGCCAGTGAGGCCCCAGGCGTGACAGTCCAGGGTGAGTCCCTCCAGGCTACACTGCTTGGGCTTGAACCTTGGACCTGCCACTATCGCCCTGTGCAGCCAGCACCTGGATCTTTATTCCCTCGATGCCTCAGTTTTCCTATCATTTCCTTTATCAGGCTGTTATAAACACTTACCGTTTCTTCCACAGGATTGCTGTAAACCCTTATTTCCTTTATAAGGTTTACAGGGCTGCTTTTCATTTAGAACGTGGCTGACACAGACTCTTCGGTTGAAGGTCTTCTGATGACAGTGAATTAGAATTGCCGGTTCCGACTGCCAGGAGGACAAGACTGTAATTCAGTTGAGGGCAGGAGACCTCTTGAGAGTCTTCGTTCTTCAAGCGCTCAGAACCAAGTGCATTTAACACAAGTAGGATGCATTTATTTATTCCTTCATCAGAAAGTTATTAAGCTGTTGTTACCACCAGACAGGGTGGCAGATGCCGGGTCTCCCCGAGTGAGCCTGGCACACACAATTCTAGCAGTAAACTGATTAGGAACATGGGTGCTGGTGCCACAGCGCCTTGATGCAAGTCCTGGCTCCAATTCCCACTGTGTGACCTTGGGTAAGTTACTTAACATCTCTGTGCCTCACTTTCATTGTTTGTAAAGCGAGGACAACTATTCATCCACTTCATAGAGCTGTAAGAATTACTCAAGTCGTATAAGTACAGGTAAAAAGAGGAAGGGAGCTCACAGGAAGTGCCTGGCGAGTGCTACGATAGTGAAGATTATGCCGTGATTTGTTTATTACCATCTAGTATTTGATGGGCATCCAGGTGGGCAGTAGAGGTAAAGAATCCACCTACAATGCAGGAGATGCAGGTTTGATTCCTGGGTCGGGAAGATCCCCTGGAGAAGGAAATGGTAACCCATTCCAGTATTCTTGCCTACTGAATCCCAAGGTCAGGGAAGCCTGATGGGCTATAGTTCACGGGACCGCAAAGAGTCAGACACAACGGAGCATACACACACAGACATCTGACACTGTGTTTGGCATGAATGTTTCTAGCTTACTGAGCCATCTTGACATAGTAGCCAAAATTTTTTTTCACAAGCAAAACAGGTAGTGTGAATTACACCAAAAATCTGAAAATCACTTTCATGAATAAATAGCTCCTCTTATCTGGTTAAAACATGTGCTACATTGAAACATCAGATTAGAGCAGCTATTTCAGTAAGAATGGTATGTTACCGGATACAAGCTTTTACATTAATTACTCTCTCCCTCAAGATATTAGCACACACAAGCGTGGAAAAGGAGAGAGTCATACAGAAAGTTCATACCTAGACACCTCTACTTCTGCAGAAATACTGACATCTTATATCCTTGTGCTGTAAGTTTCAAAATGCCTTATGTGACCTCACAACTTGGAATTTTTTGATTTGTGCATCTCACATGAACTGGAGAGCTACTATTTTTAATTCCATTTGGATGGGGCTAGTTCCATGTTCCTTTGAAAGATAAGATAGCCCTTGCTCTGAATCATCCCCTTAAAATGGAAGATAAAGAGAAAATTTAAAATAAGAATAGAAAATAGCCACCAGTTTCATAAGGACAGAGGTGAATGGAACTCTTATTTTGATGATACACCTCTAGACAAAAGCATTTACAGATGGGTATTTTTTTTCTCCTTTATAGTCAAAGGTGATTTCAAAATAGATTTGTACAGCTGAAAGCACCAAAAATGTTCACATAGATGAGAATTGATCAGCACTCATGGAAAAGCAGCTGTAACTGCATTTGAAGGGAAGATTTCTTACCGTGAAAAGATTAAATCCCACTAATGAGAAAGAAGAGTGAAAAAGTTGGCTTAAAGTTCAACATTCAGAAAACGAAGATCATGGCATCTGGTCCCATCACTTCATGGGAAATAGATGGGGAAACAGTGTCAGACTTTATTTTGGGGGGGCTCCAAAATCACTGCAGATGGTGATTGCAGCCATGAAATTAAAAGACGCTTACTTCTTGGAAGAAAATTATGACCAACCTAGACAGTATATTCAAAAGCAGAGACATTACTTTGCCGACTAAGGTCCGTCTAGTCAAGGCTATGGTTTTTCCTGTGGTCATGTATGGATGTGAGAGTTGGACTATGAAGAAGGTTGAGCACAAAAGAATTGATGCTTTTGAACTGTGGTGTTGGAGAAGACTCTTGAGAGTCCCTTGGACTGCAAGGAGATCCAACCAGTCCATTCTGAAGGAGATCAGGCCTGGGATTTCTTTGGAAGGACTGATGCTAAAGCTGAAACTCCAGTACTTTGGCCACCTCATGCGAAGAGTTGNTGGAGAAGACTCTTGAGAGTCCCTTGGACTGCAAGGAGATCCAACCAGTCCATTCTGAAGGAGATCAACCCTGGGATTTCTTTGGAAGGAATGATGCTAAAGCTGAAACTCCAGTACTTTGGCCACCTCATGCGAAGAGTTGACTCATTGGAAAAGACTCTGATGCTGGGAGGGATTGGGGGCAGGAGGAGAAGGGGACGACAGAGGATGAGATGGCTGGATGGCATCATGGACCCGATGGACGTGAGTCTGAGTGAACTCCGGGAGATGGTGATGGACAGGGAGGCCTGGCGTGTTGTGATTCATGGGGTCGCAAAGAGTCAAACACGACTGAGCGACTGAACTGAACTGAACTGCTACCAGTAGCAAAGCAATGGACCTTGTACTATCTCACACTTGTTAAATCAACAACCAGTTACTACCTAACATCACTGTCAAAGCTATCAGCACTGTTGAATCTGGTCTTAGATGCCTGAGGTATCATTACTCAGCCAAGTTTGTATACCCTTACCGTTGAGATGAGTTCATTCCCAAGGAGAACCCAGATGTGGTACTCAACTCATACTAAGGATGGAACAGCAACTCAGCACAGTTACTCTTTGACCTATTTTACCTTCAGTTTGCCACAACCTTGGTTCTTGGATAAATTCCTCAGTACAGACCTTTCGTCATGCTCAGATCCATGTTCTTATTATCACACTTACACATCTCTCCCATCTTTATTCCTATCTTTGTGTCTGGCACTGTATATTATCTGGTTAATCAGTTATTGCTCAACATACCAACTGCAAGTAAAGCGTTACCACGTATCTTCCCTTAGGTCTCTGACTGAGATACCATATAACTTATGGTCAAATCTTCATGACATTCTTTAAGCTCTAGGCAAAACTTCCCACCTATTATATCCTTCACCATCCTAATGCTTATAGCTAATAACCATATGTCATACTATTCAGGGTCAGTCTCCTCAGAGGCTGAAGAAAATTTATACATCACTTCTATTTGTATACTTTAATACTGGAGTAACATACAAAAAGAAAGCAGAGCGTGTAAGAATTGATACTTTTGAACTGTAGTGTTGGAGAAGATTCTTGAGAGTCCCTTGGACTGCAAGGAGGTCAAACCAGTCAATCCTAAAGGAAATCAGTCCTGAATATTCATTGGAGGGACTGATACTGAAGCTGAAACCCCAATACTTTGGCCACCTGATGNTCAGACTATAAAGAAAGCTGAGTACGGAAAAATTGATGCTTCTGAACTGTGGTGTTGGAGAAGACTTTTGAGAGTCCCTTAGACTTCAAGGAGATCCAATCAGTCCATCCTAAAGAAAATCAGTCCTGAATATTCATTGGAAAAACTGATGCTGGAGCTGAAACTTCAGTGCTTTGTCTACCTGATGGGAAGGACTGGCTCATTGGAAAAGACCCTGATGCTGGGAAAGATTGAAGGCAGGAGCAAAAGGGGATGACAGAGGATGAGATGGTTGGATGGTATCACCGACTCGATGGACATGAGTTTGAGCAAATTCCAGGAGTTCGTGTTGGACAGGGAAGCCTGGAGTGCTGCAGTCCATGGGGTCACAAAGAGTCGGACACACCTGAGCAACTCAACTGAACACAAAATATAAGGCAATATATTTCTTGAAAATTCATACAGTGACTTCTGGATATGTTGTGATAATTGATGACAAATATTTAGCTCTGAGCAGAGGAGAAAGCACTAATGAACTGCAAGAAATAGGTCATTATGCAGAGAAGGTCTATTCTGCTCCATCTTTAAATGTATTTTCTTAAATATTATCACCCAAGCAGAACAATTAATTTTCACATATAGGATACTTATTCCTTAGGATTCCATCTTCCTTGGGTCAGATATAGAAATACTTCTTTCATGGAAGCCTTTCCATTTCATCTAATTCATCTCAACCACTTGACTCCTGTCTTAATTTATTTTTTTAATATCTCTCAATCATTTCTCTCTCCTGGCTCTATTATAGCTCTATATTGATGTCTTATTGAGTTTTACAATCAATCATTCTTCTCTCTTTTTATGCAATTAAAACTGTATTTTCAGTTTTCAGCCAATTTTTAGATTCCCCTATTCACTGTTTTTTATTTCCATTTTTTAAAGAATGACAAGTTAGATCCTCTAATTTTGAGGACATAGTTTAGGCTACATTTCAAGTGTAATTTAAGATGGGCTTAGTGTGGAAAGTTAGATCACCACTTGATTTTAAGATGGAATTCAGAGAATAGGAAAGTGTGAACTCACTCCTGATGAAGTGGGTACATGTGAGCAGAAGGACACACTCACACTTAGCCCTCACTCAACACAGATTCACATCAAGATACTTTTCTCTATATATATTTGATAGACAGTGTTATAGCAACTTGGTTATTAAAGACTGTTCCTCAGACATCACCAGGCATCACCAGGAAATTTTCACAAATATAGAATCTCAGTGCCTGCTCAAGACTTTCTGAATCAGAGTCTTTCAAAACGTGCTCCAAGATATTCAGGGATGAACGTTAAAAGTTTGAGAAGCATTGTGCTGGCTGACCTCCTACATCTTATCTGTTGTGGCATCACTCTCATTGTTTCCTAGATCCAAGAACACAGCAAAATAAGGAGGAAAGAAGGTAAGAGAGATGGAAAAAGTCCCAAGCAGAAAAGCACTCAGACAGCATTGCGTGAATGCCTTCTGCTTGAAGACAGCCATGTGCTAGGGACTTTCTCTCAAATCTCCTTACCTCATCAGCATCACCTATGCACATCCAGGCAGTCTAGGAACATCAGCAAACATATGATGGGCAGGGTAAGCAAAGGGGTAGGTTGGAGTTTATTCCTACCTTGAGTCATGAAAAGCTTGGGATTTCTACATAAATGTCTTTTAAGGATGACCTCCAAATACCTCAGAATATTTTCTAAAGGCATCATCCATGCCTGGGGCTCTATCTGGTGCTTCTGGATTTGAAGTCTCACTAAATGAGAAAAAGAGAAGGAACTATCAATCTCTAACTTTGGACAGATATCAAACACTCATTCATTGAATTCAAAGGAAACAAGAAGGAAGCACAGTGACATCCTGGGAAACATTAGGTATATCTACACATACTATTGCTTCCCAGGTGGTGCAGTGGTAAAGAATTCGCCTGCCAATGCAAAGGGCACAAGAAACATGGGTTTGATCCCCAGGTCAGGAAGATCCCCAGAGTAGGAAATGGCAACCCATTTCAGTACTCTTGCCTAGGAAATCCCTGGACAGAGGAGCCTATTGGGCTACCTTCCATGGGGTCACAAAGAGTTAGACATGGCTGAGACATGCACTTAGACATGCACACACGCATACGTACCATTAACTGAGGCCATAAGTAATGGAAATTAAATGGATCTAATTTCCCCAGTACAGTACATTTTCTTTTTGGCTTAGATATACTTTTTGGGTACTGAAAGGTCTCCCCTTCAAGATACATAAACAAAAATACACAGACACATTTCTATATACAATTGAAAGCTTTATACGGATGTCCTAAAACTCATCTATCATGGTAGGCTTAGGGATCCCAGGACTCTCTATTAAGGATTCTTCAATTATAATGACTACTCCATTTTTCCTAATAATGGTAATATTATCAATGTGGTTTAGATGGTCTGTATGTCTTAATTTTGGCACCAGCAGTTTTGGGATTTAGTGACTCAGAGCATCACTTCATGCCATTTTCAAGATCTTGGCATCCATAAGAGGAAGAATTACAACATTTCTTATGGAAGAATAAGGCAAATTTGCCACATCTTACAAGATTGGATTGAGTTTCAAATGACAACTGCCAAAAGGAAAAACATTCCTTTCCAGAACTCAAAGCACACAACACAGTCACTCAGGCCATTTGGGGCTGGCTTGGTTCCTAAGTTATAAAATGAGACTTGAACTACTGCCTAATTTCCTTGTATGCTCCCTAATATTATTAACGACTGAAATTGCATGAATGTTTTAAAAATGTCCTTGAATTTAATTTTACAGTTTATAATTCTGACATTGTCGACCGCTTTTTCTAGTGTGTCTTTTTTATCCCATTGAAAATTATGATAAACATTTTTAGAAATCTTTCATAAGATTATTTAGGCAAATGTGTACTCAACACTGCATTTCCATATGTAATAATAATCCATACATTTTGTGTCTGTACTTGGAACATGAGAAAATAAAAATTAGGTAAAATGTGAAAGTGATTTAGAGATGGACAATGTGGAGCTTTTAAATTCATTAAAGCATTCTATCACTATGTACCTTCAGACACCTATAACGTAGTTCTCTGGTTACACGTCGTCTTATATGAATAGTCTATTTTTTTCATGAGTATAAAAATTATCAACAAAGCTAATTAGAGAAAAATAATAAGACAAAATTAAAACAAAAATTCTTTTAAAAATATCTTTCCTTTTATGCATTTTTAAATTAGATTTTTGTACATATACACAGGCGTATCTTTTGAAAAAGCCTTTTCTTTTCTCGTCCTTTTTTCTCTACTCTCACTCCTGAGACCAAAGTACATGATGTAATATGTCAGTACCTTTTTCTTCTTACTACTAAATAATATTCCTTTGAGTGAATATATTTTATTTACCCATTTATCAGTTAACGGATATTTGGATTATTTTTACATTTTGAGTATTATGAATAAAGCAGCAGTGAACATTCATGAATAAGATTATATGAGGATTATTTTTCTTTTTGTCTGGATATATAGCAAGGAGTTAAAGTGTTGGGTCATATAGTAACCCTGTATTTAGTATTTAGAGGAACAAGAAATTGTCTTCCAAAGAGGGTGTACATTTTACATTTCTACCATCAGTCTATGGGAATTCCACCTGCCCCACCTCCTTATCAACATGTGTACTTTAAATGATAGCTATGTTAGTGTGATTCTCACTGGGCTTTTGATGTGCATTTCTCTTATGACAGATAATGTCAAGCGCAATTCTTCATATGCTTATTTGCCATTTGTTTTTCTTCCTTGGAGCAATGTCTATTTAGGTCTTTTACTCACTTTTAAAATTAGACTGTCTGCTAATTACTGAATTTTAAATTTGTTCTTTAATTAATGTTTATTGAAGGATAATTGCTTTACAGAATTTTGCTGTTTTCTGTCAAACCTCAACACAAATCAGCCATAGGTATACATATATCCCCTCCCTTTTCAAACTCCCTCCCATCTTCCTCCCCATCCCACCCCTGTGTGTTGATACAGAGCCCCTGTTTGAGTTTCCTGAGCCATTCAGCAAATTCCTGTTGGCTATCTATTTTACATGTGGTAATATGTTTCCATGTTACTCTTTCCATACAGCTCACCCTCTCCTCCCCTCTGCCCATGTCCATAAGTCTATTCTCTGTGTTTGCTTCTCCACTGTTGCCCTGTAAGTAAATTCTTCAGTACTATTTTTCTAGATTCCATATATATGTGTTACAGTATTTCTCTTTCTCTTTCTGACACACTTCACTCTGTATAATAGGTTCTAGGTTCATCCGCTTCATTAGAACTGACTCAAATGTGTTCCTTTTTATGGCTGAGTAATATTCCACTGTATATATGTACCACAACTTCTTTATCCATTCATCTGTCAATGGACATTTAGGCTGCTTCCATGTTTAGCTACTGTAAATATTGCTGCAGTGAACAATGGTATACATGTGTCTCTTTCAGTTTTGGTTTCCTCAGGATATATGCCTAAGAGTGGGATTGCTGGGTCATATGGTGGTTTTATTCCTAGCTTTTTAAGGAATCTCCATACCATCTTTTGTAGTGGCTGTATCAATTTACATTCCCACCAACAGTGCAAGAGTGTTCCCTTTTCTCCACACCCTTTCCANGTTTCCTCAGGATATATGCCTAAGAGTGGGATTGCTGGGTCATATGGTGGTTTTATTCCTAGCTTTTTAAGGAATCTCCATACCATCTTTTGTAGTGGCTGTATCAATTTACATTCCCACCAACAGTGCAAGAGTGTTCCCTTTTCTCCACACCCTTTCCAGCATTTATTGCTTGCAGACTTTTTGATGAAGGCCATTCTGACTGGTGTGAGGTGATATCTCATTGTAACGAATTGTAAGGTATTTTGCTATTTTTTTTTTAACATATGCTGGAGACAAGGCTCTTATCGGCTATATGTTTTACAAATACTTTCTCCCATTTGTTGGTTTTTCATTTTCCTAATGATGTCCTTAGTACAACAAATATTCTAAATTTTAATGAAGTCCAATTAATTCATTCTTTTGTTTGCTTGTGCTGTAGGAGTAATATTTTGCTCTTACATTTCATTCTTTGTTCTACTTTAATTTTTTGTCTATAATATGAAACATGAAATTCAACATCATTTTTTTGCATATCACTATAATTTATTGAAAAGAACATTATTTGTCATGGCACTCATCAAAAATCAACTGACTATAAAAGCAATGGCTAATTTCGAGACTCTCAATTCTATTACAGTATATCTGTATATCTCTCTGCAAACCACATCACATTATCTTGATTGTTAAAATATTATTGTAAATTTAACAAATTAGAAGTGTAGTCTCCTAAATCTGTTCTTTTTCAAGACTGTTTTGGCCTTTTATGAGTGACTTGAGTTTTAATATGAATTTGGATATCATCATAAATGTCTACAAAGAAGCAAGCTGGACCTTTAACAAGACTGTATTGACTTTCTAGATCAATTGGGAGAGCATTTCTGTCTTAGCAATATTAAGTCTCTGATACATAAGCACAGGATTTTTTCTGTTTATTTACATCTTTAATTCCTTTCAAAAATATTTTGTAGTGTTTAGACTTATTTTAAGTTTTGGACTTATTTTATTAAATATATTCCTAATTATTGCATTATTTTGATGCTATTTAAATAGTGTTTTTAACTTCATTTTCAGATTGTTCATTACAAGTATATAAAAATACCTGATATCTGTAAATTAATCTTGTATTCTGAAACTTTGTTGAACCTTGTCCATTCTGATAGTATGTTGATATATTCCTTGGAATCTTGGGATTTTCTTTTTACCTACAAGATCATGTTATATACAAAGAAAGTTTTACTTCTTCCTTTCCAATCGGGATGACTTTTCTTTCTCATTTTCTTGCCTAATTTCCCTGGCTGTAACCTACGATACAGTGTTCAATAGAACACTGTTGTCTTATTTCTGACCTTAGGGGGAGAGCATTTTTTCACTGACTGTTTTCATTTATAAGTAGGTGGTCAGCAGTAGGTGGGTATTATATAGACATTTGTTCTCAAATTGAAGAAATTCTCCATTTGTAGTTTTCTAAGAGTGTTTATCATGAATGTGAGTTAAATTTTGTCAAATACTCTTTCTGAAAACACTATTAATAATCAGGTGACTTTTTCCTTAGCGGAAAATAAGTTGATTGTATTTTTTGATTTTCAAATATTGAAATAATACATTCCTAGAATACAACCACTTTGGTCTTTGTGTTTAACCATTTAAAAATACTGCTGAATAATTCATGTGTTAAAAATTTGTTAAAATCATCGCTTTTTTGACTCATGAATGATATTGGTTTGTATTTTTCTTTCATGCACTGTCTTTGTGTTGTTTGCTATTGTCAGGGGCGTGTGTAATTTCCTCGGTTCTATCTCATAGCAACAAAAATTTGAAGTGATGGACCAGCATTATAGCCCTCAGATGGACCAGTGTTACAGCTCTGTGTTATAGCTCAGTTTTATTTAGAAAGTAAAGGAAAATACACCCCTGAGGCGTGAGGGCATGCCAACCCAAAAGACACAGAGAAGAGAGGTCCCTGGCCCAATTTTGACTCCTTTTTTATATGCTTTTTCTCCTCCCCCTGGGCCTGCCCTATGTAAATGGGACTAGCCAGGAGTGCTGTTTGTTTGACCTGAGGTCCTCACTCCAGTCCTTGGACATTCCTTTGTTCTAGTTTTGAGGGCTTTTCCCTTTTTCATCTTTTAGCCACCACCCTTCTAGACTCCTTTTTCCTATTCTAACTACCTAACACTGTCAAGATAATACATTCACAAAACGAGTTAGAATGTCTTCATTTCTTTTCTCTTTTCTGTCAGAGATGCAGAACTCACACGAATTACTTTGAAAATGTTTGGTAGAATTCTCCAGTGAAACATTAAGGCATGGAGATTTCATCTTTAGTTGGTTTTTAATTATGAATTCAAATACCTTAATAGTTGTAGAGTTATTCAAATTATCTATATCATGTTGGGTGAGGTGACAATTTGCACTTATTGAGGAAATATTTCATTTCATCTAAGTTTTAATATGTATGAGTGTAGAGTTACTGGTTGGAGAAGGATAGCTCTGTGTTATAGCTCAGTTTTATTTAGAAAGTAAAGGAAAATACACCCCTGAGGCGTGAGGGCATGCCAACCCAAAAGACACAGAGAAGAGAGGTCCCTGGCCCAATTTTGACTCCTTTTTTATATGCTTTTTCTCCTCCCCCTGGGCCTGCCCTATGTAAATGGGACTAGCCAGGAGTGCTGTTTGTTTGACCTGAGGTCCTCACTCCAGTCCTTGGACATTCCTTTGTTCTAGTTTTGAGGGCTTTTCCCTTTTTCATCTTTTAGCCACCACCCTTCTAGACTCCTTTTTCCTATTCTAACTACCTAACACTGTCAAGATAATACATTCACAAAACGAGTTAGAATGTCTTCATTTCTTTTCTCTTTTCTGTCAGAGATGCAGAACTCACACGAATTACTTTGAAAATGTTTGGTAGAATTCTCCAGTGAAACATTAAGGCATGGAGATTTCATCTTTAGTTGGTTTTTAATTATGAATTCAAATACCTTAATAGTTGTAGAGTTATTCAAATTATCTATATCATGTTGGGTGAGGTGACAATTTGCACTTATTGAGGAAATATTTCATTTCATCTAAGTTTTAATATGTATGAGTGTAGAGTTACTGGTTGGAGAAGGAGATGGCATCCCACTCCAGTACTCTTGCCTGGAAAATCCCATGGATGGAAAAGCCTGGTAGGCTACAGTCCATGGGGTCGTGAAGAGTCGGACACAACTGAGCGACCTCACTTTCACTTTTTTGGAGAAGGACATGGCAACCCACTCCAGTATTCTTGCCTGGAGAATCCCAGGGATGGCAGAGCCTGGTGGGCTGCTGTCTATGGGGTCGCACAGAGTTGGACACGGCTGAAGTGACTTAGCAGCAGCAGAGTTACTGGTCCTATTCTCTTATTACTCTTTTGATGTCTGCAAGATCTGAAGTGATACTTCCGGTTTCATTTTTGCTCAGTAATTTGTTTTATTTTTTCTTTGCCAGTCTTGGTAGATAAACGTCAATTTAATTTACATTTCCAGAGATCCATCTCTTTCATTGAATTTTTCTATTGTTCTTCTGTTTTGGTGTGCATTTCTGCTCTTAGTTTTATTATTTTATTTATTCTGCTTGCTTTGAAGTGACTTTGCTTTTTCTTTTCGTATTTCTTGAATTGAGAGTTCATATTATAGCTTTGATAATTTTTTTTTTCTCTTTTTTAAAGTAAGCACTTAGGGTCATAATCTTCCCTTGTGTCCCTGCTTTATTTGCACCCAGGGATTTTCATATTTCATATTTTTGTATGGTTTTAGTTCTTTTAATTCATTAAGGTTTGCTGTATGTCCCAGGATATTTCCTGCCTTGTATAATTAATATGTGTATTCTGGTATTGTTGAGGTGACTGTTCATCAAATGTCAGATTTTTTGGTTGGAAGATAATTTTTACTTCTGTATTCTTGATGAATTTCTATTTTTCTATCAAACGTTGGATTTTCTTTTGTTTATTTATCCTTTAAGGTCTTAGTTTTTCTTCATATATTTTGCAGTGCTGCTGACTGGTACAAACACATTTACGATTTCTATGTCTTCTTGCTTGATTGGCTCTTTGACATTATGTATATATCTTTGTCTCAGTTTCTATCTCTGATCATCATGTAATATCTCTGTCTCAAATTTTATTTGCTCTGTATTCCACATTATCTGCTATTATTATTGAAACTCTTGTTTTCTTATTAATTTTTGTACAGTATAAGTTTTTCTATCCCTTTTATGTTCAGCCTTAAAGGACATAAATTAATACTTAAAGTGAACTTTTTTCCATAAAAGCAGAGAGTGGGCAATGATTTTTTAAATCTGTTCTGTCACTCTTTTTTAATTGCTTTATTAGACCAATTACATTTAATGACATTATTGTTAAATTAAAGCTTAATTTTATCTTTTTGGTTTTAATTTATTCTATCTGCTTTTCAATCTCTATTTACTTTCTCCCTGTATTATTTCAGGTTACTTAAAGATATTTTATTATTTATTTTTTTACTTTAACATTTTTTTAGAATTCCCTTTTAATTATCTGTTGTGTTTTGGAGCACATTTTTATAGCCTTTTTAGTTGTTGCCTAGATATTACATTATATGTATATATATTAAAATCTGCTATTTAAAAAAATTTTTACCAATTCCAGTTAAGGATAGAAAAATTACTGCCACTTACATTCTCTTAGCCTCTCCATTTTAAAAATAATTGTTTTACACATTTCCTCTAATACATTGAGAATCTCACTAGATAGTGATCCTCAAAAAATTTTAAAAACTCTAATGGGGAAAATATATTTAGCCATATTTTAACTCTTGTTTTTTATGCCTTCCTGATGTTTCCAGATTCCTTTTTGTGTCATTTCCTTTCTGTTCAGAGAAGTTTCTTTAGCCAAATTTTAGGTATATCCTGAAGACAAATGTATGGATGCTTTAAATCCTTATATGATAATTTTAACATCTAAATCACCTTGACACTGATATTGTTGATTGTCATTATCCTATTGGAAACTGGACATTTTGGTGTTATAAGAATCTGAATCTTATTTAACCATTGCTTTAACAGTCAGGCCTCCTATGAAACTCCTCTGGTGGAAAGAGGGGATGTTGCCTCGATATTGCCAGGTGGGTATAGAAATCAAGATTCTCCACTCTGGCTCCACTGACCCACCAGGCATGAGCCTTTGTGTTCCCACAGGCAGAACTTGGAGTTTTGGCTCTCCACTAGGACTCTGAAAACACTGCCCAAGCTGGGAGAGGAGAAACACCTCCATTTCCACAAGATCTCAAAGGATGCCTATTTATATTGATGACATTAAAGGTCATACCTTCTGAAATGTCATTGTCCTAGAGTACAATTCTGCCCCAAAATTAGATTCACCCCATGAGAGGTGGGGAGAGAGACCTAGAGATAGTTTTGTACTGAAACAGTCTCCATTGTCCATCCTAGATAGCATATTAAAAGCAGAGATATGACTTTGCTGACAAAGGTACATACAGTCAAAGCTATGGTTTTTCCAGTAATCATGTATGGATGTGACCATTAGACCATAAAGAAGGCTGAGCACTGAAGAATCAATGCTTTTGAACTGCGGTGCTAAAGAAGACTCTTGAGAATCCCTTGAGAGTCTCTTGAGAGCAAGGAGATCAAACCAATCAATCCTAAAGGATATCAGCCCAGAATATTCATTGGAAGGGCTGATACTGAAGCTCTAATACTTTGGCTATCTGATGCAAAGACCTGACTCATTGGAAAAGACCCTGATGCCAGGACAGATTGAAGGCAGGAGGAGAAGGGGATGATAGAGTATGACATTGTTGGATGGCATCATCAATTCAACGGACATGAGTTTGAGCCAACTCCAGGAGATAGTGAAGGACAGGGAAGCCTGGCATACTGCAGTCCACAGGATCACAAAGAGCTAGACATGACTGACTGACTGAACAACAACAAAGTCTCCATTGTATGATAGAACCATTCTTCCCAAGATCTTATTCAGTGACATTTCATTGGTAGCTTAAATTGATCATAGTGGGTTTTGTTTTTCTCAGATATACAGTTGTTAAGTATTTACAAGCACAGAACTATCAAAACTACCTCCTACTTCTGTGAAATGGAGTTGAGAGAGAAGTTTGAGAAAAATTAGATTCTAATTTCTTGCATGTCTGAGTTGAACACCAGAGGGGAAAGTATGTTATACTTTAGTTAACACGAGTTCTGACAAATAAATGAAACTTTGAGAATTGTAACTTTGGTTCACAGTTTTCTAGCCAGTTCAGTTCAGTCCAGCCACTCAGTCATGTCTAAATCTTTGAGACCCCATGGTTTGAAGCACGCCAGGCTTCCCTGTCCATCACCAACTCCCAGAGCCTGCTCAAACTCATGTCCATCAAGTTGGTGATGCCATCCAACCATCTCATCCTTTGTCGTCCCCTTCTCTGTCTGATTTCAATCTTTCCCCGCACTGGGGTCATTTCCAATGCATCAGTTCTTCACATCAGGTGGTCAAAGTACTGGAATTTCAGCTTCAGCATCAGTCCTTCCAATGAATACTCAGGACTAAATTCCTTTAGGATTGACTGGTTTGATCTCCTTGCTGTCCAAGGGACTCTCAGGAGTCTTCTTCAACACCATAAGTTAAAAAAACGCTAATTTTTTAGCACTCAGCTTTCTTTATGGTCCAACTCTAATGTCCATACATGACTACTGGAAAAACCATAGCTTTGACTAGACCTTTGTTGGCAAAGTAATGTCTCTGCCTTTTGATATGCTGTCTAGGTTAGTCATAGCTCTTCTTCCAAGGAGCAAGTGTCTTAATTTCATGGCTGCAGTCATCATCTGCAGTGATTTTGGAGCCCAAGAAAATAGTCTGCCACTGTTTCCATTGTTTCCCCATCTACTTACCATGAAGTGATGGGACCAGATGCCATGATCTTAGTTTTCTGAATGTTGAATTTTAAGCCAGCACAAGATGGCAGAGTAGAAGGATGTGTGCTCAACTTCTGCGAGAACTCCAAAATTGTAACTTGCTGCTGAACAACAACTGACTGGAGAATGTTGCATCCCACCAAAAAAAAATACCCAGTGTAAAAGGGCAAAGGAGAAGCCCCAGTAAGATGGTAGGAGGGAGTGAGAGGTGAAATCATATTTTGAATCAAACTCCATACCACCAGAGACCCTTGGAGGGCTCAAACAAAACCTGTCCTCACCAGACCTGGAGACCCACAGAGACTGGGCCAGACCTGCTTTTGCATGTCTCCTGTGAAGGCACGGGTCAGTGGTGGACTGCTAGGGGGATAAGGGCTCTGGTTATAGCAGACCTGGGACACACAGCATGTGGCATAAGCCATTTTAGAGGGTGTTGCCATTAGCCCCACCATAAAGCTGCCAAGCATACAACCCACAAACTGCAGAAAAACTATACCAAAGAAATTCACAGACTGTTGAGAAAGTTCCAGGACCCACAACAGATTTCCCAACCTGAAGATCCAGCAAAGGGACAGAATCCCCAGGGAATTTGACTTCGGAGGCCAGTGGGAAAGAACTTCCACAAGACTGGAGAAACAGACTCTTGGAGGGCACAAACAAAACTTTGTGCATGCCAGGAGCCAGGAGAAAGAGGCAGTGTCCACACAGGAGACTGAGCTAGACTTGCCTGTGAGTGTCCAGGAGTCAGTCTCTAGCAGACGTGTGGGTCGACAGTGGCCTGCTATGGGGTCAGGGGCACTGAATACGACAGTACCGGCCTAAGTTCTTTTGAAAAGGTCACCATTACTTCCATTACCCCCACCACAGTTCTGCCTCAGGCCAAACCACAGGGAGGGAACACAGTCCTGTCCATCAATAGAAAGTTGGATTAAAGATTTACTGAGCATGGCCCCATCCATCAGAACAAGATCCAGAGTCCCCACAGTCAGTATCTCCCATCCGGAAGCTTCTAAAAGCCTCTTATCCTTATCCATCAGGGCAGACAGAATGAAAACCACAATCCCAGAAAACTAACAAACTGATCACATGGATCACAGCCTTGTCTAACTCAATGACATGCCATGTAGGGCCACCCAAGACAGATGGGTCCTCATGGAGAGTTCTAACAAAACATGGTCCACAGGAGAAGGAATGACAAAGCACTTCAGTATTCTTGCCTTGAGAACTCCATGAACAGTATGAAAAGGCAAAAAAGTTTTTACTACTGTACACTAAAATTACTTGACCTTAGGTCTTGAGGGAGAAAATATATTTAAGCAAAAACTTTATATAATGCTCATATTATTATAATAACCATTCTAAATGACCATCTGACCGTGACATTAGTGCTCAGACAGAATCTTTCATTTTCTCAACATTTAGTAAACAAATATATGTAGAGTACTCATTACATGACTGAAACCATATTGCTTGTGTTGAACAGAGAGAAGACAGAGTATATAAATAAATTTGCTTAATTAAATAAAGGCTATAATGAAAATGGGCTTCCCTTGTAGCTCAGCTGGTAAAGAATCTGCCTGCAACGTGAAAGACCTGGGTTCGATCCCCTGGAGAGTATTTAAATAAGAAGCTACTTTTCCTGATTGGTAATACAGTTAGGATCTGTGTTAATACAGGTCAGACATCATTTGCAACGTTGGCAATTAAAATTTATAAAATTATAGAAACATGGTACTGTTATAGAAAAGGTTACAAGAAATTTATCATAATTTCCATTTGGATCTATGTGTTATTTTTGCTATACTATCATCTATGAAATTGGGAGGAAAACTGTTCTTATTTACCTAATATCACTTATTAATATTAATTCACCAATAATTCCCAGGCATGTACTTAACTTCCTTCTTTGTTTATAGAACGTCCTACCTCCCAATTTTTTGACAACTGCAACCTTAAAAATAAAATGAGCCTATCTTAATGTGCAAAGAACCATCCAGGTAACCTTATATTTCATGTTCATATTAAAAGTTGCACAGAAATACCCTTAAAGCAACCTCTCTTTGAAATACTTCCTGATAGAGTCCTCAATTTCACTGATGGACCATATCTTGAATTTGTTCCTGAAAGAGTGCTGTTTTTTATCTTTGATAGTGAGAACTCACCTGGTCACAAAGGAAGCTACTGTTTCTTGTGCCAACTTTATCACAATCACAGGGTCTGCAAACATCTATGGCTGAAGGATCTGCACCAACTTGTCGGAAAAAGTAATCCTTACACTGCTCACAGTTCTTTCCTGTGTCAGGGAAAGGTTATGCATTATGACTTCCAATTCATTAAAATCAGCTGCATAATTCAAAATTAAAGACTGTATTCCTTTGAGGGAATTCTATAATTTTCGGGACGTCCATTTTAATGTACCTTTCATCTCTACCTGCCAGTTTAGTGATCCACAGCATATGAAACAATGAACCTGTTACAAAATGTGCTTTACTTCATTAAACTCCCATCTGTTATATAATACCACACTTCTAAAAAGCTGTGCTTTGCAGGGGCCCATACATTTTGAAATAGTTTATTTCCAAACTTAAAACTTTAGTTTCAGATCCGGTACTGAATCTAAATCAAATATGAGAAATTTCTACATGTGTGGGAGAAGATAGCTATACAGTTGGAAGCAAATAAGCATATAGTATTAAAATATTTTTCTGAAACTAAATCTGATAAAATAGAAGACTACTCTTAATGTAATTTATTATACTATAGTCAATGTGATTAAATCTATTGGTGCCTATGGCCATTATTTTTCATTTCAAATATCAAAATTCAATTTTATATTTAGCTACACCAAATAAATTTCATATTAAATGTTAGAATATCTTGACACTTTATAAATATGAGCTAATTCCTGTTGTTTACAACTTATTATTCAGAAAATTTCCCTTTCCATCTTATATTAGAAAACAATATAAATTAGAGGAAGTTTCTAGAGTAAATATGAGTAGTGTATCAGATCATTGAAATAAAAGTCAAGGCTGTCAATTCCCCCTTTAAACATGATGCACTTTTGCTCAAATATTGCTGAAATTGGCCCAGTGTTAGAAGACAAAGTAACTTGGGCCTCCCTCAGCTCAGTGGGTAAAGACTCTGCCTGCAATGCAGGAGACCCGGGTTAAATCTTTGGGTCAGGAAGATCCCCTGGAGAAGGAAATGGCAACCCACTCCAGTATTCTTGCCTGGAGAATCCCATGGACATAGGAGCCTGGCAGGCTACAATCCATGGGGTTGCAAGAGTCAGACATAACTTAGTGACTAAACACAATCATGAAAATAACATAATCAAATGAAAAACTCACATTCTAATGGATATTGAATATGGGCTAATTAAAAATAAAATGGATTTATGTCTAGGATATTTCCATTTATATATGCTGATGACTCCCAAATTTATACCTCCAATCTAGAAATCTCTCCTTTGTTAATCATTCAATGAATATTTATTGAGTGATTACCACATTTCAAATACTATGCTAAGTGCTGAGGAAAATACACAATGCACCCTTTCTACAGGGCTATCTTATAGTCTAGCAGGTAAGAAGAATCCTAATTAAATAATCACAGGAATAAATATGCATTTAAAAGCTGTGATAAGCATAAGATGCCACTCAAGTATACAGATTATACTGATCTTCTTTGAAGAATCATGGAAGGCTTTCTTTGAGAAAGGAGTTTCAGAACTGTTTCTGACTGCCTCAGTTCAGTTCAGTTTAGTCACTCAGTCATGTCCAACTCCTTGCAACCTCATGGACTGCAGCACATCAGGCTTCCCTGTCCATCACCAACACACGGAGCTTATTCAAACTTATGTCCATTGAGTTGGTGATGCCATCCAACCATCAACCATCTCATCCTCTGTAGTCCCCTTCTCCTCCCGCCTTTAATCTTTCCCAGCATCAGAAACTGACTCTTTTCCAGTGAGTCAGTTCTTCGCATCAGGTGGCCAAAGTATTGGAGTTTCAGCTTCGATATCATTTCTTCCAATGAATATTCAGGACTGATTTCCTATAAGATGGACTGGTTGGATCTCCTGGCAGTCCAAGGGACTCTCAAGAGTCTTCTCCAACACCACAGTTCAAAAGAATCAATTCTTCGGCACTCAGCTTTCTTTATACTCCAACTCCCACATCCTTACATGACTACTGGAAAAACCATAGCCTTGACTAGATGGTCCTTTGTTGGCAAAGTAATGTCTCTGCTTTTATAATATGCCACCTATGTTGGCCATAACTTTTGTTCCAAGGAGTAAGCATCAAAGATAGTTTATTCTGTTTCTTGGAAACATACAGGGAACATGTTCAAAACAGAATTTGCCATTTTCTCCTTAAGTTGGATCCTCTTGTATCCTATTCTAATGGCTGGTACCAATTTTGACTGTGCTGCTCAAACTAGAGGGTTAGTCATAAGTCTTGACTCTTCTTATTTCCCTTATATATACTCTGCACCTTGCTCAGAAAATGCCATCACTTTCTACCCTAAATATCTACTGGACCCACTCATATCTATTCACACCACATGAATTGCTTTCCCACATTATTTTTCATCTCAACTTTTGTAATACCTGACTAACTGGTTTTCCCAAACCACTTTGACCCTCTGCAAACCATTCTCTATAACCTGATGGGTGTTTCAAACACAATACTTTCTCGAAGTGCCCATATGTGGCATCTCATTAACTTCAGGGTACAAGCCAATCTTGTTATCATAGTTTAGATGGTTAGTGTAGTTAGCATAGTTTAGCATCTGAGCTCGCCTTTCTTCCTGGTTCCTTTTCTTACAATCAACAATCTGCACTCCTGCAAGTGCGCCATGTTTCTCTTTCCTCTTGGCCATGGTGCAACCATTTCTCTTCCTGGAAAACTTTTGTCTACACCCTAATATCTACCCCCACTCCTTAACCTGGTTAACTTCTACTACTCTTCTCCACTTTAGCATTCATCAAGCCTTTTAATTTCTTCCTTTAATAGGGTGTCTTTACCACCACGTGGGCTTCCCAGGTGGCTCATTGGTTAAAAAAAAAAAAAAAAAATCTGCCTGCCAATACAGAGACACGGGTACAACCCCTACATCCAAAGATCCCCTGGAGGAGGAAATGGCAACCCACTCTGGTATTCTTGCCTGGGCAATCTCATGGACAAAGGAACCTTGTGGGGTACAGTTCATGGGGTCACAAAGAAATGGACACAACTTACTGACTAAACAAAAAAAACGACAAACCACCACCATGTAACAATCCACACAGAGACAGTAAAATTCGTCATCTTATTAATTTTTATATTCCCAGAACCTAGCCAAGAGCTTGTACCATTTTACATTATCAGTAATTATCCAGCAAGTTCATTCATGCTTCAAAGTAGCATAATTTCAAACCCATCAGACTTGGGCCATTATATTTTACAAATTCTCATATCATCATTTCAGCTTTTAACATATCAACCTTTCAGAAAATAGTAATTTTTCAATGACTAGTCAAGATGCTGGTTGGTTCTTGAAACAAGACTTTAATAATTAGTTTCTGCTTTTAATGAAAATTTTTAAAAAGAGGATTCCCAGATTATCCGAGTCCATGTCAAATCTGACATGCAAACATCTCTACATGAGAGTCCAGGAATAGTTGAAGATCTGGGTCAAACAAGAAAATTTATTTTTAGGATATATACATTTAGAATTGGAGAAGGAAATGGTGACCCACTCTAGTATTCTTGCTTGGGAAATCCCATGGATAGGGAAGCCTGGTGGACTACCGTCCATGGGATCACAAAAGAGTTGGACACAACTTAGTGACTAAATGGCAACTATAATACATTCAGAATAATACAGCCATTCTTGATTTATCCATACATATTTATGATCTAATCAAATGGTGTGAACTTATTTAAAAAAATCCTTTTCCTGACATTATATAGTTTAACACTCCAGTATTTGAAAGCTATCCAATTGGAATTATGAATATTTGGTAAACCAGAGGAGTTTTCAAACTTAATAGTATGAAAGCACTTTCTTAAATAGAATAGCAATATATAATTTAAAATAATAGGCATTATATGTAGGTCAAGTCTGTCTTTGCTGCTTGTGTTATTATCTAGTTACCTGCAGTGTTATGCTCGCAGTCGTCACAAACTCCTCCGCCTCCTCTGTGGTGCTCCAGTGGAAAGGGATCCACTGAGATGTTGTAGTGGCAGCTTCTGGAATGGCTGTTGCACTCACAGGGTTTACAGTTAAAGGCATGAACATGATCACTTTGGCGGAAAGGCTTGTTGTTATAAAGAGGCAGGCAGCGATCACACTAGAATAAATACCAGAACGATAAATATATAAAGCTGTATTTTTTCTTTTTATTTACCTATCAGATACTTTCACCAGATAGAAAGCTAATATCAAAAAGTTAAAAGTCAGCCACTATTGGATTTTTAAAGTGTTTTATACATCAGAAATCAGCATGTTACAGGCATGGTCACACAGATTTATAAAAGTGAAAATGAAAGCTGAAACCATGTAAAGTGATCTTAATAACCAGTGGGGGGAATTATGATTGTTTCACAATCTGAATTTTTTTTCTCAAAACATTAAAAACTTGACTTTTAAGTCCTGGTTCTACCAAGTAAAGAGCTTAGAGTCATCGCTCCCTCATAACAAAAAATAAAATGTTGAACAGAATGAAAAAAACAATGACTCTCCCTCCATACCTAAGTGAGGGACACAGGGCAAGCAGCTGTCCCTAAGATTGGCTGCTGCTGCTGCTAAGTCACTTCAGTCGTGTCCGACTATGTGTGACCCCATAGACGGCAGCCCACCAGGCTCCCCCATCCCTGGGATTCTCCAGGCAAGAATACTGGAGTGGGTTGCCATTTCCTTCTCCAATGCACAAAAGAGAAAAGTGAAAGTGAAGTCGCTCAGTCTGTCCGACTGTTAGCGACCCCATAGACTGCAGCCCACCAGGCTACTCCGTCCATTGGATTTTCCAGGCAAGATTGGAAAAACAGGCAAATACAGAGAGTCTAAGCTATAGGAGGCCAACAAAGGTCTGTCTAGTCAAAGCTATGGTTTTTCCAGTCATCATGTATGGATGTGAGAGTTGGACTATGAAGAAAGCTGAGTACCAAAGAATTGATGCTTTTGAACTGTGGTGTTGGAGAAGACTCTTGAGTGTCCCTTGGACTGCAAGGAGATCCAACCAGTTCATCTTAAAGGAAATCAGTCCCCAATATTCAATGGGAGGACTGATGCTGAAGCTGAAACTCCAATACTTAGGTCACCTGAGGTGAAGAACTGGCTCACTGGAAAAGACTCTGATGCTGGGAAAGACTGAAGGAGGGAGGAGAAGGGGGTGATGAGGATGACATGGTTGGATGGCATCACCGACTTTATGGACATGACTTTGAGTAAGCTTTGGGAGTTGGTGATGGACAGGGAAGCCTGGCATGCTGCAGTCCATGCGGTCACAGTCGGACACGACTGAGTGACAGAACTGAACTGACAGCTATAGAAACAAAGACTCATTGGCAGAAGCTTCCATGAAAATGAATGCTGGGGTGGAGAATCTAAAATATAATTGATACTTTGTTGGAAGTTCAATGTGGACAAGTCTGAGATTTGAAAACTCCAGGGTTAATAAGGGGGTCCCCACAATTTTGACCATGTTCTCACAGTAGATAAACTTAGGGGGAAACGACCTGGTGCTTCTGGCAGAGGGAGAAGAAAGGGAGCATTTTTAAATACATAAGAACACTTTGTTTTTCTGATCAATATCTGCCTCAGGATAAAGTAGCTGATCAGAGCCTAAGTGAACTGAAAAAGGGAAACAGTCCACTCCAGCCTCCTCCAGTCATCCTGTCCACCTAAAGGGGAGGTGGGTAGTGGCAACAAAGATACACATGAAGTTCATAATCCAGGGGAAAAGGCTCACTGAAAGACTAAAGCCTATTCATAAGACTATAGAACATACCCCCTCCCCTCCTGTTGCTAAAAACCTGTTTACAGTAGTTCATTTCAACTGGCACATCATGTCTGCTTTTCAAGAAAGGAAAAAAAAAAAAAACAAGGCATACCAGAAAGAGCAAACATCAGAGCTGTTATGGCAGAGATGTTAGAATTATCAGGCTTCCCAGGTGGCACTAGTGGTAAAGAACCTGCCCATCAATGAAGGAAATTTAAGTTCTAGGTCAGGAATATCTCCTGGAGAAAGGCATAGCAAACCACGTCACTATTTTGCCTGGAGAATCCCATGGACAGAGGAGCCTGACAGGGTACGCTTCATGAGGTCGCAAAGAGTCAGACATGACCGAAGTGACTTAGCACACATGCATGCAAGATTAATATGCTATGGACTCTAAAGGATAAAGCAGAAAGCAAGCAAGAAGAGATGATTAATATAGCAGAGAGATGGAAATTCCATGAAAGAACAAAAAGCAAGCACTGAAGATCAAAAACACTGTACTAAAAATGAACAGTGCCTTTGATGAGCTTAGTGGTAGACTGCACAAGGCTGAAGAGGGGATCTCTGAACTAGATGATAGATACATCACTAGAAGCTTCAAAAACTGAAGAGCAAAGGAAAACAAACTGAAAAGACAAAACAGAAAATCCAAGGACTGTGAGAAAACTGAACAAGTAGCAAAATACATAAAAAAAAAAAAAACAAGGCATACCAGAAAGAGCAAACATCAGAGCTGTTATGGCAGAGATGTTAGAATTATCAGGCTTCCCAGGTGGCACTAGTGGTAAAGAACCTGCCCATCAATGAAGGAAATTTAAGTTCTAGGTCAGGAATATCTCCTGGAGAAAGGCATAGCAAACCACGTCACTATTTTGCCTGGAGAATCCCATGGACAGAGGAGCCTGACAGGGTACGCTTCATGAGGTCGCAAAGAGTCAGACATGACCGAAGTGACTTAGCACACATGCATGCAAGATTAATATGCTATGGACTCTAAAGGATAAAGCAGAAAGCAAGCAAGAAGAGATGATTAATATAGCAAAGAGATGGAAATTCCATGAAAGAACAAAAAGCAAGCACTGAAGATCAAAAACACTGTACTAAAAATGAACAGTGCCTTTGATGAGCTTAGTGGTAGACTGCACAAGGCTGAAGAGGGGATCTCTGAACTAGATGATAGATACATCACTAGAAGCTTCAAAAACTGAAGAGCAAAGGAAAACAAACTGAAAAGACAAAACAGAAAATCCAAGGACTGTGAGAAAACTGAACAAGTAGCAAAATACATATAATAGGAATAACAGAGGGAGAAGAAATATTTGAAACAAAAATAGAATCCACTACACTGAGGTATCTTTTTCAAACTACAGAGAAACAAAGAAAAAAATTCCAAAAGAGAAACCAAAATTAAAGACACTGAGTCTACAGAGTTACTAACTAATGACACCCCATTTCTCCTCAGAAAATGTAAACAAGAAGAGAATTGCATGAAATACTTAAAGTGTTCGGAGAAAAAACCCACCAACCTAGAATTATATACTATGCACAATTATCCCTCAAAAGTGAGGGAGAAATAAAGATGTATAAGATACACACAAATTGAAAAAAATGTGTTGCCAGTAAACTTGACTTGGAAGAAATTTTAAAAGAAGTTTTGTAGAGAAGAGAAAAATAATATAGGTAAGAAACTTGCACCTACGTAAAGAAAAGAAGAGCATCAAAGAAGGAATAAGTAAAGATGAGACTATTAAAACTTTCATCAGTTGAAAATGTAAAGACAAATATTTAGAAAATATTAAAACTAACAATAAATAATTTAATATTAGAAACTTTGAGAATTATTTTCTTTGTTAAAAAGCATTATCTTAAATAGTGCTTACCTTCTTATTCTATACATTTCCATATAGAACAAGCATCTTTTCTACACCTTGAGAACTGTCATACTCTATTTCTAAGCATGGATCAGCCTACTTATATCATTTGCATGTTCGTGCTTTCATTGGCATGAAATATATCTGAGAATTCTTTAAGGTAAAATTTTCGTCAACATCACTTCAGCTAGGACATCTTTACCTATTCATCACAACCAATGTCCACATTTATGCTAACTTCACCTTAAATAGCTCTGCCTGCATATATAAATGCAAATGGTAGCACTGATCAACTATCTTGTTTGTAAGAAGAAATGTTTAATTGAAATTCCACTCCCAAAACATTTTCTTTCCATCATTTCAACAATCATTGTTTTTTGAATATTCATACTCATAAATATCAAAAGAGTTTATCACTGACAAAGATGTTACATAACTACAAGCTTCTTTGTGAATGAAATGATTAATGAATGTGCACTGACCAGTCACCACATATTGAAAGAAGAGACATGATTGGTCACTGATCATGATGTGCAATGATTATTTATTTAGTAATTTGTGGACTGAAGAGCCAGCAGCAAAATTAGATAAAATCTATATTTTATATAATTATTTACAGTTAATATACCATAATAACTAATATATGAAACATGTTTTTAGAGGGCTGATGCTTAACTAAGCTAGGGTAAATGAAATTCATGCATATTGGAACAGTGCAGATGCAATTGCCTGTATAACTGAAGAAAACTTTTCTAAGTCACATAAAACTTGTTATGGAATCTCCGCATTGTTCTCCATAGTGGCTGTACTAGTTTGCATTCCCACCAACAGTGTAAGAGGGTTCCCTTTTCTGCACACCCTCTCCAGCATTTATTGCTTCTAGACTTTTGGATTGCAGCCATTCTGACTGGTGTGAAGTGGTATCTCATTGTGGTCTTGATTTGCATTTCTCTGATAATGAGTGACGTTGAGCATCTTTTCATGTGTTTGTTAGCCACCCGTATGTCTTCTTTGGAGAAATGTCTATTTAGTTCTTTGGCCCATTTTTTGATTGGGTCGTTTATTTTTCTGGAATTGAGCTGAATAAGTTGCTTGTATATTTTTGAGATTGTTTGTCAGTTGCTTCATTTGCTATTATTTTCTCCCATTCAGAAGGCTGTCTTTTCACCTTGCTTATAGTTTCCTTTGTTGTGCAGAAGCTTTTAATTTTAATTAGATCCCATTTGTTTATATTTGCTTTTATTTCCAGTATTCTGGAAGGTGGATCATAGAGGATCCTGCTGTGATTTATGTCNCTCATTGTGGTCTTGATTTGCATTTCTCTGATAATGAGTGACGTTGAGCATCTTTTCATGTGTTTGTTAGCCATCCGTATGTCTTCTTTGGAGAAATGTCTATTTAGTTCTTTGGCCCATTTTTTGATTGGGTCGTTTATTTTTCTGGAATTGAGCTGTATAAGTTGCTTGTATATTTTTGAGATTAGTTGTTTGTCAGTTGCTTCATTTGCTATTATTTTCTCCCATTCAGAGGGTTGTCTTTTCACCTTGCTTATAGTTTCCTTTGTTGTGCAGAAGCTTTTAAGTTTAATTAGATCCCATTTGTTTATATTTGCTTTTATTTCCAGTATTCTGGGAGGCGGATCATTGAGGATCCTGCTGTGATTTAAGTCGGCGAGTGTTTTGCCTATGTTCTCCTCTAGGAGTTTTATAGTTTCTGGTCTTATGTTTAGATCTTTAATCCATTTTGAGTTTATTTTTGTGTGTGGTGTTAGAAAGTAATCTAGTTTCATTCTTTTACAAGTGGTTGACCAGTTTTCCCAGCACCACTTGTTAAAGAGATTGTCTTTACTCCATTGTATATTCTTGCCTCCTTTGTCAAAGATAGGGTGTCCATATGTGTGTGGATTTATCTCTGGGCTTTCTATTTTGTTCCATTGATCTATATTTCTGTCTTTGTGCCAGTACCATACTGTCTTGATGACTGTGGCCTTGTAGTAGAGCCTGAAGTCAGGTAAGTTGATTCCTCCAGTTCCATTCTTCTTTCTCAAAATTGCTTTGGCTATTCGAGGTAACTGTAACTGTAACTGTAATGTTACAGTGTCTTCTACATTATCTGTGACAGTGATTTTCAAATTCTACCATGAATTCTGATTGACTTGAATAACAGCCTCACTTCAGAAATTCTGACTCAGCATCTCTGAGGGAGAGGTGTGCATTTTAAAGAGCACATCTTCTGGACCACACTTTGAGACCTAGTCCATGATTTTTCTTGACAAGACTATTAATGTATCCTTCCTAGTTCCCAGTCTCTATCAAAATTCTTTTCACCGCCTGGGAAAAGTGGCCACCACTCCTACAACTTTAGAACCATATTTCTCCAAAGGTGGATAATGGAATACCTGTATTAGGATAAAGTAAGGTCTTTACTAAAATATATATTCTGAGGTCCCTATACAGATCTATTAAATCAGATACATTTGACTGCAGAGACTTAGAATCTTCATTTGAACCTCACTGATATTTTTTTTTTTTCCACCCACCGCTTTACTTCTAGGATCTTTCCTCACATGGAAATTTTAAAAGGATCATTTTGAGCATAGTTCTGCTTTGATCTTGTGTTTCAGGCATTGTTGCCTCAAACCAGGTTAATCCATTTCACACTTCAAGACAGCAATCCCAGTAAAATTCATCTTGAGAACTTAGATAAATTTGCTGAAATAATACCAAATTTTCCAGTTTCTCTCCATGCCTATGCTCTTTATTTCCTGATTAATTTTACAATTTGACTATTTGACTTTTGGCCTCCTTTTTCTGTCTGACTCTGTGAACAGTCCTTCATCTTGAGAACGTGGAGCTGATGAGAATTTCCAAGGCAGAAAAAAAAAAAAAATAGGGTAAAAATATCTTACTTTAGACATATGGAGGCTAGAGTACAATCTTGTTAAGTTGGGATTCTGACATCTATTGAACCATTAGTTGATCTGCTGCTGCTGCTGCTAAGTCACTTCAGTCATGTCCGACTCTGTGCGACCCCATAGACTGCAGCCCACCAGACTTCCCCGTTACCGGGATTCTCCAAGCAAGAATACTGGAGTGGGTTGCCATTTCCTTCTCCAATGCAGGAAAATGAAAAGTAAAAGTGAAGTCCCTCAGTTTTGTCCAACTCTTCAAGACCCCATGGACTGCAGGCTACCAGGCTCCTCCGTCCATGGAATTTTCCAGGCAAGAGTACTGGAGTGGGGTGCCATTGCCTTCTCCAGTTAGTTGCTCAGTTGTGTCCAATTCTTTGCGATCCCATGGACCACAGCGTTCCTGGCTCCTCTGTCCATGGGATTCTCCAGGAAAGAATACTGGAGAGGGTTGCCATTCCCTTCACCAAGGGATCCTTCCAACCCAGAGATCAAACCCTGGTCTCCTGCATTGCAAGCAGATTTTTACCCTCTGAGCTAAAAGGGAAGGATATCCGTAGAGACCTACCAAGAAAGCAAAAAGCATTATCACCCAAATGGAAATGATATAGAGTGATTACTATATTGCCAGTATAGCTTTTTTTTTTTTTTTTAATTACTGCAAGAAGTTGTTTCAAGATGATAAATCAAAGACTATCAGAGTTGAAACAGAGATCAGAAGTTTTCTGGTCAAGGCATGCAAAATAGCTTTTAGGAAGCGAAATCACCTCCTTTTTGCCTCATTACCTCTTATCTCTTCAGCCTTAGATCTTAAGAAGATTTCTTACAGTGGGTACAGTACCTTGGTGCCCACCATACTCTGGTGGGCAGTCTCTCTGGTGTGTCCCTCTATAGAATAGATGCCAGAAAGCCAAAACCTGTATTTCCTAAATTCTTTTGAAGCTAGGTGTTTGGACGTGTTCTGTCTTCAGACCGACGGATGGCTGTGTGGAAGACTTGGAGGGCAGAAGTGAAGTGGTGATACTACTGCTTCTTCCAAAATACACCTGCTAGATACAGGAACGTGGAGACTTGGACTGTCTGTAGGCTATCCATGAACATCCTGTTCAGACACCAGCTCTGTGAGGGCATGTACTAGGTGCAGATCCTTTAGGCAAGATAAGGCTTTGGAGTTACCAGCTCTGGTAGCATCATCAGTCCCTGTAAAGGTGAAGTATAGGTTCTAGAGCAGCAGTTAGAGTGTCTGCTTTTTCAAGGTGACTCCTGGCTAAGAGCCAGTGATTAACACAAATGTGCCCGAGATCCTCCTCTGTTTCCTTAGTGGGCCAGTTCTCTGGTATTTTTCTGGAAACTGTTATTTTTTATTTTTCATTAAAAAAATATAATGAATTAGAAAAAAATGAATATAACATGAATATGCAATTAAATGGAATTGAATCTGCATTGCAGGATTTAATCTTTACATCTTTACTAGCTTAAATGCATAAGCTATCCCTAAATAGCTATTATGCATGTGATTCTCAAAGAAGGAAAGTTTATAGGTAGCTTTTTAAAAGGAATCTTCTGGGGTTTTGTCTTTCCTTTTAGTCCTTGTGCTACCTAGAGAGATCTAGGTCTAGGGAGTGAGTGGAACATCTCATCTGCTCTCAACATGGTATGTTTTATATTCATTCATATGTATCTGTGGTGCCTTCAGTTTCACCGGTATTTAATATTTTATGACATGAACATCTCTTCATATATTCTGCTGTATCTGAATATTTAGATGAACATTTTTCCTATTAAGAATATTCTCGTGCATGTGTTCTCTTGCACATGTGCATATATTCTGGTTTCTCTCCTTTAGAATGGAGTTGTTGGATTGTAGAAAGAGCACATCATGATCATCCCTACTAGGAAACAGAAAGCTGCTTTCCAAAGTCATTTAACCAAATTAGATTTTCAACAGCAATGGATGAGAATTTCCATTTATCCATCTCCTCATCAGTACTTGCTATTACCAGATATTTTTAGTTTTCCTTTTGGATAAGAGTAGCTTTACTGTTTATTTTCCAATTATTAATGTTCCACTGAGGAAAACAAAACATTCTTTCTTGCACTCAATACACATATACTGAGTGAGAAACAGGGAAGATAGCTTTAAACAAGACAGAAAAGGATCCTGTTCTCATAGAGCTGACATTTTAGTGGAGATACACAACGATAGCTAAACAAACAAAGAAGCTGTGATATGGGCTGTGATGCAAATGAAATACGGTGATATGACAGAGAAAGAGTGGGAGTCTGCTTTTATTGGGTAGGGAGGGAAGGCCTCTCTCACAAAAAGACTTAATGATGTAGTAGGAAGATGGAGCTGACATTACTCGGGGTAACTATAGATTCTGATTCAAACCAGGACAATAGGTGTAGACTGAGAATGTCCACGGCAAACAGTTTCGTATGGTCGTCCCAACTTTGATAATTTTTACTCATATCTAGTTTTCCTCCCTTCCTGGGCTCAGGGAAGACTTACTTCTCAGCTTCCCGTGCAGTTTAATGGAACCAGGTGACTAGTTCCAGGCAATGAAAAGTGAATCACTATGGGCTGGAGCTGTGGAGAGCTCATACATGACCATCAGGGTTTTCTCATTCCCCAGTGCAGCCATCAACATGGCAACATGTTCCAGATGGGTGACTACAAGCTACAAGATAGTGATGCCTTCATCCTTCTGGGACCTTGAGTGTATATATATACACACACACACACACACACACAGAGGAAAGCCCCAGTGAAAAGCCTTTCTGGAAACATAAAATACGTGAGAAATATACATTTTGTTACCGTTGTTTTAAGACATTAAAAATTAAGAATTGTTTCTGCCACATAGCCTATCCTATTACATTCTAAGAGTAAAGAAACTTTTGAGCTTCTGTGGAAATTGTCATTAGCTACAATTCTCTGGTTTCTTAGAATTCAGTGTCTCAGTTATAAATCATATTAGTGATTATTGAGTATTACATGGCACAATAATGACAATCATAATGAAAGTTCACATTTTAAAACTCCTATCCTAGTTATATAGTATTTGATGGGTATTATCTCATTTTGTCTTCAAAACAACTCTATGAGGTAGTATTAGCATTATTCTAAGATTATAGATTGGGCTTCCCTGGTGGTATATAGTGGTAAAGAATACACCTGCCAATGCAGGAGACGCAGACATATTTTCAATCCCTGATCCAGGAAGATCCTTTAGGGTAGAAAATGGCAACCCAATCCAGTATTTCTTGTCTGGAAATCCCCATGGAGAGAGGCACCAGGCATGCCACAGTCCATGGGATCACAGAGTCAGACACAACTTAGCAACTGAACACAAACAAGACTATAGATTAAGATATAATAAAAATTACAGAGGCTTAGAGAGGGGAAGAAAAGTCACTTGGACCCCGTGGACTGTAGCCCACCAGGCGGCTCCGTCCATGGGATTCTCCAGGCAAGAATACTGGAGGGGGTTGCCATGTCCTCCTCCAGGGGATCTTCCCACCTGAAGGACTGCATCCACATCCCTTTAATTCTCTTGGGGTAGGTTTAATTCACTATTGATGGTCTGATCTCAGCCCTTTATTAAGTCAGAATCCTGCAGTTTAGAAATTTTCCCTAGTGGAACATTTGCTTTGAATGAGGCATGTGTCTCCTATATTTCTTCTACTTGGATGGGGCATCATTTAATATACTACTGTTTAGAATTTACATAGAGATGTTCAAATAAACACTGAAATAAAATAAGTTAACTTTTATTTAACTTTGTGTATGCACATTTTATCAGGGTCATACATGATATGCCTTATGATAGTGAGCTCTTCATCACTGAAATTATTTAAGCAAAAGTATGAGCCTCTTCAGTGCAAAAGTGAAGCAGGCTCCAAGCAATTTGTGTAGACAAGTAGTCATCTATTTGAAGAGAATTCCAAAGTATTGGTGGTCTGTATTCTTTTTATGTGCAAAAAAGAATTCAGGGCCATTTTTAACAAGATTTCTAGGAGCAAGTTTCATGAGAGGCTGGGTCAATTCTAGCCCATGTAGGTTGCAAATTACTTTATTTATGTGATTTTCTGTTTAATTTTCATTGTATCTCTCCCTAATGTGCTATAAGCTTCACTTGGGCAGGGACTGGACTTGTCTAGTTCACCTCTCAACTCGGTGTCTAGAAAATTACGTGGCTCATAGCATGCACAGAATAAATGTTTGCCAAGTGAGTAAATTAATGAATGGTGGTAAAAGGAGCAGAATTTGGTGACCATCTAGTTGGGAGGAAGATAAGAGAAAGAAAAGCCAAGAATGACTCCCAGACTCTGAGTCCAGGTAACTGGTTACATGTTTACAGCAGTCACCTAAATAGAAAATTTGGGAAAAATGGATATTTTGGGTAGTCTGAAGATTATGAACTGAATTTTTAATGTGTCATATGTGTCCTTTGTGGGACATCCAGGAGGAGATAGTTTTACCAGGTCCTTGGCTTAGGGGCACATCTGTGTTGTGTTGCAGGTAGACCCACGATGGTAGATGCAATCTCATGAAGAAAATATAGAGATTGATATGGAAAAAAGGCTAAGGAGAGGACTCTGGGGGACCAACCACTTATGCTATTGACAGAGGGAGGTGGCTTCTTGAAAAAGTCCAGGAAAATGAAGCAGAGATATAAAGAAAGAAAGAAATCAGGAGTGAAATCAGAAACATCACAGTAGGAGAGGCTTTACTGAACAAAGTTTATTAAGGGAAGCTTCCAGATATTCTGTTATTACAACATCAAACTCATTTAAGTGCCAAGAACTTAGAATTAAAATCCCTATCTTTAGAATACCTAAAACCTGAGCTCATACTTTTGCTTAAATAATTTCAGTGATGAAGAGCTCACTATCATAAGGCATATCATGTATGACCCTGATAAAATGTGCATACACAAAGTTAAATAAAAGTTAACTTATTTTATTTCAGTGTTTATTTGAACATCTCTATGTAAATTCTAAACAGTAGTATATTAAATGATGCCCCATCCAAGTAGAAGAAATATAGGAGACACATGCCTCATTCAAAGCAAATGTTCCACTAGGGAAAATTTCTAAACTGCAGGATTCTGACTTAATAAAGGGCTGAGATCAGACCATCAATAGTGAATTAAACCTACCCCAAGAGAATTAAAGGGATGAAAATACATTTATATGGCAAAGGAAGCAATAGTCAGGGCTGAGGAGAAAAATGCTAAATGAAATTAATGATAACTCCAAACTGGCTTCTCTCCTGGATTTATTTGGCATATTTCTTGAACAAAAGAAAATAAATAACTCTCCAGATAATTGGAAAATAATAAAGATATATTAAAAAATTCGATAGCAATAATAACCTTATGTATACCTAAACATACACAACCTTAGAGTTTTTGGTCATGCAGCTGAGGAACAGGCAGAGTGGATATGATTTCCAGTAGTTGAAGCATGATAGAAAGCTGTCCATTCAAATAAATATTTATCTCATGGACCTTTCATAATGTCTGAAATTGTATTTAAGACTGTGCTATCCTGTTCAGTAGCCCTAGCCATTGTAATTATTTAGATTTAAATTTTAAATAGTTAGCATCATAATTAAAGTAAAAATTCAGTTTCTCAATTGTATTAGCCACAAGTCAATCTCTCAACATTCCCATGTAGTCAGTGGCTGTTCCACTGAACTGGCAAATAGAGAATATTTCCATCGTAGTTGTAGAATGGTCTGCTGGAGAACTCTGGAGTTCTCTGTGTTGCGACTTCTTGGATATGTTCAGTTAAAATGTTGATAGTGTTATGTGAATAAATTAACACCTGGTACAGATCAGCATATGAAAAAACTTTGAAGTAATAAGGATCAGGTGGTCTAAGGGGTAAGTAAAATAAACCAGACATTTATTACATGATGAACTTGAACATCTATTACCTGATGAACATAGACTTAGGTTTATTCCTCAAAAACAGCACACAATAGAGCCGGATATCAAACTCCGGGCTACCTGACTCCACAATCCACACTCAGTGCTGTCTTCCCAGACCTATGTGAGAAGAGTGTAGAGAACCTTGAGTCAAAGAGACAAATCTCACAACAAATGGCATAGTTTGGGATCAAGTAAGAGAGGCTATGCTCTGTGAATGGCTGAAGTTTAATCAAGGAGAGAGAGAGAGATAAAATAATTAGATACACACAGTAGGTGATAAAAGGAAAGGCAGAAAAAAAGCCTAAAGATCAAAATAACTAGCCTCACAATTTTCTTTTGTCTAAGCGTTCATGAAATAATGTACCAGGCTGTTCTGGCAAGTGCTTAGGACTAAATTTGAACTACAGCTTTACAAAAGCCATTCTACTGGCTTTGAATCATGAACATGTATCATTGTTCCTTTTGAGTCATAGAGGTGGAACATCCATGATGAATTGACATTATTGATCTAGTAGCAGCAAAGACGAAAACCAGGTTAGGCTTGGGTACCTTAAGAGAGATTGTATGCAAAATGGGAAAAACATAAAGAAGCAGTGTCTGGGTCTTGAGCAAGTTCAAGGTCCAAAGCAAGTATAAAATAAATAGGTGAGTCAAGGTGATTTCTTTTCTACCTTTTTATGAGGATATTACAAAGTTATAATTAACATTAAAGGAAAACAGTGTCATATTTACACATTTTTTCCAAGGATCAGTGTCTTTTACTGTACACTGGGGACTAGTCTTTGTAAATACTTAGTATTCACCAAGAAAATATTCACTTTTCTATATAACACAATTCTTGGACAATGGGAAAAAATCATTATGAGAATGACGCAGCTTATCCCTCTCCCCCAATTAAGTGGGTACCTTAAGAGAGATTGTATGCAAAATGGGAAAAACATAAAGAAGCAGTGTCTGGGTCTTGAGCAAGTTCAAGGTCCAAAGCAAGTATAAAATAAATAGGTGAGTCAAGGTGATTTCTTTTCTACCTTTTTATGAGGATATTACAAAGTTATAATTAACATTAAAGGAAAACAGTGTCATATTTACACATTTTTTCCAAGGATCAGTGTCTTTTACTGTACACTGGGGACTAGTCTTTGTAAATACTTAGTATTCACCAAGAAAATATTCACTTTTCTATATAACACAATTCTTGGACAATGGGAAAAAATCATTATGAGAATGACGCAGCTTATCCCTCTCCCCCAATTAAGGGAAGTTTCTGGATGAGCTCATAAAGTATCTTAACTTCTCTTGCTTTCCAAGTTGATAAGTGCTTGATAGCCTTACAAACTCATATTCTGAATTTTCAAGAATATGGAATTTCTGAGCTGGAATTCCAAGCCCAGAAAAATGGGAAGAGAAAGAACCAGGAATAAGATCTCTGGGCTGAGCAGAAGCCCAGTCAGAGAAGGACTCAAATATGAGGTGCAGAAACGGCAGGATATGTAATAGAATTTGATGAAAGACAAAAAGAAATATTAAGAAGTTTACATCTTGCTCACAAAATTTAGTATAACATTGAC